>JBCFXI010000071.1:0-370751 GCA_038496175.1 Ampulex compressa | reverse complement strand
AAATATAACACACACACACACACACACACACACACACACACACACACACACACACACACACACACACACACACACACACACACACAAAACCGCTATATAACAAAAATAAAATATTTCAGCACAAGACAGTGAGATACAAGAAAACTAAATTACAGACTTTTGTCTAAGCATAAGCCAATAAAGCTCCCAACAAAACTGTCACCTATATAATCTATTCAGCAAATTTAAGCGTCTCGTCTATTCATCACCATCCTATTCAAAGAAAAAAAAAACATACATTTATCACAAGCATCCGAAAAATCATCCATACCATTTCCAACGTCACAACTTCCCCCCAACCAATACACCATCCCCGAGCATTCCTTTCTCACGACAGAGCGAGGCATCTCGACTCTCGTCGAAAAGGGGGGGGGGGGCAAAAAAAAGCCGAAAGAAAGGCTACAAAACGATGCTAACGGGTTTATGGATAAGGAAACAGAATCTCCGGGGGATAAATACCGATCGGCTGGCATCGTGCCATTTGCACACAAAACCGTGTTTCCACGGCGTGCTGACACGCAACGCCGGTGTAATTCTCACGATAAGGCGATACACATTTCCGCAAACAATCGGACGGTCAACCTCCGTACGACGGCCGCCTTATCGACCTTTGATCTACGATCGAAGAGGCGGAGGATTAATTCCCGGAGGGGTTCCCATGAGATATCGAATTGTAAGGAGCAGGATCGTTGTATTGTGAGCCAGCGTCGTAGGTGGAAGAGTGCCGGCCGACTTCCGGATAGGTGTAGCTCCGAGGAACACGCCGGAGGAACGAGCATTCCTGCACCCACGTGCACCCACGTGCCGTTTCGCACCGGAGTTTCCACGTCGCCCCGATCATCGTGAGAATGACCAAATTCGTTTAACACGCTCCGTGCCAGACCGATTTTGCGTTATTTTGGGACTTATTTTTGGATTTCCGTGCAAGCCATGCTGGATGTATTTCGTTATGCTATTAAAATTGACTTCTAACGTAGGTCTTACGATTTTTACGATTGGGAAGAAATAATTTATGTTTAATTTTTTGTTTTTGCAAAACAAATTTTGAATGGAAAATTCAATTGAATGATTCTCATTGAATGGAAAAATCAGCGTGGGGTGTATGAGTATGTGTTAAAGGAGTCTTGTCGCTGACAGTGGAACGCATTCATCTTATCTAAGCGTAACTGGTATTCCTGCCAGAGCGCGAGTATCGAATACGATCGTTAACGAATTATCGTAAATAAGCCATTGTATCGGTGGGATTTAATAAGTTCACTGCCAACTACGAGATATCTCGTAGTTTCTTCTCTCTTCGATCAAACATGAAACTTAATCCGTCAAACGTTGCTGTCTTTGTTCTCAATCGTCCTCTAGCTGCGTGCATAATTCAATAAAACAATATAAAACCACAAGACAACAACATAAAATCACATACAACTTATAAGTATAGCTCTTCCAAGATTTCAGCTCTGTTGTGAAACCTCATCAAGCAGTATATTCTACTAACATTGGTTACTAATATTAATAACCTAATATCAGAATAAAAAGCACAACTGTTATCCAGCCTGGTTGATCGTTCGAATCACAAGTAGAACAGAGGATTGAATCAGCCCACACGGCTCAGCTCGATGAGAGTCATCGAACGACGAGCAAGGCGCAGACCGTCGTCCCAAAGCGGCGCGCGATTTTCGTTGACGCGAGCCAACCAGAGTCCGCTAGCCTGGGATAATCATTTTCATTAAGGGCAATCGATCTGACCGCCTCGACAAATCCGACGTGTGCGTGTTACCAATCAGCCCCAGCTCCCGTGATCCAAGGCTCAGCTCGTTAATCCCCCGGAGAAGAATCGGCACTTGCACGCCGAGAGTCGTCGAGCGTTCATTAGTAAATTAAATGTTAAGCGCGATTAACGATAATGAAGTACGAAACGCAAACCGCGAGGTTGGGGTATTCCTGCGATACCGCGGTTATTCTCTCCGCGTGTGCGTCCAGGTGTACATCCCTTCGGCCCTCCGATCCTTCCACCCCCCCCCCCTCCCCCCTTCATTCCAAACACATTTCTGTGCTGGTACGTACGTGTTAATATGCGCAGATCCGCTGGGAAATTGCATCCCAAAACACGTTGACGGGGATAATTAATTATCGCCCCGGCCGCAATCGTCCGCTAATCAGAGTGGAGGTAATTGGGAATGATGCTCGTACGATACCCGCTGCACTTACCTGAAACAGAGAAAAATCGTATACGTGTATATATTTATGTTTATACATAACGACGAGGGGATGCTCGTTCGTTGGTGAGTCGCGCTTGGTACGAAAATCACTCCTGGATCGTTGTCGAATATCAGGGAAGAATCGGGGGATGAATCGAGGCGCGACGCTTGCGCGATATTATGGGGGTGCGTAGGAAGCTAGGAGCGGGGGGAGGGATATTAATATGTACTTGTTCTGACGCACGATGCGTCGACGGGATATTGCGGTGCGATGTGTAAAGGCTAAAATTTTGATCGCTTAATTCATATCCGGTATTAATATTACTGTATCTGTTGGAATCCTACAGGTTTGGAACTTATTGTAAAGAATGGATTATGAATTAAATATTGTTAGTAATATACAGGAAAAAAAAATTGGATAAAATGTATGAACAAGTGTTGAAGCATATTCGATCGTATTTCGAGGTTCAAGAGTATTACGATTTTTCTGCTAGCCTGCTAATGAATTTTTGGTGTTGGGGTACTGTTCGTGTGACGCATCATTAGCATAATGCTAGCGATATTGCTCCCGTGACATAAAGATGCCACGTATCACGTTGCACACGGAGTATGACGCAGTAACAAACGATAGAAATGTATGGAGGTTGGTTAATTAGGCGGTAATTACCATCGGGGAATATTGCATCGGACTAATTGGATTAATTAGACCTGACCGACCGCAGCATGCCAACCTTGCTGCCACGTTTTCCTTCGGTGAATGTGGGATCGCAAAAAGGACGATGAATAATGGGTTTTAGAACGGTTAATGCTAAAAAAAAACGTGCAAATTTTGCCAAAGAAATATTTAAAAAAAAAACACACGAGGATTAAGTCGTTCCTGAGAGAACGCATTGTGAAATCTTCGAAATACATGTATACTGCCATATTTTCAGGATATTTTATTACAGAAATATATTCTATATTTGTGCAATCAAATTATCTCCCTCAACGGCCCTGGGTTCAGCATTTCAAAAGCAATATTCCCAATTATGGACTATGAGTGTTTCAATTTTCCTCCGGTTTGCTCATTAAAATTTAACTTGACCCAGTTAACGAATCGATTCACTCCCAAACTCCGCTGTACCAAATTAACCAACTTTCCGAACCATGTCTTCCAGCAATATCGGCGCAAATTTATCAGTGAAATATTCAGTGCTGTTTACACGAACCTCGGGTTTAAAATCCCTCGGTGCACAAGCTGAAAGGACCTCGCTTCGGGCAACGTGCTTTAAGAATTAGAATCTCCTTTGGTCCGCTCTTAAGCACAGTTCCAATCAGGCTTTGCTTACACTTACATTCACTTCATGGGAGACCAAACATTATTTTCCCCTGGGTTTACAAGTCACCGTATCACAAAAGTGGTCGCTAGGAACGATGAATTATATAGTAATTTGCAAAAGCCCTCTACCGTCTCTCGTTCCTGTTTACCTTAGCTTCTTCGATATACGGACACTTGGAGATAAAGAGCACATTCGTTTCAAAATCAATTTACTCGCGCTGTTTGCACCTCTCTCATCATATATTTAGTATCTATCTTTGCTTCACGATATTCTCCACGTGCTGCCACGACGAGTTGAAACTCACGGAGTAGTGTTCTCGGTTACAACACATAAAAGACTTCAACCCTACATAATCCTAGTTATTTTTAAAGTCCATAGGCGGCTTAACCTTCCGCGAGAATCGTCTAGACGTCGGGGCGAAATCGATTCAATTTCCGTATCTCATTCCCCGTAATTTCTTCTAAGTCCCTCACGGCGAATTACCGAGGCGAGGAAGGTAAATAAGCTCGTTGGACTCTAGGACGCAAGCGTCCATGGAATTGATTTTCTATTTGTCTCGATGCCACGGCTAAGTGTACGCTCTCTTTATCCTCATAGTCGAGTGTATCTTATTACCCGGTATCTTACAAACTCAAGTAAGGGCGTACTCCTTTGGTGTACGTAACTCACACTAGCGTTAGGAACACCGACGTGAGTCTGAAGTCGGCAGGCTGGGGAATATTCTGAAAATATGCGTCAATCCTTAAGAATCCAGAATTATTAAACAAATTCTATAGATTTTATAGATTTTTTTATATAGATATTTATAGATTAAAGAATAGATATATACTTTTTTTGTTATAGATTTTTATTTGTTAGACATCGATTATAAATATATGATTTTTTTGAGGACGTACGTATATAGTTCAAATGTTCGTTGTGTTGTGGATAGCAATATGCGCCTTGAAAGCACAAATCGAGAAAAAAAATATCGACTTTTCGATGGATTCTACATTCGTTATCTATCGCAACCTTGATCATCGATCTACGATGTTTCAATAATTCACCTATGAATAAGACAAATTTGCAATGGCGCTCACGACATTAGCCTTTTCACAATGACACGTATTATTCGATACTCGTTCCAATATAAAATCTACCATTTGTCGCTTTATTTTCTTCCACTTTTACTTCCTCATACCCTCAAGTCATCCATTCCAATTTGGCCTTTTTATCGACTCAGACAGCGATATTCACGATGTACCTCCTACAACCACCACTTCCCAATACCATATAAACCTTAGCAAAACAACAAAAAATTCAACAATCATCTCTCAACTTTACACATTCACTACTCAATATTATACACACCATAAATTAATTCAGGAAAAAAGCAGGTCAACGTAGAAATATTCATACGACAGAAAACCAAAGTGATTTCGCAATACTCTGAGAATACATAAAAACCAATAAACCAAAAGTCGAAATGGGTACCCAGTTGCCCACATAGGCTAAGCATAAAAACGGCTAGCATTTCAACGCCGCATACGTACCCCTTTAAAAGCCATTCCCGAAAACGTCGAGGAAATCTCACTTTACCCAATTCCAGTTCGCGAATGATACCCAGAGGCGCGGCCCGAAGGACGCGAAATTCTCGTGACCCTCGTGTTTCGCTCGGTTGGTCGGCCAGGCATCTCAGACTCCCGGATATCGTTACTCCGGGATCCGACAACAAGGCTGCGCTTAGCGCCAGCGATAGAACTCGCGAGATCCTTTGTGGTTGGCTTCTCTGAAACGTCTACCTACGGCGTACGTGCGGGAATAAAAGTGTACCGCCAGACAAAACTGCACGGGCCAGAGGCGGCCCGGGAAAACAAATGCACCGACGAGCGCTGCCAACTCCGGGAAAATGCCCGGCCGGTTTACGGTAGGACGGCGCACAGATGATGGATACGACCTGCTCCGAGCCACGGATAACCTGGATTTACTCTCTCCTCCCGGACCGGCTTTTTTTTCGAGAGAGAAACACCGATTTTCGAAAATATCCGGCCTGGAAGTCTCGAGATTGGACACTTCGCAGTTGGAATCGTCTTATTTAGCGGAAACTCGACGACGATTTCTTGCAGTATCTTCTGAGAAAGGGAAATCTAGGCTTTAGTATCTTCTGAAAAAGGATGGAAGAGGGAAATGTGTGGTATTGATTATCTGCATATTTCTTTTGTATGAAAGTACTGTGTTATTGTACGATTCTTTGTTATCATTGGTCGAGTCTGAATCGAGATGAATTGTTTTTCTGGAGCATTTCTATATCGAGTACGACTCGAGATAGGATTGCGGAGGGTTAAGGATAAATGCCCGTGATTACACCGCGGCTCCACATGCCGATGGAAAGTTATACTCCTACGGAGCTGGCAACGATCCAGAAATTTTCTAATCGTCCGATTGGATTCAGTTCCTGCAACGTAATCGTTCTCTGGGCCGTGAAATCTGATCGCAGATGTTACCGAAAGTCCTCGTTAATACAAGTTTAATACCTGGGAACATTATTTGAAATGTAATCCGGGTGAAATCGTGTATCCAAGAGCTCTGCTTTGATGCAACGCTTCTTCTGTTTTACTGCCAGTTCTGATAACTCCGTGGGAGAACTATGCGAAATGAATCTAAGACTGTGTACTGAAAAATGTGCCAATGAAATAATATCAATGCGTGTAAATTTCACTCAACCTCCTCCCTTCCACGCGCTAACAGAAAGTTGGTGTCTCGACTCCTCGTCTTTCATTTCCACTCGACATTCTTAATCGTCCTCCGATTTGCCACTCTGCACGGATTCGATCGAGAGATTAATCGCCACTGGCCACCCCTGACCACGTCTAAGCCATTCCAGCTTTGTCCAAGCACGCACCAATGTTCGTTAGCAGTAAGAATGCTTACTTGGCTTACGAATTGCCATAAAGTAGATCCGCGTTTCACCGACGTTTCTACCATCACCCGAGTTTAATCTTGCCTCACATCCCCTTCTCTTTAAACCTCGTTCTTCAGGAATATCCCCTCGTGGCCGTGGGTGGCTCTTAGGAACGCGAGATATATATCAAACGGTAGCGGACTCAGTGCGTCAGACGTGTAAACGAAAAACAAAGGGGGCACGAAGGTGGCCTTCGGCATAAGATAATGCTCCGACGACTCGGTTTTACGAATACACTCACGAAACGTGCCTTTTTGCGGTCGTATATTGAACGAGAGCTGAACAAAGATACAGGTTACTTCGGCACGTACTCTCCACTCTCCCTTTTCAATTAAAGCCCCTCGCGGATCGTTTACATTCGAGGATAAATGTCCGCAGATCCCGTAGTGAGATAATGGCTTTAACGTATGGACGATAATTTATCGTGGTCATAATCTACTGGAGATTTCAGAGATACACCTAAGAAAGTACGAATGCGCGAGATAGTCGAGAAGTAGAACATTAATATGCATTATATAATCCGAGTGGTCTAACTTAGAGGCATTTTCGTCCAGGATCAACGACCTGTGCTTTGATACACCTGAATTAACACTAAAGCTATAGGATATATTTAGGTGTACTAAATATATTCTTAAAGAAAAAGAGAATAAAGGAAACGTTTGAATAAATCAATACATTTATCAATATCGTGTAAAATCTCAGGAAATACCCCGTCTCAAGGTTCCACAATTTTCCAAAAAACCGATTCAGCGGTTATTTTGACCAGTCCATAGTTTCAGCGTTAATCCAGAGTTATACACGAAGCATACACCCGTAGTTCACTACCCAGAATAATTATTTCACGGTCATTTAAAACGATAGCATCGATAGAGGCAGGTATACAAGTCCTACCTTCGCTTGGCAAAAAAAGAAACGAATCGAGCATCGCGATCGCCGCAAGAAGAAGCGCGCGCATTTCAATCCGAACCCCATCGAAATTATGGGACCCACCTTTTGCTCGAGCCAACGACAGGAGCCGATGGGATTTATATCGCCGGGCAGTAATCGCCTACCGAGCCTGAGAGCCAGAAAATCCATTTGGCCAGGATTTTCGAGCGGCCAGCGTGAAACGAGTTCCAGTCCAGGCAACTTTCTTACCGAAACATTGAAATTTCGCGGGGGCAGGTTATTGCATAAAGGCGCGAGAGGAATGGGGGAGGGCGTTGCGCGTATATCGCGAATTTTTCCTCCGCCTTATCGGCACGACGTAAAAGCGATTCGCGGATACACGTTCACGCCCTTCCAAGTACGTGGGTGGTCCTCGGGCACCTGACGGGCCTGTTGCCACACCGTTTGCCGCCTTATCGAGATCAATCAGCCTATTCTCCCCTCGCCGATTCGTATCTCGAATTGACCAAGACTCCCATTGTGTCCATGGGAACCGCGCGATCCTGTTCTCCCGTTACGATTTCTCCATCGATCGGCCATCGCGAGGCGAAACAATGCAGTGCGCCATAAATGAGGGGAATATGAGTTTCACGGCCGTGTATTTGACGCACCGCCATCATCGAACTTCGCGAAAATGGCGGTAACGAGCCGTTGGAAGGAATTGGAGCATCGCTGTGCCGTTGAAATACAGACGGTGGCTTGCAGCTTATCTGGCGGCCGTATCGGTTGGCAATAACGAGTTCGAGACTCTCCGCCGCTTTCAGAGTAACGGCGTAACATAATTCAGCCTCGTCTATTGGTTAATTAAAGGGGTTGGGATTCTCAAATGAACTCTTAATAAGGACATAAGTGTAGCTATTGGTGTAATGAAGAGGGAATAGATGCGCGCGCATCTCGGGATAGCGCATTGGAGAAGGAGGGGGATGTGGGACGATCTTTTGTACATAACCTATTTGTAAGGAGCGATCGTGCTTCGAATTTATCTACGATTGGACTTCGCAGGATTTATGTTAAAACAATATGTAAGATGTAAGACAAGACAAAACGTAACAGCACGCCTAATAACGTATTCTTTCTAGCAGTGTTATTAGATCGGACTTTCCTGATTTGCCGCGAGAATATCCCATGCTTTCCTCGTCGAGCTACAAATCCGAAGAAAGCGTGTATTTCAGATCGATCCAGTTAGCCGGGTCGTACATCGAGTTCCTAATTGAGCAAAAGGGATCGTGGCACTTAGGATTCGAGGCAAAGAGGGGCCTTGGCGCTCGAGTAAAAGCGGCAGCTCTTTTACTTCGCGACGTGGGAGAGAAGCGAGGAGAGAAGCGGCATTAATCGGGTTCTGGCACCCCCAAAGATAACCTGGTTGCTCGAATCGATGGCACGCATCCCACTTTCCACGATTCTCGATGGATGGCCGCCATACATTATCCCTGGCAAGAAAGTGCGAACTGCGGGAGATGTGGGTACGCAGGCACAATGGTCTCGCTCTTACGCGGTCCCGTTTCGATCGATCTTCGCTTCGACCGACCAGGCTTACCTTGAGAGACGTCCAGGAGAAAAACAATGGCTGCGCCTCACGTTTCTTAGCTCGTTCACGGTTCAAAGTATTTATTATAGAAAAAGAGAAACTTGAATTGCGGGCACGTACTCTGGATTGAATTTTGAAGTACGTTATAAAGAAGGAGCCGCGCGTGTAACGAATTTACCTCAAGGATTCTCTCATACTCGAATACCCTGGTTTCATTCTGTAATCAGTATTCGAGACTCTATTAAAAGTCTCTACATGGGGCATCATAAAAAATCCTCGAAATAAACACAGTGCATCGTAAGGAAAGATACTGTCGTATCTTTCAATCCTGTCCATCGTCTCTACATAATTCTCCGCGCAATATGCGTATCGCGCCTTCGATAATTCAGACTTCACCTTAAATACCTAATAGATCCTGGATTAAAAGGTCTTAACGATTCTCCTCAGAAAATCAACCGAGAAGACAGGCGCGGATTTTGGAGAAGAAATACGACGCTGGGTTGTCGACACGGTTGTCTCGTTACTCCAAGATTCCGGTCGCGCCTGATTCTCGTTTAAACTGCAAAATGGGCGTAGTTACGTAACGTTCGCCGTTACGTTTGCGGAACTGAAGGGGAGAAACCGCGATTTTACGAGCAGAATCCGGGAGAGGCTAATGGGAGAGAGGAAGAGGGCGGACAAAGCGTTAGAACGAAGTTCAGTTCCCACGCCTTGCTACGGTCAGTTTACGCACCACGAGAGATACGAGCTGATCGTAACGAGACCGCACGCAGAGTACAGTCGATACGACGCTTTTGGAGAATTTCCACTGGTCGCACGGTGCATACTACTTATTCGTAGTTTATATCTTTTTAGGACAGAGCTCGCGCACGATACAGATTTCATCGAAAATAATGTGAACTTGTGGTAATTACAAGAATTGAAATAAATTATTGTTGATTAAATTTTTTTAAAAATTATTATTATTGTAAATAGTATTAATGAAATTATTGTTATTGAAATAAATATTTTTATAAGTTTTTATATTGCGCGCTTTCTTTGTCAATAAAGGTATACCAATTTTGTTTCATTCAAAACGCGATAAAACTTCTCTACAGCATACGTCTATTTTATTTCCCGAAATGCCGTGCCCCAAAGGCTTAATACGCAACGGAGGGTTTGGACAAAACGCGCAGAGGCGCCAGTGGCAGTCAAAGGGTTAAAGCTCGCTGCTGACCCGCCTCGCCTGCTTAACATCGATGACTCGGTGCAGTAAAGCAATCGAAAAGACGGAGGATAAAGGCCACGCTCGTGCATCGTCGCTTAACATAAACGAGCACTCGAGCGCGACAGGGATTTTTTCGCGGCCCTGGATTCGATCGTTTCATACGGCGCCGAGTCTAATTAACTCCGCGCCGTCACGTTTCCACAATCCCGCGCCGAGCCGCGAGCAAATTGGGAAATACTTGAGGAATTAATTGGATTTCCAGAGGTGCGGAGGGGAGGGCCGGAGGAATATCGTCTCGCGAGCAAATGAATGCCGCGTCGCGACAATATTTTTGGCGGCTCGATTGCGCCATTCGTGGTAAATTCGGTCGAGGGGCTTTCGAAATTTTCCTTTGTCACCACTAATCTGCGTTCACGTCGAACTACGCGCAGACTCCCTTGGATTTGGATTTTACACCCTACGTCCTGCAAGATGAAAAACTAGCTTTGACGGAATAACTCCATAAGTTCCTCCTCGAAATCTGTTTTTGATATTTGACGTACTTAAATACTTCTTTAAACGGATTGCAGATCATCGTATCGAACGCTTTTTTGTATTACATATTTTTCTTTAAAAGAAAATTTATGGGTGGTCTTTTTTTTAAAACGTGTGGGACATGAGTACTATACTTTATTCTCAATATATTTTTATTACTAAACATTTATAAGAGACTTTACTGGTTGACGATATTTCTGATAAGAAATAAAATATAATTACAATACTTCCCAAATTCAGCGATGTTGACGGAAATCAGCGTTAATTTAGCGCGCACGCACGTTAATAATTCATATTGTAATGAACAACCGATTACCTGCAAATCATTACAGCCTATTCGCTACCGTTAATAACGGGTTGGCAGTTGCACCGACGTCACGACAAATGCTCGGATGATGAACGCGGCGTTTCCACGGTTAATATCGGTTTACGCCAATGATGTCTTAACAATGAGCTCATTAGGATCCTTTGAGCGGCAACTTGGAAACGGTAACCACACGGCGTGTCTCCAGCGAACTGTGAACCGCTCTTGGGAAAATCTTACTCGAGCGAATCGATGCGCCGTTATTTCGAAATCGCTTTGAGTTCCAAAGCTTTTTCTAGACGTCGATGCTGACGTAACTCAATTGACCAAAACATTGTGGAAAAATAATATGGAAGATCGCTAAATCATTGTATTAACAATTCTGAAACCTCTATTAATCGTACATTGATTCTGAATAATTCTGAATTATTCGAACTTTTAGCTCGAAATTCGACTTAAAACATTAGATCCCAGGTTAAACGATTTTATCGGTTGGTACCCAGAATCAAAGGAAAAGGATCTCTTGCTCGTCAAAATGAGTGCAGAATTGATTAATGTAAGAAGGGATTGTAATACAACAATCGATTTGTTCGTTATAAAAGAAATTGATCAAAACAATTAAATCGATCCAAGTCGCGAAGCTTCTATTAAGTCCAAGAACTCTTTCACTCGTATACTCGTAAGTCAAATGTTAAATAACACCTTGCCTAATTCCACTCAGGTAGTATAATTTTTTTTATAATACCGAATTTTCCTTAAACGCATAATGCCAAAAGGCCTGACCCGCTTCACGCTCGCAGCCGAGAAAGTGCTAAACCGCGTAACCGGCGGCGTTGTCCTTGGATCGCAGTTTAGATCGAGAGAAGCGATTTACGCGCGATTAATGGCATAACCACAAAATCACAGGCGGCAAAGCAGTTAGGAAGTAAACGCTCGAACAACCGTATAATATCCCTCGGGTACGACGTGCGTTTGTTACATCTAACTCGAGCGCGCGAAATTCTTAAAATAATATTTTAGAAAGTCCAAGGCAGAAGGTGGAACAGATGGAGGTCAGTCACAAGGGATCTTTGTCTCTCCACTTTATTTGCCTCCCGAATTAGTTTGCACTACTGTTAGGATAACACACTTTGCGCGAGTCCATTATATAAAGCGGCTTGCCGTCATCCAAAATCACTGTGGATCGTCTCAAGGAAAAGATAGAAGGTTTAAGCGCAAACCGCACAAGCGACTTAAATCTCTGGAACGTAGATCTAAAGATTCGTACACATCGCAGCTTACAATATTATAATAATCACGCGGCTCATCGATCAAGACGCTAATAAAAACATTATAAATAAACAAAATTCCTTTATATGCACATACAAAAAATCCGCAGAAATATTTCGCGCAATTTTACCAAGAGCTTCGCGCGAGAAGGGAGAAACGCCCCAAGATTTCTCACAATCGTGCCACAAGAGCATTGCCAAAGAATTTCCAGCCGTTGGCATCGATCCCAATGAAGCAACGAGCAACGTGCTAAAAAAATATATTCCACACCTTTAACATAAATACAAAAGAGAAGGATTCACTGTGCTCTGTCGAGCTACTCCCTCAACTCGACATCGCCTTCAGTGCCATCGACCAAAAGAGCGGGCATAAGTACTTCACTCGTTTAACCGCGAAAAGCACTGTGTTCCACGAATACCGTGCATTCGACACGTCGTCAATTTCCATGATGTCGGCCAGAGCCATAAATAATAAGCTTTATCGGTTTAACTATCAAACTGCGGGATGTACGAAACGTCGCCTCGGCTCAGCCTGCGCGGCGCGGCCCGAAACGAGCCTCGGTCGCGCCCACCGAATTTTTATTGGCCCCCGAATCCGCGGGGACTCGCCGCAGAATTGATTTACGGAAATGCACCGTTTGAAGGGATGCCAGGACGCGCGCCCCGATATTTTTTGGCGGCTCCTTCTGGCGGCCGCCCTGGGCAAATTTCGTGCGCCAAGCCGCGCGAGAGAATCGACGTGCGCGATAAACGGCGCTTCATCGGTGCTCCGAACTTCTCTCTGCCCCCCCCTTTTTTTTTTATTCTTTTTCCTCCTTCTTTTTTTTTCTCTTTCTTTTTCAGGCACCGCGAGACGAAGTTTCGCAATTGCTCCCGGCCTGTTTTCCCCCGGGAGGAATTATGCGAGGCCCCGGGCCCAAAAAGCTCGCGCCAGGTGGGAGAGGATGGAGTAGGAATGCAGGAATGCGGGGCGCGAGGTTGAAGTGAACGTCGCTTTGGTTTTAATTAAGGCGAATTATGATGGTGCAATCTCCGCGGCACATTGGGCATTAATTATAAACTCCTCTGAAAATGCTCCCCAGTGCCTATCTCGAATTGGTACCCCTAGCGCGGACCGAACTTTCTTTAAGGATCTCGAGCTCGTAGATATACTCGCGATAGAGCTTCAGCCGCAATTTCGTATTTGTGCTATAGGTGCGTTACGCTTTGGAGCTTCTTGTGGACAGAATTCACGGTTTGCTCGTTCTTTGCTGTATGTAGGGGGGAGAAATGACATCCTGGTTTTTGGCTTATCGTGAGAAAAAGTATTTATATATTTAAGGTATTATCTTAATAGTGATATTTTGATATAATATACATCACTGCTGATGTTTTGGTTAGTATCAGTAAGCCTTCTCGAGGTCTTATTATTCACGAAACCTTATAAACTGAGTGAACTGCTGCCTTTTTGAGGTTAATTATTATTGCGTACGAACTTCATTCTTTCCTTTCTTTTCACCATATTCGTAGGCAATTAGCTAGGTTTTCAACGCGTGGTCTCGATCGTGTCTGAAATCATGGTGGAAAAAAGGAAGAAAGCAGTTCTCACGCGCTAATAACTAACTTGAAAAAGGTAGTTTGTACAGTTTCGTTAATAATAAAATCTTGAGAAGGCGTTGCGCTCGTATTCTTGATCACAACTTATCCTTTGACTTCTCCAATGTTCAGTACCGCGATCTATGTAACACAACACCGACTTTTCGAATAGATTCCTTTGCAGCGAGCATCGGTGCGCGTATCGCGGGCAAAAGTATACGAGTCTCAATTTCACAGAGAGGCTGCTATTTCAAACGTACTTCCAACATTTTTATCCCTCGACTATTCTCGTACAATGTTACGACTGCCCAACGCGCATACTATATACAAGAAACTGAACAGTCGCGATCGAGGATTTCCATCGAACGAAAACGCCACCTCGCCCCTTTGCAAAAGTTCAACACTAAACCTACCAGCCACTTTCTAGCCATACTAATATACAGCACGTATATCCTTAACGAAAAAGAGGACTAAAAAGACATGCCAATAGATCAACGGAACGTTTCCAAAAACCGCGGAAAAACTCAGAAAATCCTCCTCTACGAAGTACACCAACGTTTTCAAAAAAACCACTGATCACTTACTTTGATCCTTTTCCCAGGTTTAGTGCTAATCATTCCAACAGTACGACCAAGCACAGTACGATACCCGAGAAAGGAGTGTTGCTCGATATTCCGACACGTGGCAGAGGGTTGGGGGCGCAATAATTAGTCGGCGACAGGCAACGTTAGCGGAGACAGGCGTGTCATTAAAGCTGAAAAGTGGTGCCCCTTACGCACCTGCGGGACCAGACAGTCTACGTTTACACAGGTACATTCCCTCCCCGCACGGCCGGCATGCATGCGAATGAGCGTCGATTATTCGAGAGGATGAGTAACGTCGGCTGCTACTTTGTATGCAAAACGACGCCCCGTGCGTTAAACCGACGCCAAGCGCCGTCAGCGTCTCCGGCAACGGCGGCCTGCTCGGAAAAACAATAATTTCACGGGGCAATGTATTCGTCCGAGGGTGGTCCAGCGCACGTTTGGGATATGAATTCTAATAAACGCCATACATCCTACGCGAGAAATGGACCGGCGGTCCCCGGTGTGTTCCAAAGGATATTTATGTGTGCTACAAATATTTACGAGATAAATATACATCTAATAGATTCGTCATAAAATGATATACGATATGGGAGTGAGTATATTTCTGTTGTGAAACAAAGAATTAGCGTTGAGGGTGAAATGGAGGTTTAGATAGGAAGGTGTGAAACGAGTGAGGAAGATATATGTGTAGAATAAAACACGCGACATATTATATTCAGCAGATATATACGATTGCCGGTTAGAGTGACGAGTGGAAAACTGGTATATGTGGAACACGAGTTTAGAAGTGGCGCAAGACCGCGGGGAATTAAGAGAGCTATTTATTAGCTCTGACGGTAAGCGCGATGTCGATGGCTTTTAACTGATAAAAGCATTCTGGTAATTATAGAACGTCCTTTACGCATTATCCAATTATAGCGGAAAAACGACCATTTTCATTATTGCGTCTGGGATATGCGACACTGCGTAATTGAATTAATCGTTATGGCTGAGGCGCCTCCTAAAAGTTATCCGATAAGGAGCCCAATTGCGCCATTGAAAACTATGTTAAAATAATAACGTTCATCGAATGCAAATTATGCAAGAAAAACCTAGTAAAGAGTACAAAAAATGATTAAGTATATAGAAAATGACTAGCCTGGCAATGATAATGGCCTGCACCCTGGTGTTTTTTTCTTTTTTTTTTTAAACAGGCGTCGACCTCTCAGATCATCAGCCCAAGCCTGGTGTTTTGCAGAGATTAAAGTACTAACAAGCGCGCAACGACGAATTTCAGCAACAACCAATCCTACGTCAATATCACGTCAAACGTGTATAAGCAAAATTTAATAAAACTAAGAGCAGCCTGATGGCCGTAGAGTATATGCGAAATTTCTCGAAGCGGATTTTCCTACATCAAGAATATTACAGTGGCACATATAAATGTGAAATATCATTACAAAGATGAAAAGTTCCGCGGACCATCATCGTAATACTTGGGAATAAAACGTATAGAAGATATCTGCCTAAGAAGTTCAAAGAACCGAAGAGTTGAATGGACGCTGATGAGCGTGCGTCTTACATATGGATTAGATTAATCTAATTTGGTCAACGTCGAGTGGTACCTCGATCTTCCACGGCCTTCATTAACGAGGACAAGCTTACCCAATGCGGAGAATCCGGAGTTTCTGGTAAAACAAGAGCGGCTATTTCAGGTGGACTTAAAACGATCAAGTCAAATAAGCAAGAAACGCCGAGCTCCCCTCGCTGATCGATGGAAACTTTGCGTATCGAACGTGTTCTGTCCGAACATAAATATCCCTCATTTGTAATCCGGCCTCGCGTTTTACGCAGAACTTCGTTAACCGTGCAATCGAATAAATATATAACAGAGCCCGATTTATCACCTTTAAGAACGCGGGCCACTCGAAGCCTGCTACATAACTCGCATATACGACGCCATTGGAATACCTCATATAGCTCAAAAATATTGATAACCTTAAATAGTAATTTACAACGCGTATACTGCATCGCTCTTGTTATATCATTATTAATATATTCCATCGTATAGACAACTCCTTGATTTATACCTACAATCTGTAAATACTTCGAGTATCGACAAACCGTGATATGTATACATCCAATTTTCATATCAAGTCTTATCACCGCGATCGAGTATATAAATTCTTGCTCCTCCATTCGCGAACAGCTCGAGTGCCCGGCGTAAAGTGTAGAAAGATACTCGAGCTCAGATCTGTAGCCACGATACGAACGAAGAGAGTGAGAACTCATCGGCGCCTCCGCCAACGGCGCAGCGCGCGGACGGAATCATAATCGGCGACAATGTGGCACCGCGAGTTCGATGGCATTTTCGACGCTGGTGGCCGTCCTCGAGATTACCAAAAGCCCTACTTGATTTCCTCCTGGTTAAAACACTTGTTCGCCGGGGTTAGGAAGGAAAGGACGAACCGTGGACGTTTAATGCCAGCGTCTACGCGGCGGCGCCTCTTTTTATCGGTTATTTTCACCGGACAAAAATGCTGTAAACACCGGCGGTCTGACGCGGTTTACTCGGAATAAGAGGAGCCGCACGGCCAAGGAGGCCACCCTGCAGGCTACCAGAGATACCGAGGAATGAAAAAGGCCGGGCCGATTTATGGCGGATCCCGTGAAAAGGAAGATAATCCAATGGGTCACAACTCCCGCCTAGGAGGGCAATATCCGGTATGGCACCGTGGTAAAAGTTTTGATTCTAGGCGGGCTGAATTATTGTCGAATAAGCTATGTTGCTTCGATACTTAATCATTATAATTATGATATTTAATGTATTCATGAGAAAAGACATTGAAGACAAAAGTTATTCTAAACATCTAACTAGTAATTAAATATCTCATTTTTCCATTAGAAAAAAAGTTTCAGGATAAGTAATTAGCTAAAACAGGAAGAGGTAATTGGAAAAACAGGATAAAAATTTGAATCGTGGAATTAAATCTCTAATCCGTAATTATCTGTTGTTTTACAGCGTTATTTATTGTTTTACGACGCGTTGACGCACATTGCTTCCATCGATTTAGGAAAAATCGGTTCTAACACACGTTCATATGCGTTCTTTCAAACTACGTTCGAGCAGATCTATTCATAAACCAAGGGCCGCTCCTTTCTCTTATCGCGGGCTCATTTCCAAGTGCAGAGGAATTATTGAGAAACCATAAGGCAGAGCGCAGAGAGTGCATTAGTAGTAAATAAAAGTTCGGGGAATAAAGGGAGTAAATTTTCTCAGTTTACCAGCCGCGATTCCTCGTAAATCTTTCCAGCTGAAATGTCTAAGAAAATCGGGCCAGCGCGATATTTTTCCGCCTTGCAGCGGCCAATATATTCTCGAAAATCGTCCGGCGGTTCCTGCGAAACGGTCCGTTTACATCAAGATTAGAATTCCAACGCCTCGTGGCGGAAACGCCGTCACGGTCGGCACAGATCGCGCGTGCATAAACGAGGAACGACCCTAAAAAAATTTTATCGCGAAAAAGAACTCCCAGGAATTTCAAAGGCCCCGATCGACCCCTCGCGCCGCCTCTCGTGCACGCTTCCCATCTTTACGGCCATCGATAGGTATAACTTTCAACTGCCGCCGCCACGTAATCAGTAGTTTGTGTACAAAGTGATCCTAAACAGCGTCGAAAAATGTACAATGTATTCGAGGGGTCAAGAGTGAGACGTGAGATCTAGCCAGTGTGGCATAGTAGAATCTCTGCTTTTTAAATAGCCTCCTAGAATATCCACAAGTCTTTCTGGAATCGTATTATACATTGTAATATAAGGTATATTATTCACGAGTATTTTATCGTAGATCCGTGAAATATAAATTATATCGTACGATGTGAAGAAAAAAAAACTTTGGGTTTAATCAACATTGTTAAGTAAGGTTATTACAAATTTTACTACACGAAATATTAAAGGGATTTGGATTAACTCAAAATATTATATAACTGTGATCCAATTACTTTACTGTTTAGGTCGAATTAAATTAGTGGTGCATTTTCTATGGGTTAATAAAGATCCTTCGTCGAATTCAGCGAAGCGTGGTGTGTCAGCCAATTTTTAGGGAGTTATAAAAGATACGTTACATGGTTCGATGTCAGCAAGTTCTTTTACGGTCGCTCCGTATATCCCTGATCCGCTGCGCAACATAAATTTACCAAGTACTTCTTAGAGAGTATCAGAGATATAGTACTTAATATGATGTAAGTCGTTTCCACCATCATTTCTCCATACGTTTCTATCCTGCAGCTCGAGTAAAATTCCCTGTGCAATCCATCAATTATAATGAGCGCTCAAAAGGATGGAGGCTATTTTTTCGACAGTTTCTCGCCGTGTATACCAACTCCGGCGTAAGAATTAGATTTATGGTGCACACTCTCGTCCACCACGATATAAATCCAAAGGACTCAAAGTACATCTTATTCGAGGGTATGCGGACAATAAATCGCGTACGCAAATCCAACGCATATTTCATCTTGGGACAGTAATCCAGGAGATCGGTTACGCACAACTGCACGTTAATCATCCGCACGAGTTAATTGCCACGAGGCCACCAATCTCTTTCCTAGGACACGCAGTAGCTAAATCACCCTGGCAAGAGCGCCCGACTAATTGATAATTAGTAAAGAAGGGCGGAGTCCAGCAGTGCCAAGGAAGCTGGATGGTTTATGGCCGCTCGCCGCTAATGCTTCTTGATTAGTCCATGAGGATTTCTTAATCACGAAATATACCCCGTACTCTCCTTCGAGGGAGACCAAATCCTTCCTCGTTTGCACCCTGTTGATACGCTCGATGGACATCTCCTTCCTTGGATACCTCGAAACTGGTGTTCGATGCGAATAATACTCTGAATCTAAAGAAGAAAGACGAAGCAACGAATTCCATATACACGAAAAAATGCATATATGGATTAATCGAGAAGGATCGAGAGGTAAGGAGTTTCGCGTGAGAGAAATATATGAAGATTTCGACTGATGGCGTATCCAAGGAGAGGCGTTCGTAAATCGCAATGAGTGATTTCATAGCGAAAGGACTAAGTTACGTGACACGAGTGTGGCTCGTTGCTCCGGGCAAATTGCTCGTAAAACGCATCAGGATATTTTCCACGGCGATCCCGATGATTCACCGGCGCGCTCCGATCTCCGGTGCAAGGAGGAGGACGAAGGAGGAAGGCCGTAAAATTGATTTAGCCAAAAAGAGAGAATCCTCTCACGCACTATCGGGTACGGAGCGATATTAAACTCGCGACAAAATGGACGTAATCTGGGCGATGTAATCATTTCTCGGATTCCTCCTTGCGGACAAAGGAGCCCTGAAAAATATTGAAGAATCCCTTTGCCGGCAGTGCGCGGATCCAAGGAGAGAACCTCTCAAAGAAATCCTTCGCCATTCTTGTCTCTTTGTCCGCGACCCTCGCCACCTTCCTTTTCTCTCTTTCATGCGCCCTCTCGCTTCCTCCTTCCTCAGCGCCAACCCATCTCCGCGGCTCCTAAAGCTTTTGTTTCGAGGTAAAGCGGCCGATAATGACCGGGACCGGTTAAGTCTCAGAAGCGGTTTCACCTCCTGCTCTTGATATATAAAATTGTGATTATTCCCGGTTCCCTTAACCTCTCCACCCGGCCAGGCCACCCCCACGATTTATTTCTCCTCGACCTTTCCTCTCGATTTTCCTCGTTTCGCCCAGCTCTTAATAAATCCGCGAAAATTCCAAGGGACCGGAAAAGAGGCGTGTTCTCCGAACAGACTATTTTTCTCGAAGAAAAGCGAGCTAGTAAGAAATAATGATGTTTTGACGACCAAGTCGATCGAGGGAAAAGGTATTAATATTACGTCTATGGAATCGATCAAAATGACTGGTCAGTAGTTATTTTTTTTTCAGAAAAACTGTACTCTGTAAGAGGACATTTTTTAAGTTTTTCCATGATTCTACCACAGAGTGTGAATTGTTTCATCGATCCATTGACATGTCCTCTTAACCCTTTTTCTTTAAGAATAGAAGGGGTGTATGTAAACATGGCTAGAAAATGGCTGGTATGTTTAGTGTAAATAGAGTCGAATTGCGAATGCAAAAATTCGCGTTATGCATTGCAAACCAGGTCGCGATTTAGAATATTCTTTTTGCCGTTACGCAAGTAAGACGCGAGGCGCGAGAGGTGTCGACATTTCAAAATGCAATCGAAGAGCGAGCCGAGGCCGACAATTCGCTCGAATTATCCGGTCTGACGTAAGCGCGGAGGCAAGAAATTTACGGGGAGAAAGCTAATGATCGGGCGCAACCTGTAATCGATTTTTCCAAGAAGCAATTACTTCCGCCGTGCTACTCCCGATTCAAGATAATAAAAGCTTTTTTCAGAGCAACGGAAAATTCGTTTGTACACCGACGTAGCCGGGATGGTTCGTCGATTCCGGAGGCGGCATTATCTCCTGGACATTTATGAAGAACAATCTCCTTCGTCGAGCGCAAAAATTTCAAATATCTCCAACCATATCCTTTTCGTACCGTTGAACGAACCTCGAGTTTACGAGGAAGTTATTATATCGAGCTTGCTTACGTATTCCAGCTTCTTCAGGCAGTCGTGAACGATCGAACGCTGGATATTCAATGTTTCTGCGATCTCTCGTGTCGCGTAATCTGAGTTCGACACGATTACTGTCTTGATTTGGCCGCCATCAACCTCGATGGGCCTCCTTGACCAACGAATCTCATTCAGATGAAAGCCACCAGTACAAAATATTGCGAACCATCGCTGACACTGTTCTTACAAAACATCGCTACCATAAACTACATGCAATCTCATACAAACCTGACGCCACCCACCTTAAACTCCGCAGGTTTCCAACATTAATCGCCTTTATTTCATAATCCAGTCACCATTTAATTATTCGAGCCACACACCAGTGGCCAAAACGATCATTATTCCACGTCCACGTGACCGACTCAAATTCCAACACCACGTCGAAGAATAAAAATATAAAATGTGCGAATAGGTGCTCCGTTAGTCCAAGGATCTCCGATCGTTCTGAAACCGACAAGGAGCAAGAGAGTCGGGAGTGCGTTACCTAATAGAAAATCTCGAAATACACGGTCGAATGAAGAAACGCGTTTGAGAGTCAACATGGCCGGGATCGCGGCGACAACGATAAGGCGGTCTAACACGATTGCTCTTAATCCTCGGGACTGGGGCCTCCGAGGCGCGTAAGGAACAAGGTTACACGAGCACTCTCCTCCGGCGAGTTCTTTCCAAGTTCATTAACGTCCCGTACGTGGGTTAAAACGAGTCGAGCCGAGGGTACGTGGGCAGCCAGACGAATAGACGGGCGTTGTCTAGATTCGCCGATATCTTACCTGCCCCTCGTGCCTGCGCTCGCTAACGCCCCAAACCGACCTGCAAAACGGACAAAAGGAGGTTGGGGCCGTAGATACCGAGGATCGTTCTTGCGAGTAATGCTCGGTCCGGTACCAGTTACCTTTAACATTTTGCACGCCAAGGTAGGCCTTGCTTGTGCGCGTAAATTCCCGGACCCGCGACCACTGGGACTGGCGGTCCACGCGGAGGCTCAGATAAATCTACGGAGGCTGAGATTGGGAATAAATGCAAGGCAAATCGGTGTTTCGAGGCCTACCTTTTGAGCGACGAGCCTTTACTCGGTTTTATCAATGCTCCGAAGTCATGGCTGTGCAGTACCCAGTTCCGAAGAGCGAGTAATGTGGCAGGAGGAAATCGTGAATTTATTATATACGTTTATTATTTATTATTATTTATTATTTATTATTATTATTATTTATTATTTATTATTTATATGCAGTTTTTGTAGAATGTTTTAAGGTAAAAGGGAGACACGAATGACGAATATCATATATATATACGTTGTTTTCCGAGCACGTTTCGTATATAGAAGAAGAGAGCCACGAGCCAAGCCTGAGTATATTGTGATAGAATAGATGTGGCGAGCTGTACAGGTGTGAAAGCGATGTAAAGTATTGTACCTTGTACCTGAGCGGTTCTCCGCTCGTTGTTAGGAAATCGTTGTTGGGAAAGATCATTGTGAAGGGAGTCGCGAGGGATCAGAGAGTTCGTGTGGAAGGATCGGGGAGTAAACCTATTTATTATTTGTTATATTTTACATTTCCTTATATACCCCATTCTTATGTTTTCACGTGCTCTTTACTGAACAAACCAGGGCCTCTTAAGTCACGGGGATCGCAATATTATCCATGTTTCCAATATTACCTCAGTCCAAAAATCGATTTGGTCCACTTGCAAGATCATTCACCAAAACAGCCATCAGAGAGAACGCAATATCGACGGAGAACAGAATCAACGTGTCTTCCTCCTTCTGCCTGCTCGAGTCAATAACTCAAAACGTAGATCGCTGAACGATCATCCTCTCTACTTTGCACAAGTACGAGTTTGATCCAAAGTCTCGTAAGTGTCCAAGAAACGAACAAATCGACGCTTATACGCGATCTTGGCGCTCGCTGTACCAAATTCAACAGTCGCGTTAGCACGTCCGCGGTTCTCGCGATGATGCGTCGTTCACGGCCGCGCAAACACGTACGCATTACTCAAAGGATTAATTTAATGGCCCAGGAGTCAAAGCGATTCGAGACTGCGCTCCGCCAAGCCGAGAGCGACGCAACTTTTGCGGCCGATCCTAAGAAACGTGGAAGCCGGAAAATTTCCGCAAGGCAGGAAAGCTGGGGCAAAATAAAAGGTGAGGAGGGAAAGGGTTGGCCACTGTCGCAGTGGCAAGAGCTGCGAGATGGAGGAAGGAACGAAGGAGAGATCCAAGGTGGAAAGAAGGAAATACGGAGGCTGAATTTCGACCGGTGAAATATAGGCGGCTCTGGGTTACGAGAAGGAATTTACTTCCGCAATAACTTGCTCCAGCGATAACAATAAAGGCAATTGCGCAGGGGGACCGCAACACGAGGCGGACGAAACCTTAAAAGTTTGGGATAGGTTTCCGAGTCATTTCTGGAGGAATACATACAGCCTGTTAAAATGAAATTGTAGAAAATATCGAGGAGTGCTCGCGGAGTGGAATAAGAATCATCTGGCTGGCAAAAGTTTGAAGTTTAACGAGTGGATAAAGGTTAAGCGTGGATTGGATATGTATATTGATGGTATTAGAGAAATGAAACTTATCGCGACGTATATAAGAAAATATATCCGAATATTCTTCCATCGACCTATAAAAAAATAAACTCTTTCTAAGATGTACAATTAAAATATGTATTCTTACTGTTATTGATTCTACAATTTTATCCGGATCCTGATGCAAACGTACAAACCCTACGTTTATACTCCGGTGCAGAACGCCTATTTGCATCACGCGTTACGCCAGCGAATCGAAGAACTGCAGCCAGCAAAGTAAGAATCCCCCTGTTCCCTCCTCTCGTCACAAACACGGGTCAACATTAATCACGAGTTCGAACCGGAGAACAGAATCACCGGTGCAAGAGCGAAAGCAACTGCGTACGAATCTCCTCGTCCCTCCCCCTCATTACAAACCTCGATCGACGTTTACCACAAATTCAAACCGAACAACAAAACCAGCGGTGCATACAAGAGAGAAAGCAGCTACGTAAGAATCCCCTCGTTCCTTCCTTCCATCGCAAAAATCAATCGACATAAGCCACGAGTTCGAAGCGAACAACAAAACCACCCGTAAAGAGAGAAAGCAGCTACGTAAGAACCTCCTCGTTCCTTCCTCTCATCCCAAAAGTCGATCGACAAGCATCACAATACCAACATTAAATATATCAACATTAATCAATCAGCACAAATTCCAAGCTAACAACAAAGCCACCCCTATAACCCTAGCTGCTTAGGAATCTTTTAGTTCTTCTCCCACGTCTCCTCAGCACCACCGAAACGCACCTCTCCCCCATCAGGCAAGCTCGCACAATTCCTCAGCGCCAACAGGGCGACTGTCGCATTTATTCCACGACGCAAGACACTCCGCAAGGAGCGAGCGGAGCGAAACGCGGGGGATTCAGTGCGGCCAAGCGGATATCGATTTCCGAACTGGCAGCGATATAGCCTGGCGGGCGCACGCGTTCTTTCCCGCAGGAGGACGGCCGTCATGCAATATTCATTATCATCGGGCCAGGGCTCGTCCACCCTTTAGGGCGAGCATAATTTCGGCCGATTGTGCGCCGGCTGGCGATTATTCAAGGCCGATTTTGGCGGATAAAACGGCCGCCGTCTCGGGGAGGCGCGCGGCTCGCATCGATCGCCGGCCGCTTTGTTGGCGGATTAGAAATCGGCCAGGGAGGCTGGAGGGCGTATGCTAATGGAACTGGCAAAGGGAGACGCGGCCGAGAAGTCGTTTCTGGGCGAGGACGAGCTTGACGCAAGTGCGTCGGTTGATGTATTGTTGAAAGCGAGGGACGTGCGCTGGATGGAGGCTCGGACTGCCACGCGAGAGAGGAGGCTTCGAATCTCGCTCATCGCGTAGCTTTTCCATGTATTATCGTGGTTCTGGTGGCGCGGAAACTATCTTAACGGGTTAAGCGCGCTCGACGTGTATACACAGTCCATTTTCATCCCACGAGGTTGACGCTTATATTCATAGTGTATGATAAATATGATGATTTACTGCAGGAACTTATTTGCGGGAAAACTAATGTCTTGTCGAATGATAATGTGATGCTTCCTTACTTTGCTTAACGTCTATCGTTGAATTATTTCGCGTCTCATTACTGCCTTATGTTCATAATAGTGCGTCCTGAGTCGAATGATCTTAGCAGTTGGTGTCGAAAATTAGAAAAAATATAAGTGAGGGACTGTGTTATTTTAGGGCGCAACGCAAATGACAAGCGAAATTCGAAAAGAAACACTATATAGGGTCTACTTTTCGAATTGGCGATGACGGGTTTTTTCTCCAGAAATTCATCGCAACTCCGTTTCAAAGATCGTTACTGTATGGAAATATCGAACGTGTCTGTCGCAATGGTGCTGGTTAAAGCTGCGTCAAATGTCAAAAACCGAACGCCGCTGAATGCGACATGAATGATAATCGAGACTCACAAAGGGACGTATTTTTAGGCTAACACTTTTCCAGTCGCCAATAAGTTCGTTGTTCCCGAATGTCGGGACTGGTATGTTTCGAGGATCGTTACTGAATGCAAATATAGGACGCGTCTAACGGTTAAAGGTTCCGCTGTGCATACGAATATGAAACCACGTGAAACTTGGGCTCGATAAGATGACGATCGAAACTCGGAATACTTTTCGAATTTTACATTCTTCGTTTCGTGATTAAATTTCCACCTTAAGTGCACTTTGGCCACGCACCAAAGATCGTTACTATATCGTCCGTAATGGTGAACGCACTTAACTCAATTTTCTTACTCAAAGTTGCCATCGTGTAATTAATTTTAAAGCGCATTGAAAGCTAAATATGTCCGATAAAGAACGTCATTAAAACTACGGTAAAAATACTGCTCAGAATTTTGTATTCCCCATTTCCCAATCATTTTTTCACTCGACGATTGATAGTGCTCATATTCACGCGTGCAGCACACGTGGACAATATTTTAGTACGTACCGTGTCAAGTTTAGAAAAAGTAAGCGAAGTATATTTAAAAAAACCTGCTGGAGATGACTTTCAATCGCGCAATACATCACCAATTTTTCTCAATTCTCTCAAAAGTTTAATCTCGCTCGGCTTAGCAATCTATTTCAACCGAGGCAGACGACTCATTCTTATCGATGTAGGAATAAATCATAATTACGCATAAAAACGAAATATCACGTAAAGTTCGCTCTTATCTTCCGCCTCGAGTCGCCCTCAATCCTCGAGTACCTCGGCTGGGCCATTATTCTTGCAGAATGTAAATCCGATACAAACTGCCGCACAGTTTTCACCCTCGTACCCTCTTAATCCAAGACGAGAAGTCCTCCCAGTCGAGGATGGGTATGGGTGCGCGACCGGAACTATGCCTGCGGTTAAGTTAAGAAGTTCTGCAAGTAAGTAGCTCGTTGCTAAGCCCTTCCCCGAGATTAAGATCGGAACTCGAGATCAAGAATTTAATAATAAAGTAGGGGCGGACCGTGACTTAAATTTCGAAGGATTTGGGGCTACCGCTAACGAGAGCTTGGCTAGAGCTAATAAGAGTCCTGCTCTTCGAACTTCATCTTAAAATACACCATACCATCGCACGATCGCTATGAAATATTGTATTTATCCATCTCAAATATAAATATCATAGTAATGGTATATCCACGTGCACATTCATACTCCACGCAACTGATCAGTTAACGTACTTCTCTCTTACAATATCACATATCTATCCAGGATTGATCCACGAACAATCTCAAACCCACTTACACAAGCACGCATAATATTCCACGAATGATAAAACCTAATGCAATTTTAAGTATAATTTGCAAGATGCAACAAATGCCTCCTTCGACTCTTTGATGTTTCACAACAATGATCCAACCGCGTTTCCAAGCAGACGAGGTGAATTAATCGTGAAAGATTTCGCTTTGCAATTACAAGCCGATTGATGGCGGATTAATCTGGCCCCCTGAGCGAAACCAATCCCGAATTCGGGGGCGGGCCTTTTCCGCGCGTTTATCGAACGATCGTTAAATAATTAGACGTAAATCTGCGATCGCTCGTAGGGAGTATTTCGGTAGCCCGATTTCCATTTAACACCGGGACTGTGGAGTCTGAATTCGCAAACCGAGATTACGTTCGCGCATGGCCGATAGCTAATGGCAGATTATGCGAGGCAGTTTGGTTAATGTAAAGCCCCCCCTCCCCCCGCCTCCCAGTACTGTACGATTACGGCTTAATGGTCCCGAATAGCGGAGGGGAATATTTCACTCCGTGGCCGAAAGATCGTTCCTTCCTCGTCATAAAAGAGATAGCGCCAGCAAAATGGTTATTCCGCGGCCGAAATGTCGTTTTCGGAAATTTCGTTTCCCTCGAAAGTCGCGCCCCGATGGCTTCGACTTCCTGGAAAAGTTTCGCGGCGAGGTTACGAGGTAAACCCGTGCGTCGGGTTCAATCTCGAAGGGTGGCTCGAATAACATTTCGAAATATTAACGTTACATTTGCGCATTTCTCCCGCAAGGAAAATACTGCGCAGGAAACACGATAATTTCGCGGATAAAATGTTGTTTTCGAAATGCTCGTTTTTTGCCCAAAATCGCGCATGACCTTTTTTTGTGTACTTATATCCGTACTTGTACACGAAGATAGCTTTTAATATATCCCTATGCTAATTGAGTGAGTCTGTTAATTTATTCAAGGACGCACGTTGTTGCTTTCAGCTACTCGAATAACGCGTAGCGCAATGATCAAACACATTGCATAATTCCTTATAAAACTTATCAGAATTTCGTACAACGCGGAATATCTGCAGAATCCGCGTAATTATACATTCCAGTTCACAAGTTTTAATCGTACCTCACATATCGCAAACAGCCTTATGTCAGAACCAAGTTCGTTCTCCCTTTCCTCGGTCGAAGGTCCCTTCCTTGGCGGTTATACGCGAGCAAAAACCTTTCAGAAACCAATGGAAAATCCATTCGGGAGTCAATGGCGAGCGGAAGATGCGGGATTTTTTCCTTTTTGCCGGGCCAGAATATAAGGGCTGAAGACTCGCCTGCATTCCGTGTAGATGCGTTCAGTCGCTGCCAGCAATCGATACGGACCCCTCCACGGCCCTGGACCATTCCGAATCAATCCCCTTGAGAGTTACACCGCGTTCGTTTCGTTTTCAGCCCCTGTCCCTCGGTGTATCTCCGTACACAGAAACGCGCCACGCGCGTTTCTGCCTGCGTGCGTTACCAGGATACGTCTACTAACTACCCTCTCTTTTTCGCCGCGCTCGAGGGGCTGCGACCTGCTCACGTTACGCGTCGTCTCGTGGACGACCATCTTGCAACGAGCGGGATGAAAATGCCCGCGATTCTGGCTCAAAGCTCGCGAGGTAGTTTCTCGCCTGCTGCTTTGTAATTCCGATCGATGGGCTATTTGTAATACGAGTGTACTGCTACGATTGAAAAGTGACGAACGGGGAGGGGGCGAGGAGAAATTTTAGACGCGGTAAAAGCTTGAAGTAAGAGATACGTGAAGTGACTTTTGGAATGTAAAAATGGAGAACGATGGGCGCAGCTCCCGTGCGAATTTGCAGATGTGGGGAATATCGATTTTGCCTTTAACGCGATTCTCCCGTGATAAAGTTGCGGGGATAATAATTTGCACGATGGGAACTCCGAGCTCTTAGTGCAAATGTGTGCTTTTTTTTTTTTATTTCCTCATGGAGCGAAAGAGTGAATTTTGTAACTCGATAGAGATCTCGTGATAAAATATCTCGAATATTATGATGAATGGAGGACAAGCTTCTCAGCGGCGAGTCCGATCCTGGTTCTAGATTCTGAATATTACAAGTTACCGTTTCGAGTTATCGAATAACAAAGCACAAATTACACAGTCTATAATCTAAATTTATCGCTATATAAAATAATTAAACCTAAAAATAAAACTTTCGAGTACGAAAAGTGCCCTATGATAAAGCAAAGCAGTATACACAGACCATCCACCAGATTTTAACGATCAACGTATCGCGGACAAAGTACAACACTGCTCTCCTTTGGCCAAACTAAGCGAATAGTCGCACTAAAGTTACGAGCGTACGATAGTTCGCAGCGCGCGATCCGTGGAAATCGACAAACCGCGGGAACCACTATTTCCAAGTTTCCCACTGCAACGGGATCCAAATCCGCAGCGTTAGGTGGAAGATACGCTCCACCACTGTCACAGTTACGCGGAGCTATCCCGTCGCCTTTCCTCCGCGGTGTCTCGCTTCGCGAACCTACGATTCGTCCTTGGAATAACAAGAAACTCCGCGTGCCGACCTTCGCGATTACTCCTGCTGGAGAGGCCCTCTCCACGAAAGGCAGGGAGTTCGGTGCGAAAGGAAGCCGCTGGGACGCGCCTAGTTTGCCCTAATCGCGGCAGAGATGACAGTGCCGAAAGGGGCCGCGGAAGGGGCGTTTTAATATTGCACGCGACGACAAATTGCAGCCCTCGTTATTTGGGGTGGCATCGCGGCGCTACGGCATCTGTGCGTTAGACGAACTCGGGGTTTACTTGGAAACTCGTCCGGGCCTCTCCTCGTCCACGGGCGCTTTCGTTCCACCCATTCAACATTGGCTTCCTTAACCAGACGGGAATTCGCACGCGAATTTTGGGATAATTCGTTCCGCTGCTTAGGGAATCGCGCCTTTCGTTGCGCGGAACAGCGTATTTTCTTGGGCTAAGGTAACGAGGTAGCGAGTTAGTTTGATTGTATACATTGGGAAGTGCTGACCTCCTTGCCTGCAGGTATTTAAGACAACTCGTGAATGTGGTCTTGGCGGATCATTTCTTGATCTGGTTACGGAGGAGTTTGAATTTTTAATCGTTAGAATTAGTTGCTCGGTGCGTGGCTCAATAATTAAGGTTTATTAAAATTTAGAGGTAAATGAAATAGGAAATCTGGAATATAAGGTAATTATATCAAGAAAAAAGACGTGAAAAAAGAATTCCGATCTAGTTCGAGTCCGGGTATAGTTATCCCAGTGTCCAATTTTTTCTACGCCTTTTTTCTCGATATGGCTTAATTCGCCATCTTATATTCCAGATTTTCCATTTCATTTCTCCCTAAATTTGAATGAACGTGAAATATCGAGCAACCCACCAAGTGGCCAAATATTATCGACTTTCTCACACGCATTGTCGTTCTGACGACTGAAAATTTTAACTGTATCATAACCAGATGTAGAAACGATTAAGTGTGAAATCTAACGAAAGATTGTATTAACTTCTTTACCTAACCTTGGAAAAAATGTAAGAGTTATTATTGAGAAAAAAGATGGTGCTTAATAAATCGCATGATATACTAACATTTGAGACGAAGTGTAAAACCAGATCTTCTGGTTGCTGCATTGCTAAGAGAATCGTGTATGTTAGCATAGCAAGAATCGACGAACGGTAAGACGTAACGGTCATAGTATCTGTACTCGACGCACGATGAAGGGACAAGCACACATTTTCATACCGCTTGATATTCAAAACGATCGTTGCTAAGCGACACGAATAACTCCTTATACATTAGTCATTCTCAAAAACCCACCCATGAAAAGCATCATCGATTCGCTTTATAAATCAAAGTGACGCAACACGTTTTAGTGTATCTTTGCCAAAGGTCATTAACACACAATATCTCAGCACCCCTAGTATCGGACACAAACGATACAACCATCCTTGCATTCGAATAAGGCAAAGAACAATGATACGCATACTACATCTAAAAAAAATCTAAACGTTTTTGCAAATAGAATTATTACAAACAGACAATTTTTACAAATAGAATTTTTACAAACAGGAAATGTTTACAAATAGAATTTTTACAAAGAGAAAATTTTTACAAATAGAAATTTTGACAAAAAGAAAAAATAGCCAACCTATAAATACAGCTTTTCACATCCGCGCGGTCAATTAACGGAGACTCGAATAAATACACTCGAATAAACACAACTATCTTTACAACGAATAAACAACCACAAGTTCCAATAGCACACCGGCTTCAAATAGAAAGGCAAAGGGCAATGGTAAGGGAGGTGCATCTAAAAAATTGCAATCGTCTATCAACAGCGGGTGTTTGCGAATGGAGGAGTCGCTGCAGCTCGCGACGACACCGACACGAGCGAGTGTTGGGCCCTGGATAAGGACACGCACTATCGTTGAAGCGCAGCCCCTCGGAGACCGCACGCGAACACAGGGCGCAGTCTGCACAATGCGCATCGACGCACAATACATTTGCTAGGAATCAGGGGTGGCGGCACCCGCCGAAAAAGTAAGGGACAAAAAGACAAAAGCGCGACTGTGCGGGTGCCCAGGATAATCCGTAAGTGTACGTATACGCCCGCATCGGCGGCACAATGCGGACAAAAACCATTAATGTGCTAAAAGGTGATTTAAAGCTGACTGCGAGTGCTGGCTAGAATAATCTTTGCGCTGGAACGCAAGGCGAGAAAATAGTTTGACAAGGAAGCACGTTTGTGACTCAAGGTCCAGGATATCCTAAAACGTCCTCGCATAATGATAAGAGAATGTTGAAAAGTTCTAAATCGTGAAACATCATGCAAGATCTAAATAATATGAGTATAACGAATAGAATATATAAAGTATATATTATACAAATATAAATATCATATATAATTCTGGATAAAAAGAAAATACTATCTGATTTTAATACGCTTTGGAAAGAAATACTTGATATACTAAATGACATCGCTATTACCTCAAGTAAACCTATATTCGAGCTCTACTTTTATACGAAAACAAATCAAAATTAAAAAATATTGTTCAAAATATTCCTGCAAGATCGATGCTCATTAAACCTAGCAGCAATTTCAGTAAACACCGCGAACAAGCATATCAAACCATAAAAGAAGTCACGATTAATGTCATCGAAGTAATCAAACCAGCCTTATCATAACTTAAGTAAACTTGTCAAAATCTGTGAAAATATGCTCTCGAGGATCTTCCACCATTTCCTCACGCATATAAACGATTCAAGATATCTACTTACATCCCTCCTTTATCCCTCCATTTTTCAAGGTATACATAATATCCCTAAAAATCCGTCGACGGCGGCTCATAGTGTCAGCTTCAAAACCGTCGAATCCTGCGAAAACTTTGAAGGGTGTATCGATTCTCCTCCGAGGGCGAGTCTACTCGCTCGCTCATACGTACACGCGCCGTGTATCGGAGCAAAGGGGAGAACGCAAACGCGTTCGGGACAATGTCGCGGGATGCGCGCAGTGTCGTAGCTGCGGAGTCCCACTGGGGGATTATTCGGCAAGCTGGAAGGGGGAGAGTGCCTGGTGCCCTTCGCAGGGTAGATAATTAGCGAGGGTGGAGGCAGAGGGAGGCTGGAGATCGAGATACAAGCGTTGACCCTACAGGGATGACTGTCGACGACACACCAGGGTTAATTACGACCCCATCGGGAGAGCTTTCTTTTAGCCGAAAGTCGAGCGCGCGGTAAAAACTGCCAAGAACATTCGAAGGAAAACGCCATTATCTGATTGTCCGGTTACGCGTTCGCGGAGAGCTGTTCCTAAGGACGTTCAATCTGGATGTATTTAATACAAGAACCATCGAATCAGCGAGGAAGGTCGATTTTTCATTCTGCTTGAAATAATATACGAATTCGTAACGATGCCATTTCCCTGATATATGATGATTCTGTTGCGATACAATTAGAATCGAATAAATCCGTATTTCTCTGCTGGAAAGCATACATATCCGATTACCACGTTTTATATATCATTATTCAAGCACCTGCTAATGCTATTAACGATGCTAGTCTCTATAAAAAAAAAGTCCAAAAACGAGTACCTGGGAACAAACATCACTCTCAAGGGTTAAGCAAGAAAAAGCACAGCGTTGAAGCCACTGGTGCAAATATTTCGTTCGCAAAAATTCGAGCAAGCACCTTCGACAGATGGATGGTACCAAGTAGCTTGGCACGGGGAGGATCGATGCTCCGTACCGCTGTGATAATCGCACGAGGATGTTTTTTTCCCCGTTACCGCGATTCAATGAACGCGCAAACGAATTCGTCGATGGAAAAGATCGAGGCGGGCAGCGGCCCGGAAAGAGTTACATTGCGGAACTGCTTCCCAGAAAGAGATACTTGGCCAGCCGTGCGATTTTAATAAGAGTCGCGAGTAATGAACCTAATATCATTATGGGGCGTTCATTACGCCATAATGAAACCATTAGAGTTCGCTTAGCAGCTTCGCCGTCTTTGCACGTAGGCGAGCCGCCCTTGGGGACGCCTATTTAAAAGAAGCCGTGCCCCTTTCCGTCTTGAGCCTTTCATTATCCTAAACGTGCACTAAGATCGAGGAAATTGAGTAATGGACGTTGCTTCCGTCCTTTTAGCGAGGTTAAGGGATATCAGGTTTCGATGGAAGACGATCGCGCGAGAAAAGGTACTGTGAGTGTTACCCTTTTGCGAATCTGAGTGATGTTAATTAGAATGAAAATACCTCTGATAATAATATATTCCTGTTGTACAGTGAGACTATAAAGAGAAAAAATGGGATAAATGCGCGATATGGAACGAATCGATTTGTAGAGTTTTAAGGAAGTTTTCGATGCCTCGCGATTGAGTCGCGCCGCGCTTCGAATTTCCCGGTGCAGGAATGTACGTGTCGCCTTGACCGGTAGATGGCAAATTGTTTCTCGCAAGTGAACAACCGTCTGCGATGCTTGAAGACTCTAGCAGCCGCCATGGGACTTCGTGCCTTAAACTAATGAGTAAGGAAAATATAGAGCTTTGGTAACGCTTAGCTATGCTTATTAAGCGACCATATTTTTGAAGAGGCACAGGTCGTCCCATGGCTGTGCGAACTACTTTTTCGCGCGGTCGGGTGAAGCGATCTACCTCGCTATTATGCGGGAAACAGAATTAAAAAAATAAATTACTTGATACTGATAATAATTGCACATCATACTTAATGATCAAAATTGAAGAATTCAAGCGTTTTGAATACTTTAATACAATTTGTAGATAAATCAGTTGAATTATAAAGTCAGGTTCGAATACAAAAATTTCATCCAATAGAAAATGACGATTCTAAAATTACTCTTGCGATCAACACTTGGTAAAATGCTTTATCGAACGATGACACTCTATTTCGTTGAACTGTATAACGTGTCATTCGTTTGTTACGGTTGATGCTCTATTGCGTCAGTCCATATAATAATATATAGACTGATACAAAAAAAACTGCACACACACATACATAATGCGTCACAATATTGACGCAACTACATTTACATGAAAAGTCCATACAAGAATAATTACCTTCCTCGGAAAAACTATTCTACGAATATAGTTGCAGAATAATTCCACGCATTTTAAGACGTTACATAATTCGTACACGCGTTGCGGAGATAAGCGACACATATTATAAACATATTAGTCATCAGATCGTGGAGAACTTCTTAGAGAAACGTATATACTGCGTGTTCCCAGAAGTAAATAGAACGATTAAAACGGACAATAGTGCACAGTATGGAAATAATGAACAATAGCTACATGCTACTTTATAGCGTCTCAAAATTTTGAAAAACCTTATTATTTATTATTATCTACAGTATCATCAGTACTTTATCAGACAAATAAGAAAATAAAAGTCGTAAGTCAAATGCGATATATAAAAGTATCCACACCTGTACACTCATCCTTCGTAGCAAAAGGGGCAATTCTATGTGACCTAGATACTTGATATTTTTCGCCATAGATACATGTAATTTTCAGTTGTTTTCCATTATCATCAGAAATGCGCCCTAGGGCATTTGTCGCAGATTTCAAATTATAACTCAAGCACAAACTGCAATATAAATTTATTTCGAAGGGCATCAAATATCTTAGACCACAAAAGATTTTTGGCACGAGACTTTCTCTAATAATACTTTGTACATTCTCCCAGCTCGACAAAGCGGTGGCACACAAGAAATTGATTCTTCCAATTATCCCGTAATCACGCGAATTCCATACCGAGGGCGCAATTAATTATGCGCATATCTGCATAACGACGTCGTTGATTAACATCGGCACTTCGTTCCGAGGGGGTACCTTTCACCGCGTCGCATAACGCTATTTTTATCGCGTGACACGAGAGTCTTTCGTAATACTCGGAACGAGAATTTTCGTGCCGCGGATTCCGCGTGTATTCGACCGTGCGTGAGTCACGCCGCGACTTGTTAACGCACGCGGTACACGCCTTGTTGACACGATTAAAGCCATCCTTTTACCCTTCAAACTGTTCAGCCGCTTAAATCAAAGTCCCCGATCAATTATCTCCTCTCCAGAATTCAACATATCCGAAACCTGTATTTCTTTCCTCGAGAAAGAAAATATATACACCCAATTTTGTTTTTACACGATTTTGATTTGACACAAATTGGGAAAAAAATGTAATTCTCTTTTTACACGACTTACTTTGATTTAACAAGATCGACCAAAATTCTACGAAGAAAATTTTGCTTTATATCTATTTTTATAAGTGCGACATTGGAGATATTTTTCTACACGATTTTTTTTCACGCGTATTCTTCGAGAACGTATCTAACGTGTAAAAACAGAATTAGGTGTATGCGCATATTTTGAATAATTATTTTATTTGTATTTACACCGCTATATTTTATTGTATTATTTGTATTTTATATATTTTTATATACTCAGGTTTATTTCAACATTCGATCGTTAACCAACACCAATTCCCCAAACATTCCTATTGCACCAATGCCTCTGAAAATTTTCCCAGCGCCTTAAGCGGACATCCGCTGGACTTCCCCGCGAGAGGCCATGCAACGTAACTCGCAAACACCATTGCGCGCACATGGCCCGCGAAAATGGCACGAAGGAGGCCAAACGTGGATCTTTCTACGGACTTCGCTCCGTCCTCTCTTCCGCAGCCGCGGAATGCGCCAACCTCGCATTCCACGGGACCGGCCTCTATCTTCCCCTATACCCACACGTTGTCCAATTTTCCTTCGCTTTTCATGCCTCTCCGGCGGACCATAAGCGAAGGCCCGCGGAGCTCGTCGGTATTCGGACGAGGAGGATCCGTGCAGTCTGCAAAATCTATCCTCGCAACGGCCAGGATTTTCCTTACCCACTTGGCGCCTCCTGGTCCCTGCAGATACTCGAGATACTTCCCAGCGAGAGCTGTGGGACCGTGGGATACGAATACCGGGAAATATTGGCCGACGTACAGTCGGCGGTAGCTTCGTCGGCTGATATACTGCGAATTGAATGCAGCGGTAGGGACAAGGGAATACCCCACCGCTGAAAACAGGATCCTACGGTTTCGATGTCTTGCGTGCAGCAAATGCTCGAGATATTTGAATCTAAAAGGAGCCTTGATACGCGATACGCTTATATGGCTATGACGCCTCAAACTTGGTGCCCGACCGCTGGATATATTATATACGCAAACCTCGTTAAGGGTGTACTTCGCAAAGAGCTCACCGTGGCAAAAATCCGAGGACAGTACCTCATTGTCATTCTCCAAGCTCTCAACCGCGGTTTTCCTCCTTGAAAATGTATTTATCTCCATCTCCTACGATTATCGAATCGAAATCTTCCCATTGCACCAACGGAGTTTCTCTCAGTCGCGATCAGAACAGCTTAGGTCTGCAGAGTCGAAGCATCTCCGTGCCGCGGATAGGGGCGCGGGGTGAAAATTTGTGGAGATATAACGACGTATTATTTGCAATTTACAAGTACCCCGGATTCCTGTTCCGTTTCCCACTGCACTCGGTGCACGTAAGAGCCGCTTATCACGCCAGCAGGCGGGACCAGGAATATCATAGTGGCGCATTGTTATGGCGCCCTTGCACCGGGGATTATGCACGCTTATGCGAGACGAGTGGTTCGCGACAATCGATATAGTCCGCATTTTTTTTTTCCCCCATCGATGCGAAGCCAGCCTCGGCCCTCGCACTTCATGCATTACGTTCGTCGATTTGCTCGCCGAACCGGCTCGCCGTCAACTACCAATGCCGATGCCTCGATGTACGACACTTATCGTATTTCCATTACGCGCAGGATTGAATTTCGATATGTCTACGGGATATTCATCTACGCGGCCCTTCGGACTGGTTTTTTCAAAGCTGCACACCTGCCGGATTCGAATGGAAAATCGTATGAAGAAGGAGCCCTCGCTTATTTTACGATCTTTGCGAGTTTCGCGCTATCGTGATTAATCTGTTTTCATGCTTTTTCCAATAGGTTTTTTTTTAATAGGAAAGGGAGTAAGAAAAATTGATCTTCTAGTTTGTGTGAATACGTTTATGAGTAATTCGAAAATAAAGAAGGTAGCAGTCTACGGTACGATTTTTAACACTAGAACTACCAAACCGGTCAAAATGACTGGTCAGTCGTTTCTTTAAAAAATCGTAATACTTTGTAACGATGTATTTTTTGAGATTTACCATGATTTTCATGCAGTATTTGGATCATCATTTTGATTTACTGAAATTTCCTTTTAATCTCCCCTTTTTTTTAAAGATGTATGTGGTGTTGTAAATATGCCCTGAAAGTGGCTGGTATGTCTAGTGTTAATCTATCGTCAAGTGTTTCGTATATATGCCAATACACTTAGAAGGGCTCAATTAAATCGAGTCATAAATCAGTAGTTTCAGGAAAAGGTTTGCGAATTTAGGAACCATGTCACTAACAATACAACAAAATCACAGATTCTCACTTGCAAACTCGTCATAAATGATCTTCGAAACAAACGTACACATTTCTAAGACGTTTTGAAAACGTTTCGACTTGCATCGAAGATCCTTTCAGCCCTTTCAGGATTCTTGAAAAATCCGATCGGTTGCCTCGATTTTTCCGCGAGAAAACCTTCGTAGGTGCGAGGACCCTTTATCATCCGGGGGCCAGTGCGTGCGATAGACGTCTGCGGATAAGCCGATTCCAGGATTTACGAGACTCTATCTCACATCTGGTACGATCGATGATAAATCCGCGTGCGCAATCTCCATCTTTGTGGCATGCTCGGCGGTTGGGAGTGTGCCGGGTGTTATCGTTGCGTGATGTAGGCCCCATTCGCGATGGCGCGGTAGCATCTACCGAAATTGCGGAATAACTCTGCTCGAAACGGAGATCGATAAAGGCGTCGTTACGAATGAAAACTATTCTACTATTTAAATACCACTCGCCATATACAGCGGAAGATCGTCGCGCCGCGTGAAAAAAAATTCAATACGTTCCAATCGTCGAATGTAAATTCATCTCTGAATTGGACACGGCAAGGATAAACCTCTCGTTCCGATCGTTGGAACTTCGGTTGGAATTGCTTCGCTCGTAAAACGAAGGAGTTATCGTTTAAGTCAGTTTTAAGATCCGATGGAAAAATCCAGGAACGATGAGTGGGATTCGGACCTATGAGTATAACAATCCGAGTCTAAGTGGAATCCGCTACAATTTATTGTACTTCAGAAATAAATTTCATCGCAACCAATGGAGGATTTGACACGAGCAAAATCTTGTATAATAAATAATGGATCGATAAATAATCGTGGGGTTAAAAAATACATCACTTTCAACAGTACACTTTTCTGCATCAAACCCTCATAAATCCGTTACGTTTAATCAACAGTCAATATTTACCATGAGACTTTCACATTTATCACTCAAGCACGGATATAAGCGGCATACTTCCTTTAACCAGAAGCCACTGACAAATCTCGCGATCGAGCGAGGACGGAAAGCCAATAGCTAAATCGTCTATAATTAACAGACACTTTCCTTATACAAGACTTTATGGCCGTCATCTTGGTCCTTCGTCCTCGCCCTAAGAATAAAACCGTTTATCATAAAAAAGGAAGCCAAAGCGGTATCTACGTAACAGCGGACCGTAAAAGGTCGGGCGCGAGGCATTATGCAAATGGCGATATTGTTTCATTGAGAGCGAAATAGATGGCGATTCCTTGAGAGCTAAATATAGGCCAGATCTGGCATTACGGCAGAGCGTAAGCAGATTAAAATACTCTTGATAAGCACCGGCTCCACTCGTCGCAAAAACAGGTTTCGATCGAGCTTCCAGCGAAGTCGCATCCCATTGTGCGGCCTGGAAATTTCGTGGACACGCGAGACGAGGGGCCGCCGATCCGACGAAATGATGCTCCCCCCCTCCAAGCCGGCCCAAAGTGCAAATGCAGCAAGCGCGACTGCAATCTTACCGCGCACCAGATTCCCCAACTTCGCGTGCAGATTCGTTCGCATACATTACGAAAAGTATCCCTCTTCTTTCGCGCTGCTGCGCCCTTCTGTTCCTTTCCATCGAATCTGCTGATACCGCTGCACAGATTTATGCATTGCATGCGCTCGCGCAGCTATTCGAAAATATCGATTAAGAAGTAAAACGTCGATCGTACACGCGAGCGTCGTAGCTTTATAAATTCTTCTTATTTTTTTTTCTCAGAGAAGAGGATGCGAGAGGACTATTAATCACGTATATATAGCATATCTTGTGTGTTTCCTTAATTTCATTAATCCGTGAAATAAAGTTTGGCCTTAAGAGGAAGATACTTTCTAATGCCTTTCAATGGATATATAATACTGAAGAGTATAAGGATCAAAAAAATCTTCGATATACTGTATATTCGATATACAAAAATCCAAGGTAAATTACGCTTCTCGTATAATCTAGGCTGAAGTTAGATGTAAAGAGCGTCAATGGATTCTCGTATGTTATACGTGGATACACGCATCGCCAAGATTGACGAGCCCTTCTCGATCGACCAGCGTCGGAAGCGTCGAATTTGAAATGCTCTTCGATACGAGACATGCCCAGCTGTCACTAATATTACACGCGAATGCATTATGAATTGCAACTCGCGAGCGTGCACACACTGGTGGAGGTCGCGAACCCCCTGAGTCGGCGACTGGAAGGGTATTAGGCTTCTCTGGCAACGTGCACGCACAATGGAGCCTCCAGATTTCGAGTGCTCGAGACCGATATGGAGCTTTCCCGGATATCACGCAGGAGACGTGGCTTTGTCCCTGGGAATGGGTTACCCCTATGATACGAGGAAATGAAATTCAGGCCCTGGGACAGCCTGGTTCGAGCTCATTGACTCGGATTGGGCGAGAAATCACGTTCGGTCTCCTCGATATCCGTTTTTCTGTCCACCTCGGGCTACAATGTCCGAAGCGGAGCACGCTTCTTCTAGCTTCCGGAAAATGGCAGAAATAACGCGTCCTAAATCGCTTTTGAGCCAAAGTTATATAACGATCGCGAATCTTGTCCCTCTCAAGTTGCATCGAATTCGAATTTCCAGCATTATTTTAAGGCGTTAAATCGATTTTATATATTGGCCCGAGTTCCAATGAAATGTTTTTTTATGAATATTTTTTTAATGGCTTGATCTTATTATGGACTCGTGCAATATCATTTTGTTGTCCGAGGTGTTCGTAGGTAATATTGAGAGAATCTGGAAGCCGAGAGTTTTTCGCCATGTGTAGCGTGAAATTTAGAGCTCGATAAAAAGCACTTTCAAGGATCGGTTACCCCTCTATAGCAACTGTTGCCCCAAGGCAGTAAAGCAAGTATGCGGATTGAACGATGCTTCGTCACCAAGAACAGAATAGATTTATCCTTTACATGCGTGGTATTAAGCCCAAATAATAAAAAACCAGTGACAATACAACATATCTCACATTGCAGATTTACAATAGTCCATACTTCACAAGCCTAAGAGTATTTATCGATATTAGGATTTTATTACTTAATACGAAGCCAAAGGCACCAAAGATCGATTTGCAACGACAATTCCTAACTCACAAACCAATTTTCCAAACCCCAAAATTCTGCGATAATTACGTACATCCGTGAAGAAGCTTTTTCATACTTCATCTTGACTCTTAACCCGTAACATTTTTTCCCATGTCCTTCAATCGTATCCCGTATCTCCACAAAAAGCCTAAAGTACAATTATTACACGGATGACATGCGTGACCCTCGGCGTAGGAAGTGCATTAATGAGGTGTGCGTCGCTGTATGCATTTCCGACCGAGCATTTTTCCAAGTTGGACACACACGAAGTCGCCGCAATACTTTAATGATGATGTCACGATTACTGCCTTTGGGGTATCTCGCCAAACTGGGCAATTAAGCACCCCGATCGAGGAAGGGGAAAAAAAATGGTGCGTGCAGGTATGCGAGGCAAAGTGTTGTCGTTCGCGTATACTCACGTATATTGGATAAATGCATTCCCGTACGGCTGCCTTTGTGAATAACGAGCGAGGCACTTTCACATTATCGTACAAACTGCGTGCGTGTCGACGTCCCTCGGCGAATGTATATTATTGCGCGAAAAAATTTCATCGCGCCGAGAAATGCAGGGGTGATAGCCTTAACTTTATTTCGTCCGCGAAAACACGGAAATCTTGGCGAAAAAAAATCAGATCGTGAATTACGATGATGGTCGAAATGTTTTTAATCGCGCAGCGCTGGAATTCATCGTGATAGCGGAATTATGCCTGTTTATCGAACGAACTCTTGCAGATTCGATAATTCATAATAATCTACCGGGAGAATCTTTCAAGGGGGAACATAGGAAAAACGACTTTGAAAGTACGGAACAAACTCTCGTTAGGGCGAATCCCTTGCTCGTATCTTGCTTCGGTTCTCGTCACGGAGGAGCATGTACGAAACGTTACGCCCTGAAGCCTTATCTCAGGAATTAACGTAGCGGTACTTTGTCTAAACACCGTGATGCATAATCTAATCTTAATTCAAGGTTTCGAAAAGTACCGCCTAACGCGTTTATGATAATATCACGTACACTCTCGCTCCAAAGTTTTACGTGAAACACCTCTACGCGCTATTCATTATTTTTATAGATATATAAATAAATTAATAGCCACGTTTCTAATTGTACGCATAACCATTTTCGTGAAATACGAAATAGACACTGTTTCTTGAGAGGCTTGAACAATTCCTGTAATCTTTTCACATTTTCCTGAAATCTCGATAATTGCGTTAAATAGGCTCCTCAAATTTTCCCAGAATATCAGTGGTTGCGTTATAAACCTTTTAGCTGTTTTAAATAAACTTTTTAGATTTTTCTGAAATTTCAGTAATTGTCTTACAAATCATTCAAAAGCGTTAGATAAATTTTCAGATTTTCCTGAAATTTTAGTAGTTGGGCCAAGACTTTTGAACGAAGGTGTATGGGAATGCCCGTACAGATGCACCAGTAAATACCCCAGGTGAAATACGATCGGCCGTAATTCATGTCAACGATCTCGTTGTATTCCCCCGTAATCGCCACTAACAAACGATAACAATGGCGGCATCACTGTCGTCGGCCTACCAGGCCCATTTTCTACGTGATAACCGGTGTTATCTACGGTTAAATTAATCACTCGCCCTGCCAGCGCGTCGCGCTTTTCGTTCTACACAGGTAGAAGGGCAAATGTTTATTTATCCCGCACTACGAACAATCTGCTTTCTTCAGAAACGATGCAAGCAGTTATCCACTAACCCCTTGGTCTTGTGATTTTTTTTTCCTTTTTCAAACTAGACGACTCAGATTTCCACTAGAAATGAATAGTAGCTTTTGTCTGATTTTGACGGAATACATGGATTATCGTGCGAGCCATTGTAGTGTGACTTATTGGACAATATTCACTATTTGATCGATCTTTCTCACTCAGCGAGAAAGATCAACCACGACCACGCTTAATCGCATACAACGCTACTTTCAAACATTTCATTTTTTTTTAGCAGCTGTATCAAGAAACGGTATACCAATAGCCAACATTTCGATACAGATTCATTGTCAGCGCTCTTCGAATATACGAGAATAATTTTTCGCGCGAGGAGAACAAAATTCTGCTATTAGAGGGTTAAGATCGATAATTCCAACACATTCTAGAGCAGCTCGAGGCGGATAAAACCGTTTCGACCGCAAACGCTTGATCCAGTGGCCGAAGGCTCGTTCATCCAGCGCGAAGCCGTAAATTCGTAACGCAACTCCCCGTCGTTATCCGTACTTCGCCGGATACGTTAACCGCGACAAATGTACGGAGAATAGGACCCTTTCGCACCGCGATGCCTCTATCGCGGCTTAATCGTGGTATACGGCTCCCAATAGTACCGATCGCGTGACGCTGCCTCGAAAATAACAACCCCCGCAGAGAGAGTGGAGGGTGCGAGAGCGAGGTTTTCATTCGCACCCTCCGGCATCGAGGGGCTGAGGGCCCTTCCTCGTGGTCCCCACGGCGAGCCACGATAGCCAGGCGCCCCCTGGTCCCCTCGAAGCCCAAGCCCAGCGCCAACCCCCGTGCAATTTCCACCCAGCGCCAGCTTGCGCCTCGCACGATAAACGAGGAGCCGCATCGCGATGCACGGCTGAATTAACTGTATCGCCGCAAAATGCAGCGAGCAGGACGGATATTTGTCGGCCCTTTGGCGGCCGGCGCCGCACGAGCGAGTGCCGACAATCGGGATATAATAACGTAGCTAAACGGCCTATTGTTATTAAATGACTCTCGAATTGCACCTTGCGGCGCGACAAAGAGCGCGCGCCTGGGTTAAGCGGGGCCCCATTTGCCTGGGGAGTACCGACGAATTGGATTTAATCGTTGTCCGCATATCGATCTGGCCACCCAAATTGTTGCTGCGCGAGAGACGCGGCTTGCGCGGCGTCAACAATTAGAGATGCGGCCGCAAAGTGCAAAGCGCCCGCTGGATATTTGTCCGGCGTTTGTTGGCCGAGGTTGGCTTGCCAATGAGGAGAGATGATCGCGATGTAATAACGAGTGCGAGCGGTTTGTTGGGATTCGAGGAGTTTGGAAATTTGACGTCGATTAGATTCGGTTTGGGTGATCGACGGGATCATTGTGAAACCGTATATTGGATAAGTACAGGTGTCGAGTGTTTCGGATGTTGTTTTATGTAGCATATGGATTTGTAAATCGCATTAGAATGATGATAACCTCGTAATATAGGTTTATTATTATTAGAACTACCAGCCACTTTCTGGGCATATTTGGAACACCACATACATCTTTAAAAAAAAGGGGAGTGTAAAAATTTCTGTTCGAACATTTCTGTAAAAATAAATACTGTATGAACATCATGGGAAATCTAAAAAAAACACATCGTGATAAAGTACCACGATTTTTAAAAAAAAACGACTGACCAATCATTTTAACTGGTTTGGTAGTTCGTGTTAATATTTAACAGAATTAAAATCATACCCCGCCACCTTTACGTGTATCGACATTTTGCAAAATCGAGTTGCAAATATAATTAGATACGAGGTGGTGTAAGACTTTCTACACCTCGAAGATCTCTTGTCATCCGTGGTATTTGCTTGAAATATTCCTCTGGTAGAAATAAGAACACCTAATGCGCATCTGTAAGGTACGACAAGGCGTATTTCACGAACTATGATAGATACTTGTACCGCCCCCGCTGCTCGCCATGCGAAGTGTGTACCATTAGCAGCGCATCGTCATAACTTCGACATTGTGCGGATTATTTGCACGTATCCTACGAAACTGAAATTGCACGTTTCCGCCCACATGGAGTCTACAATTTTCCGGATATAATAACATACATTTGATAATCGCGGTGCACGGTGAATACAGTGATTGTTCTCGAGAAAGCTTTTCATTGATATACACTCCCCACTTCTTAATTGCTGCATACTCGAGCGAAAGACGCGCTGCGGGATCTACCATCGCCCTGTAAATAATTATACCACTGCACGGTTACTCCAGTCAACAAGAATACACAAACTTCTCAATCAAATAGTCGAAAAGCAGTGCAAAAATCTGCTTAACACTTTCCAGTCCAAATTATTACCTTTTAGCAAACACATTAAATTTCTCAAAAAAAGAATGTAGAGGTACTCGATTAGTAGAAGTGGATTATACGGATGATGCCAAGTTGCATCGATGGGCTGGAAAGGGTCAAACCACGTCGAACAAATCCCCGCTATATCCACATCCGCAGAAGGAATTACGTCATGCGGTTTACATCGACTTAAAAGCGTCATCTTCATCCTCCTACTCAAAACACGGGGCGGGCATGAAATGACCAGAATTGCCTTAATGATCTAACGATCACGTTCTCGAGCCAAACGCCCGCCACGTGCTCCCCCCAATCACGACCACGCGAACCTATAATACGGCAGCGAGGGTCGTCTATGACCGGGTCAGGGCCGTCAGCAACAGGAGTCGACGATCGGCCGTTGCCAAGGAAATAATCACGAGAGATCGGCGAAACATTCTCCTCGTCACTCGGTCTACCTTTCGCCTCGTCATCTCTTGCCCTCCTTTAACCCTCCATAAGCGACATTTTTTTGGAATTCGACGCACCTAACATACCGTACATCTGTTACTCTACTGTACATCATATTGTAACACACTGTAATCTCTCTTTAACGCTGAACCTACCGGGCACTTTGCAGACATATTCAGATATACTGAGTAGCCCCGTTGATTTACAATAATCTTCGAATCTACACAGAAAGCATAAGTGACTTAGAACGGATTAAATAAGCGGAACGTTGCTGTCACTTCACCATGAGTTATAGATCAAAACATCCACTGTTCATTCGATGGATATCATCATTGGGTTTGAAAAGCAATTTTGTCATTCGCGTGCGAAAGAGACGAGATACACGAGGAGAAGCGGACGCGCACCCAAAGTAGCCGCGTGCAAGTCCTTGATCCATTATTTAATCTTTCGTTAAAGTCCACAAGAGGTAGGGAGGAGAGGGGCGGAGATAAGGAGCACAGCCCGGGGCTTCATCATCCGCTCCTCAAAGCTCTCCTTTGTCGAAGGTCTGCATAACGGAACGTAGGGTTGTTCCCTGAGGGTAACCCTTTCTCGCATTTGGATTATTAATATCGCACACGCGCTTGCAGGGTGAACGAGGCGGCGTCGATCGAGGGACCTTGAGCGTTTCCGGAATTGCGCCAGATCGAGCGGCTGGAAAATGCGATGGAAAGTCGATCGCGAGTGAAACGGCCTTAGCGATCGATGTCAAAAAATAATGCTTCATTGGGCAAAGTCGATCGTTGTGAAACGTATGCTACTGGATTAAAGTTCTAAGGAATTACGATGGTGTAGCGAATGATAAATATTAGACGTTCAGGAAGACTGGGTCAAATCTGTTCACGATGAAAGCGACAAGGACGATTTAGACTCGATTCCTGATGAACCGAGTTGAATAATCAGTTCTGGATAAAATGAGAGCAGCAACGAACTGTATAAGTGATTCGATGTATCAGAGAAGGTATCGTAGAATGCGAATGAGAAGCGAAATGACCTTAGCAATGACTATGAAAACTTGAAGGAAGAAATATTTCTGAAAACGTAATATTGCATTTTTGTCCAGACACCGTGAACCGCGAAAGGTTAAGTGCTCCTGGAAGGTATTCGTGGAGAACAGATTTGGGCAGCAGGTGTGGGCGCCCTACCAAATCGGAATTAAGTTCACTCGCGTGGAAACGAAACATCCGGCTTTCAATGAAACCGCGAGTAATCGAGCCTTTGCGGTACTTTCAGAACCTCGTGTATTAATAGAATTAACGGCACTTACGAAATACTTAAGTACTAAAACGTGTCGATGTGCATTTAAAATCCCTCGAATATGTAATCAATGTATGTAAATAAGAAATTAAAAAGGAAAAATCGACCTTCCCTTCGATGTCAAAACACGTAACAAAATTGACTCTTTTATGGTTTAAGAAAACATCCATTAACATTTATAGCCCTGTTCTCTTCACACGCGGATGATCTCCACTACCGTCGAAGAAACACAAGGTAAAGATTTTTGCACATCAATTCGTACGCAAATACACGTGCTGAGTGCATATAAGGATCCATCGTCGCCAAAAAATAAATGAGCCCAAGGAATGAAGTGCCGGCCTCGGCGTACAATCTTGCGCAAGATCAAGAACGAAAGGTAATTAGCATTGCGGCGATTCAAGTTTACGAACAAAGCTGTCATGCATCTCCAGCGACTTAACCTTTTACTACCCAGAAGATTCCTTCGAGATTATCTCATCTGGCCACGCTTCCATCGCGTCTCCTGCGTAATCCTATATTACAAAGGAAAGCGGCAAAGTGGGCGCAAACGAGGGGGACACGTTTCTAAGTTCACCAACATTGCTTACCAAAAACGCTTCGTTTCTCTGTCTGAAAACCACAGCTGCCTTTGGACAAAGCGAACAAATGCAACGCTCGCTGAAAGAGCCACCGTGGTCTGTGCAGAGATTAACCGTAAGTTCCTCCGATCCCAGGAAAGTGGATAGGTGCAACAGCAGACGCGGCGTGCCGGAAGCGTGATCGCCGTGCGTGACACGCATCGCCCATACGCGGCACGCATCGCCTACCGCACTCGTGTATGAGTTTACAAACCGTTAAAAGTCGCCGGACGCCGAATTTCCTCGAAAAAAAAAACCGTTTAAAGCTCCTTTTTCCATTCCAGCGAGGGAAATATTCGGGTGCGTCGATACGCAACAATAGAGAGCTGCGGCGTACCGATGTTTTCGATGCCTGCAGGCGATGCCGACTCACGCAGTGATTCGCGGCTATACAAAGTCCCACGATTTTATATAGTTTTTTTTTTGTTTTATAATACACGCGTATCAACCTCTGAGATTATTATATGTATATATATATAGAGAGAGAGAGAGGTTATTTAGTGCTTGATAATATAAGCACTCAAATACGCATCGCCTATTTGACCAGTGTATTATTAGTTGGCTCATTATACACTAGTCAAATAGGCGACGCGTATTTGAATGCTTATGTTAGTACCAATGATGACTGTTTGCTTGGTATATTACTCTTGCCTGTATTACTAATATTATGTCCCAAAAGTGTCTTCCGCTATCCGCACGCCGCTGCTTTATCCAGCGATCCTTGTACAAATGTAAAACCTAACCTGTCAAGCGTAGCCATTATCTTTCAGCAGTCCTTTAGTTGTATGCATAATTCAATGAAATAATACGAAACAAATATGTCGCGCACGTATTATTTCCTTACAGAACACAAGAAACCTTCGAGAAAACCTGATATTTCCGATATATAATATACGAGCGATTCAGACTCTCGAAAAAATTATCTCGCACCTCAGCGATATTGAAACGCGCAGTACAATATTTATGCATGGCGGATTGTAGGATTTAACGATTTACGAAACAAACGTATCCCCGGAGGTTTCACGAACCGGACACCTCCGCTGACAGGCAAACACTTCCCATTCGCGCTTATTAATACCCGCCTAAGTACGAAGAGTGGCCTAGGTATTGAATACGCGCGAGATTAATCGTCCAGCAATATTCGATAGTTAAAATTGGCTCGATGACATTTCATTCACAGCCACGAAGGCCCGTGCGCAGAGGAGCTGCGCATATTTATTGCGGGTATCCACGTTCAGGAGAGTCACCGCCGAAATTATACCGGGGGTACAATAAATTCCAGTCGCGCTTTGTTCGAGGGCACCGAAGAGCGCGGGCTCGATAATTTGGCCAGTTCGCGGCTTTTTCGGATATTCGTCCGATCCAAAAATCCACGTCAGCGATATCGATGGCGGAGACCAGGACTGAGGGCGGGGGGGGCAGAGAAACGGAGGGAGAAACGAATTTGGTCAAAGCACGGACGGACGAGACGCATGCCGTTAAAAATATAGCCGCATCCACGAACGCGTACGAGCGCACGGGAGCACGCATCTGGCATGCAACATTTTCCACGGCCGGATGGAAACAACGATGGTATCTCTTTGACGTGTGTACATCTCCCCCCGCGAGCTCGCCAAATGAAATTCCATCCTGGCGAGCGGGGCCCGCGACAGTCGACAGAGATGTATCCGTCAGAAGGACGAGAAGGCCGCACCTGGAAGCTCCCCAAAAAGGTCGCCTGTCTTCAACCGCTCGCGCAAAATTGACACGCCTTTTGAAGACCTTGAGAATACTCCTCATGGAGAAATCGCTGAATATCGAAATGGAGCATCGTGAAAATGCAGCACGATGAGAAACGACTGATTTTTGTAAAATCGAAACCACTTCGAACTTGGACATTGTATGAGATATTTGGATATATATGTCGATGATTAACGAATTTTTCCCTAACCATGTCTGTACCATTGATAATCCATTTCTGCGATCATCGAGATACTCTCACCTTTAGAACTTTATATCTTCTAAACAATTGTTTGTACACGATTAATGTCGCCAAAGAAATAGAAATCGTTATTAAGTACGCATTGCTTAAAACTGTTACATTGATTACACAGGCATTCCTTCGTTCAACGATCGTCTCGATATTTTCCTCGACGAATAAGGACTTGTTATTCCACAACCCAGCATCTAGCTCATCCGTGAACACTGTCAAATTAATTTCGCAAAGTTATCCCTTAAAGTGCGGTTAAATGTTGGCGTCGCGAATACAAAAGTGGCTCTCCCTGCAACGAGAAATGGCGGAAGATCGGCCCTCCTCACATCCGTTCGGAGAAGCATTTAATTGCGAATTGTCGTCTAGGCCCTTAATGGACCGTCCACACCGCGAACAATAGTCGCGGACTTGAAGAGAGGGAGGAAAGGGAGTAGGCAGGCCTGTCGACCAGCGAGAAAGAGGGAGAGAGAGGAAGAGAGAAAGAGAGAGAGCATAACTTACTATACAACAGAAAGAGAGAGAGAGAGAGAGAGAGAGAGAGAGAGAGAGAGAGACAGAGGTAGACACATGAATCGACGAATTACCCGCAGCGAGTAAGAAACAAATGACCGCGAGTGCGACGAGTAGAGGACGGGAAATTGGTCCGCGCATAATGCCCCCGGAATCGTCGAGGTATTTCAATTCTCCTCCTGCGTCCATTCCCTTATTTCCTTACAGATTATATATTACGGCTTTGGGTATCGAAGCGAGGGCTCCCGATCGAAGAATGAATTTTAAACGAAAATTAGCATCCTCGGTTCGCAGGCCATTCGTCCAACTCGGTTTTTAGCGTGTGTGTTTTTAGTGTGTGCACGTGTTTCATATGTATGTCACGAAATTGAGGTAGAGAAGTATTATTTTCCCGTAATTTGATATTAAAGATTTTAATACAAGAGCCACCTCCAAGTGGAAGATATTAAAAAATACAAATTACATGGTCAATTACAAAGGTTTGCTCCAAACACCGATACCAAATGGAAACACTGAAAAGAGTCAAAATCCCCCGCCTACGCTTTCTTAGCCAGCTTGCTGAAATGTACTGTTCCTCTGATACGACTGTCTATGCACAAACGTAGAAGCGTCGCGCGAATGGCCGTAATACTGGTATCGAGTATATTTAAAACAGTCCCATCTGCAAAAGTGCAATATGAACCCTACGTCGTGTCGCGGGGCACGGACTTCCGCTAAACGCACCGCCGTATTTCCCGTAGTATCACAAACAATCGGCACTACTGGCAACGCGAGTCGTCGTTATGACTAATCGAATGGAATATCCAGTTCGAAATTTATTTGCGCCCGCCGCTTATCGGCATTGGCGATCGATTAAACGTCAATGCGAGCGGCGCGTGACGAATACCCCCTCGGCCACGACAATTCGATTAAACGTTTAATACCGATACGAGCCATCTGGTGCATTACCGCAATTATCGCATAAATTTGCAAATACTTTGCATGGCCCGCCTGCCTCCTCCTCTCCCCCTCCCCTTCCGGCGAAAATTAACGATGTAATACGCATTCGTTATCCGGCAGGTTAAGGGGGAGCTGCGTGCATCATAATATACGGATGCGCGCAGCTTGACGGAGGCGTGCAAACGCCGATACCGCAGAATTGCGATCGATGCGCCCGCAAAGCGGGCTCCTCGAATTTAAAAAGACACTTTTACCGACAAATTGCGCTGCAAGCCGGCGCGACCAACCGTCAAAAGGGTCTCCTGTATTTCCACGGGCGCGTAAACTTTAGGGTCGGCTTGCTCACTTGGAATCGAGTTTGCGAAACGCCTATTTCGATTCGAAGCGACGGTCGGGCGGAATATCCACCTTCCTCGTGGGCATGCACGGCTAAAAGTGGAATAATGCAGAAGCATGGAATACGCTTATCATACGCTTACGGTAATCTTATTGGTGATAAATATCGAAAACGTGGGCCACGTTGGCCTGGGTGTATTTTCTTAAATATTATCGCGAGCCAGATATGCCTCGTCCTTGAAACTTATAAAAATACCGCACGTATTTTTGGATATCGCGGAAGATAATCGCAAATATTGGTCGGGGAAAGACTCAAGGGAGTCGATGTAAAAATAACGTGCACCCCGCAAGGAGCCTTGAAAGTGGGAAGAGCATCAAAGTTGAAAGTCTATTAAGCATCTGTACGTGTCGAGGAGCTGATTAAACCTCTTAAATTTCCACGCTCAAAGTAACTTTATATGGACTTCATCACGCGCGCACAAGGATCTGCGGTGTATACAAATACAGCCTGTCGCCATTAATTTAACGATTCCTAACAATAAACGGGCTGCAAGAAAACAAGATCGTAAATCCCTTGACGGCAGTAAGTTTCCCGTATAGAGCCAAATGCGTATAGATACGGTATATACGGACGAGTATGTACAACGTGCCGTGCACATGCATTATAATTATCTGCTGTAACAGTATACGTTTTACGGTGTAGGGTTGACAACCCTGGACCAACCCCTTTCAGTCGCCTCTTACGACAGGCAGGGGCTACCGCGAGTCTATTCTACCCACGATCCACAGGGGAAGATATATCATACACTGTGCTTTCAGAAATTGACATCTCGAAAATCGAGAAAGGGTAAGTTAAACCGAGTCAACATCGTGGATGTGTTTATCAACGATAGAGCGAATCCCATGCTTCCTTAAATAAACTACGATACACGTTAAAGCATTCAATTTATAGTGTGATAAAAAGTGTATTATTCAATTGTAGTTATAAGTATACAGCATACAACTATAATTTAATAATACACATTTATGTATGATGAAAAGTGTATTACTAAATTATAGTTGTAAGTGTACAACATGCAACTATAATTTAATAATACTAAACTAGATAAGCTTCGTACCATAATTTACAGAAGTCCAAATATCAAATCCATCGTGCACCGTATAATAAAGACTGATATATGTATACGTTTGAAAAAGGAGGCCCATCCACAACGCTGCATATCGCTGCTTGATGTATACGCCAAGCGCCATAGAGTTCAGCCTCAAGTTCTTATCGGCGAAAGGGCTGAATCGCTTAAACCGTTTGCCTAGTAGCGCTCCCACTTTTGATCACGGAGCGTGAACCAGCCTGCAGACGGGAACTCAAGAAAGGCACGTGCGTTCATCTCTGTATACATGGGGAGCCCTGGATGGAATGTAGTCGACGAAGGAAGCTTAATAGCCGTCCACACGCTCGGGACACCCTCACCAGCGAGCATTGTGCGGAGGAGAAGGTGTTCGTAAGGTGGAGGGGCGCGGAGCGAAGAGGTTGCTTTATCAGCGGCATAATTATGCTGTAACTCCTTGCTGGAAACGGCGAGGAGGCCTGGATTGGATAGACTTGCCAAGATATTCGAAGTTTCATTAGCCCCTAATCAGACTTCCTTGGCGCCGCACCGTCTATGGTTTCTCCTCGGGACTATCCTCGGGTCAGGAGCCATGAATTCGGTGTGTTAGCGATAACCGAGATAACGAACAGCGCGATGTGCCTGCGAATAAATGCACGAACTTCCGTGGCTCCGCGTATGAATGTAGCACCGCGCTCGCGATCAGATAGCGAAAAAGACGTACGACTTTCGGTGCACGCGGAGAATGGATGCGATAGGGTGAGTTTCAGAGGGAATATCAAGCAGCCAATGTCAGGGTTTAAGGCAATGGATGATCCAGCGAGCGAATACTAATTTCGTGTATTTTAACGCTAGAATTGCCAGCCACTTTCTGGACATATTTAGAACACCACGTACATCTTTAAGAAAAAAAGGGGAGAATAAAAGGAAATTTCGGTAAATCAAAACGATGATCTAAATACTGCATGAAAATTATGGAAAATCTCTAACAATACATCGTTATAAAGTACTACGATTTTTTAAAGAAAGGATTGACCAGTAATTGTGACTGATTTGGTAGTTCTAGCATCGTCAAGCAAACATTCAGGGGCACCTTTCGCATCAACGCAATTTTTAAGGGCTTTAGATGTTATTTCATTCTTAAGATTTAAGTGTTATTAATATTTTAAGGCTCATAGGTGTTAGCAATAATGAAAGTATTTAGAACAACCATGTCCTCGTTCCGAGCCTACTTCCGAATTATCCTTTCCCATCCGTCCGTATTTCACGCTTCTTTACTCACAAAACCTCTCCTTCCGGAGAGAAAAGCATCCGCGGCCGAGGAAGAAGAGAAGCTTCGAGCGGAAGAAATCGAATTGCCTGACGCTTACGCGCCGCGAAATCCATATCAGCCGGATGGCGAAGCCCAGATAAAGAACCGAACTATTTCTTATCAGCTCGGCGCAGAGGCTCGCCTTTCTCATCTCCGCCCGCCAAGTACCTCGTCGAGAATCCACAGGCCGTATATTCCGAAGGGGGAGGAGTAAGTCGAAAAGTCAATAAGGTACGGGCCTCCTGGATACCCCGAATCCCCGGGGTCAAATCCAAAATTTATTCCGCACTCCCACGCAACATATTATCCGAGCTATCCCGTGTGTGCCCGAAACTGCTCGTTACGGGGGCAGCTTTCGAGCCAGCTTTGACAACTAGTTTTCGAGGGAATCGATGAGCAGGGAGATAAAGGAGAATCCCTTGGAAATTACATTAGGTGAGTCTCCGCGAGTCACGCTCGTAGGCTGACTGGGTCCATCGAGGATGTTATTGTTACCCCCGACATCTCCATCTTCTCGAAGATTTCCTCCTGGCCGAAATGGCGGCGCTCCGCGGCCTTACAGCCGGAATGGCCAATTCCTCGAAGGAGGTCTAACTCCCGGAAGCAATTGTGCTCGACGGAACCTCCCGCAGGACTTACGGGAATTCTAAATGAAATTCGGACGAGGTAAAATGCATCGAGCCCATTCCGCGGGGAATAATCCAAGGAATAACCTTTCCGAACCGATCGATCGTAGAAAAGCGGGCGGAATTTTAATTAAAGAACATCTCCCGTGCCAATTATCGGATTTCTCTCTCCAATTTCAGCCAGTGCTCTTATGACAAATTCATCGATCCACCGATACTGCGGTGCGTCGACTAACGGGAGACATTTATGTGTTCGTTGTACCATTTTTTTCCCTCTTTTTTTTTTTTCATTCGACTACGTCAGTTGAACTTAGCGCGATTCGTCGCGCTCGCGCGGTTTTGCGGGGAAATTGGTCTGTGCTCACTTCGGCCCTGAGTGGTTAGCCGTACGAAAAACCGCGTGACACGAGAACACGTCCTTTCCGGGGGAAATAATTTAAGAGGTTTTCCGCTTCGAGGACAAGGGCGTCGTGTTTAATTAAGGCAACGGAGATGATAACAAAATTCCACTCGCGTATCTCCCTGCAATCCCGCAAAGATTATAATACCAGCCAAGCTAATGGATAGTTAATTAAATATCTTTAAACGAATCAGACGATTAAACGTTGATTAAGCGAATTAAACAATTTCCAAGGGATGTGCCTCGATCTTATTGTTCCTAACTTTCGTACCGCAATTGCGGTAAATTGTCATGACCCGCTGTAAACGTGGAAGAGAAGTTAAGCTAAGCTGGAACGATCGTACTAAACCGCGCAAGGACCCATGTTACGATGTATGCTTATTTACGAGGCCAAGAGGCGCCGTTGTAATGCACGCAGGTTCCTGTGGACACACCAGGGTGATAACAATGCAGCGAGAAAACAAAATGTCTACAGATACAGGGGGAGCCTGCTCGAGCTTTCATAAAAGCACGTGCACACAGTATATATAAAAGAATCAACGCGTACTTCTACCAAATAACCACACTGATATTACTTCCTAAAAGACCGTGTAAAAGTGGACAAACAGCAATGCAAATTAACCAAAAAGGACACCTTTGTGAAAATGTTGCATAGCGAAAAAAGACGGAGCGCACATAAAAATGGATTTAATGCAAGCTTAATAGTAAAGTAAATTGAACTTAATAGTAGATTCAATGCAAACAATTATAGTAAAGAGATTCACCTTGAAAACTCTATACACAGTCATAAATATCATAAAAAAAGGTGTATAAGAACGAATCAATTCACGTTTTCCAACTTTTAGGCGCGTACGTAAGTCCGCGAATATCCGCAAAGCTTAGATCGACCATCGCTATACCCCACTCGCATCCGTGACTGGGAATCCAAACGGAAGGATAAAAAAGGGCGGAGGTCTAATTTCAGAAATAAGTGGTACAACCCCAACTCCAAAAATACACAGAGATGGGTTTAAGAGGAAGAGGGTGACGGCCAAGTGCGTCAGCCTATAGCTAAGTACTGTGCGACAAATTCATGCTATTCGGCTATCGTGCGCTCCTTTCAATGGATGATTCACCATCGAGTCTCTGCACTTACGAATCTCGTTAACCGAATACCTATCACGGAACCTATTAAATCTAATGAATCTCTGGTCCGGATATTATATAAACGTAACTCTTCTCGGAATACAAAAGATAAGAGCACGATGGATTTACGAACGGATTGCTTCGAGTAAATAAGAATACGACACGGAGCCGCGTTGAGTCTTTAAAACGCCTTAAGGTCAATGACATTGCTCCAATCCTACGATAAAGCGGACTGCCGTTACGTTATCTGCGCGATACAAATTACAAATATTTTCGCCTAAAAACACGCTTATCTATTCTTATCGATCGTCGCACGGAAGTCCTTAGGTTTGAGCCCGCCGTGAGAAGCATCGTTCGGCGCGGAGAATGATGGGTTCTTTGTTTGGACGTCGTGCAAGACGGATGAAAGGACTCCGATTCAGTCGGAGAAACGAAATAATGAAGAAATCACCGTTGCAGCGCCGTCATAATCAAGATTGTAGCTCATTAGCGAGAGCATATCATTCTTTGCAAATACCTCTTCTAAGCAGGCTGCTTCACACAAGGTCGACGACCTTCGTCATCGTCGATGCCAACCTTCGGAATACGCTCTTCTTAATAACGAATTACGCTCGTTACGCCATTCGTATCGTTGATGAGAATTATACCCGCCAGGAAGCTGGATTGTTTGTATTAAACATGCCTCTGGATCGTACGCGATGCCTTGAAAACAAACTGCGCTCGTGAGAAACTCTCGGGCATACCAAATTAACCCTATATAACTCGCGGCAATTTCCAAGTAACGCTTCATATACGCGTAATGCTCGAAATGGGCTATAATTTAATCTGGGATTACGAGATCGTTGTAATCCATAGAGCTATCCTATTGTTATCAACAAAGTTGCTGGTAATTGCACTCGATTTTTTCTTCTTTTTACAAAATGATCTTGCGTGAGTTACAGAGTGTTAAGCGTAAATAAGCATTAATCTAATTGGTGGCGTATGGAATATGAGGAGAATATTGCTTTCCTTGCGTCAATTATCAGATCCAAATATTTCTTGATGTATATATAATAAATGAAATTGCCATATGAATACTTCTTGATATACCAAAAATTATATCGTTTGAATTATCTATTACAAAAATAATGAAAATCTGACAATAATGGAAAATGATATTGACAAAATGAATAAATAAAAAATATCGTATTCAGCTATGTATAAATTGGCACTCGTTAATTGTATCTTGCTTATTTTGAAAATATATATTTGCGTATAACGGAATCTTCTTCGATTGATAAACAGCACGGACCTTCTTCCACAATTCTAAAAGATTAATTTCCTCTCTCCAGCGCAGGGCTATGATTGGCGTGGAAGAATCAGAGGCAGGCAAGCACTCGACACAAATCTTTGGGGGGCGCCTAAGTAGATGCAATATAAATCACGAGCGGGACAACTCCAACGCTAATTGCATGCATGGCAATTATCGAAGAGGCTACGCGATAATGCCGAGCCTTACGGGCGATTAGGTCAATGCACCTAACCCAGACGATTCAGCCCCTGAGGCGAATCCAGATTACGATTACTCGAGCGTTAGAGACCACCGGAATTACTGTTATCGAGCTCTACAATGGATAATGACTCCGCGTAAATTCGAGTTCCCCAAATAAAAACATAACTGCTCACGAAGGTCAGTGATAACACAACGAAAAAGATAATACTATCGGGAAAGCTTTTTTTCACAATCTATCGTCAAGTTTGACCTATACATGTTTTCTGCCAGGTACAATATCGCGAATAAATTTTTCCCAATATGTCTGCCAATGCTCCGCCATCTTCTCGAGGTTTAATGCACGCTTACCGGTTTCCAGCATGCCACCTTGTATTTTACAGTACGAACTCGAGGGCGCGAAGTTAAATCCCAGCAAATCCCCGTGAAACGTAACTTTATTTCCTAATTATTTAATCGGCCGTAAGAGGCTCATTACAGGAGCTCACATCGGCACGACAAAATCCCTGCTTAATAACCCGGTCGTTAGCGCGTCGATTAATTACACGCTTAAGTTGAAACTGCCGGGTTACCGCGGGGATCGAATCGACTCGCGGGTTACAACACGGATGCACTCGAGAACTTCGTAATTCTCTCACGCGGTGCCGCAAATCGAGTTTGTTATTCCTATGGGCAAGAGTTTTGAACTTTAAACGCGGGCTAATTTACGGCACGAAAGGGGGAAAAACAGGGGAGAGGAGATAGATGACTAGATAAGATAATGCAGCGCCAGCGAGGCCCATCGAGATCTCTTTATGGCACACTGCGAAAGGGATAAGACTTAGGAACATGCCCGCTAACGCTAGACGTATACAGTCGAGGAAGAGCGCAGCTCGTAAATATTTGACGGCGCAATAGCCTGGCACGTGGGTGTACGTACTGTACTTTTGTAACCCGCTTTAGTTACGAGGTGTCATCGTATAATTTATTCCACCGAGTTGCGCCCTGTGTGTAGAATTTAACGTGGTAAACGTCCGGCAAACTCTCGCCTTGTTTATGGCCCAAACGCAGAGGTACCCCGGATATTTTATCCCGCTCACCTTTCTGCCTACGATGATGCTCTTTTTAACCAAGTCGAAATATGTCAGAGCGCGGCTTGCGTCGCTCGTCCGCAAACCGAGACGTTCGATTTCTCGTGCAGCGCATCGGATGGATATATAGCGGGAGTATGATATGGATATTAGAAAACTATGAGGCGCACTGTGCAATTCGGTCTGTACGGAGACTCGCGTCCCTTTGCTCGATGACCCAAATCTCCAGATATCGGGAGTCGTGAAAAGTACGATTTATTGATGAAGCCGATATACTCCTCTCCAGAGCTACTTCTTCCCGCCATCCTATCTTCCTGTACCGACGAATCGATAGAGATTCAAAGCGCACGGAAAGACGAGTCCGGAAAAGGTCCTGATATATAATTCCATCGGCACAGGCGTTTCCCAGTTTCCTGCTGGATATTAGCCGAGAAGGTCCTTGTAAAGCTTTCTCTACAAATGGGAAAGCCAAAGAAAAGTCTCGACGCATCGAAATATAATCGGAGGAAAGTAGTTCTTTTTCATAAAAAATTGATCGTCGGAGTAATACTTTTTTTGCTCATAGTATAAAAGGGAAATAATATAGAAAAAATTTAAATCATCTTCAGCCTCTGAAATTTACAAACCTTGTAATTTGGGAGATTGATGATACTAAACATCGTTTAAAGTTAATATAAACTTTGATCTGTACATTCTAGATTCGTTAGAGCTGTAATTAATTCAATAGATCCGTCGATAAAACACGAAACATTGCCCTTCTCGTTGTTTTGATATCACTCCAAATCCAGATACACCCCTATTTCCAAATCATCCTAAAGCAACTCCGACTTACCAGCGGTTATACGTTGCGCAAGCTTCGTACAATAGATCCCAAAGTGCGAGCGAAAATCAAACGCGCAAATCTCACAATGAAACACAAAAGAAGCCCTGGCGCTGCTACCAGATAATTCTAGCGTGCAGAAAGAGATTCAAAATTACGGATCGTGCCTCGTACATCGCGATTACTTCCCCGGGCTTAACGGCAACTCTCGTAAACCAAGATTGGATTTGTATCTTCGACCGTTAAGAACGAATGTTCCCGTGAGTTACGATCGATCGAGGAACACACTGCGACTTCGGAGGCGAAAGTAACGAGTCGCCTGTACACGGCTCCGTACGCGTTCATAAAGACGCGCAACCACCTCCGTTACACGTGAGATACGCGTGCATCCACGATCCCAATATGCGATTAACGCAACGATAAATCCTCAGCGCGGATACCGATTGCGATTTATGGCGTACGGAAGCGACGAGAGGTACGCAGGTATCCGCGCCGAGGAAAGCTCAACTTTGGAGAGAAAAAATGGAGAAAACTCCGGTCCTGCAACGAAGCCACTCCGTTGGAATATACGAAGGAAAAGACGGACGAGGAGATATTGAAGGAAAAGGTAATGGAAAAACTTCCTGGCGTCCACTGTATATAGAAAGCACGTTCTGCAAAGTGAATTAATACGTGCAGGGGGGACAAAGGCAAACGGGAAGTGGATACAAGAAAGGAGGATGTAAAGGGGAGGCAGAAGCTTCGGGTCGTCCTACGAGAAATATGAATCTAATCAGCGCTGCGGGGGCAAACAAAGGGTGAAGGGGATACAAAGGAGGCAAGGAGACACGGCGAAATGACACCGAAGAAGCGGAAGCCTGGCGAGCAAAGAAACGAGAGAGAAGGAAACGTCAGGGCGGTACGATGCTTAACCATCGCAACCTTAAGGCAATTCCAGCTGGAATGTTATTATACGACCGGCAGAGAACCGGTGTACGTATAATTATTATGCGAAGCATTATGTCGGGCCTCGCATTATTTTTCCATTGGCTCCAGACGCTGGGGAGTGTGGGAGCAGTCTGACCTGATAGGTATCGTGTTCATACGCGTGGCAGCCGGGAACAAAGTTGTCTCGATGATGCTGTCACAGTGGAACGTTAACATTGCTTTGCATCGCCCTTGCTTTACGGATAAGAAAACAGGATCTTGAGCGAGAAAATGTCTCGAATAGAGTTACGGGCCAATTGCACTCTGATCGTCCTGTAAAAAGCTCGCGTAATCGCACCAATGAGGTAGTTTATAGACCTGTGTCGGAGCAATTTCCATTTACACTGTATATATACTAATGTTCGCCACTTTGCTCGATTATTGTTCGAGGACAGTAAACGACGAGCAAGCTCAAGGTCAGCTTCGATATACAATGTACTACTAATTTGTCAGACACGAATCCCGTCGTACTTCCGAGCTCTCTGATGCATGCAATGAACAGCGTCATGAATTAATAAAAAAGAAGGATATATATGGCATTCATGGTAAAACGGTCCTTTCGATATCACATGGTCCAGATCCGTACTTCGAGTTTGGTCTTCCAAACGTCAGCTTCTGTTAATGAAATTAGTAAGTACCAATGAAGTCGAAAGCCGATAAACCCGAGCCATTGCCTCGCTTCGACTACCACCTTCCTCGACACGATCGAATCGATCAAGTTCTGCTTAATAATAATCGCAACGATAAGTCAGGCGCTCGATCTTCGCCGATTTGCGAATGTTGCATCGACAAACCGACTAACGAGCGCACGATAGAACCATGCGTGCTTTTTTTTTTAATACGCGAGAACGTCTAAAGACCTTTTGACTCGTACTTAAATTCCACAGATATGATAGTTCCCACGGTAATTGCCACGCGCTCTCTTAACTCGCGAACGTTGTGTTAACCTACCAACGGACAATTTTTCACGTACGAGGGGCATATCGAATGAACTTTTTACTTTGTATTTGGCTTCCACCCTTTTTTTGTGCCCGGAGTTTGGCGACACTCCAGGATACTCTTGGCGACCCCCGGCGGCTTTTTAAATCTTCATTACGGACTTCCGACAGGACTGTCAACGCCGAAAAGGTAGACGCAATATTTTGCGCGCGCAGTGGACGCGCTGTGTGCGCGCATTAAATTCGTTGCCGTTTGCTCGCCAATTAACGATTGCCATTCCACTGGCGTGCACGCACTCCGCCGTAATTTCAATTACGCCAGGGCGCCGGTTGTTCGATGCCTTTTTCGCATCATTCCCAAGCTGGCCACGGCCGGTGGAAGATTAAACAATTTCGAGGCAGCCTCGAAATATTAAATGCAGCCAGAATTCTCACGCTTTGCAGGAGCGAGATAGACTCACCATCGCGATGCATCGACAATCCTGCGCACTTTGCACGCGATCGAAGTCATTCTTAAGAACAAGTTTCTTGCTATTTCACGAGAGCTTGTCGAGAATGAAAATGCGCCTTGCGATAGATAACAGACTCCTAACTTTATTAAAAAAAAAATCCAAGTAGATAAAGGGTAATCTTAATTCGTAGTCATTATTTACCACCTCTGTTGCGATCGATCTCCATTCTCTAGTACGTATATTTCTGCGATCAAAAATCGGAGATCAAAGACATACCAGAACGAGTACTGAACCTATCTTGGAAAAGCGGAGCGTTTTTCACACTAGCCCGAATGTTTTTCACTCGATATTGCAAATGCGAAGCGTGCCGTTAGGCAAGCTTGAAATTGCTTCCCTGTCGAGCCGTGTTTCGAAGGAGACAGTAATTAGACGTGATATGTAATCTTGTAAAAGCTCGACAGAGCGTAAGCTACACTGCGGGTCGGACATTCAAAGGACCATATGTACATGCGTATGTACGTACGTGGTCAGCGGATAGGCGCACTCCCGCGATTAATCAGCGAACAAGGATAGTATTGACCATCAAAGGCGTGCCTCAACCAGGTGGCTCATTTTGGGAACGGTCCTACGAGAATTTTTCTGCAAACCGTACACAGTTTACACGGCGGATGGGAACATTTAATTTTCGCAAACACCGACGCGATGCAACGCCCAGTTACATACACCAGTAAGCGTATTCCCTATGATCCGACGATGAGCCCCGCTCAAAACAGAATGTAAATAGAGACTGCACATCGCAAACGATGGTATCTAAATACGCTCAACTGATATATCCCGCTAATTGCGTTGACGTCACGTCGCTGGTACATAATGGAAAATTATTTAGAAAAAATCGGGAATATCGAGCAGTGCAATGCACATGGACCGTACATAAAACCGTATTAACCCTTTCAACTCTTGGTGCCAAACGATTCGATTTTAGCTGCTAGCATAATCCTCTACGGAATCCAGCTGGGATAAGGTGTTTGAAATATCTATAACATTCGTGTAGTCAGTCTCGATATGGTAATAGGCAGTATTTAGTGTTGATATAATAAGAGTAATAAGGACTAATAACGAATGACTGTATTGCGATGAATTTTAAACGCGAACGTCAATCAGCGCGTGATATCAAAGCGCACGTTGAATGAGTGATCGCCAATCGGTAGTTTGTCAACGGCTCCAAATCAATCCACGAAGTTCAATGAGTTGCGTAATACGAAACGGCAGCGTAGCAAATTGGGGAAAAATCAAGCTCCGGTAGGGCGTATAAATACGTCCATCATAGGAAGGAGTGAATTGCGAGGCCTCGAACCCAGTGGTCGTGCCGCGTCCGAGGTAAGACTCAATAAGATTCGATTTCACAGATCCGACAATTAAGGCGCGGTGCTATGATAATTTATGGACAATAAATTTCATTGTACGGCCAGGGTCCGTTCCTTAATACAATCGCGCCATAAGTACGGCCTGTCACGGGGCACTGCTTTACCGCGCTAATAATTTTCCTCGGCACGGCCCTCGACTCCACGCCCGTGCTAAATCAAATCGCGAAATACAACAAATTGCGAAATCATAAAGCGCGTAACGTGCCACGCAAGTCGTTCGCCGACTCACCGTTTCCCTCGGCCCCTTCTTTCTCGCCTTTTTCATCGATCCCCCACGGCGGATTCTACGGTCATTTAGTAGGCAAACTGCCGTGTAACTTTCTACGATTCGTGACGAGGTCGATGGAGATATTCGTACACGTATACCTATCTATGTTGAATAATATTTTATATCTACAATTGTTTTTAACATGCTGGTGATATTAAGTGATCTATCACTTGTTCTTCCCAGCTTATATTGTCTCAAGTTAAAAGCTATATTAGAAACGTAAAGAACAGAAAACTACGGTGCAAGCAATGAACTCAAAAGAATTTCAATTAAATCCCTAGGATACAATCTTAAGGATCTCTTTCGAATCTTAGCCATTGGATCGTCAGCTACTAGGTAGTTCTTCATAGCCTACTCTTCTGCAAAACTCTTTCACTCTTTATTATTAAATTATCACTTACACACTTCCTAATTAATCTGTAAGAATCTCCACGAACAATCGTTCAAACTAACGTTCCCACTTTTGGGACGATTCGTGGGCCATCGAGCGTGCAATACGCGTATCCCATGGAAAAACCCATAGGCTGCCTCGTTCAAGTCCAAACCACCGCGTCACCATAGTCCCTGACCTCTCCACGCGTAGAGCCTGTTCGCGGCGTGCATTCACGCGTGTGTGCTCACCCACGGTTCCCCGTGTACGCCTGTCTGCTCGCGGTTAAATTAACATTCGACGAAGCGTGGACCGTGCAATAATTGACACTTGCGCGCGGGACGATCCGCAACGCGACGTCCCCCGCGGAGAAAATCGGAAAACCAGTTTACGAACGAGCACCAATGTACCCGTGTATCGGTTACCGGGCTTGCTACCTGTTGTGCGCCGATCGGCTGGAAGTCATAACAAATGGGTGGTAAACTTATCGAGGATACGATCGCCATGCCCTCAGCAGGCTGCACTTCGAAGCGTGTCCCTTACGGAAACACGGGGCGTAATTCGGATGAAATTCATGGAGGCTGTTTTGGTGTAATTCCTCGTAATATTCGAACGGGTGTGTGCCAGAGGATGATTCCTCGTTGGATGTAGTTTGGCTCCGAGCAATGCCACTTGGCGCTGGACGCACTTTTGCATTACGAAATAGGAGATGCGAGAGACGTGTTAAGAATAAAACGATTTGGAGGCGAGGAATGAGATCCGAGCTCGAGCTGAAAGCGGGAGAAAGTGTAGTGTATCGAGGACTCTTGAACTTTTTAAGTTCGAGAACGCCTTTCATGGGATGCGTATTATATTGGATACTCGATCATCGACTTTGTACCTTTACCTGGTGGAAGATGATACAGTCGAAGGCTTAAATTGTTCGAAAGATCGCCTATGTCTAATTCATGGTGCGCTGGGGGAATATGTTAACAAAGGGGAAACCACGGAAGAAAACGGGATGAATATACATTACATGTAAACGCGTGGTTGTTTGCCGTTCCTCGAAGAACAGATGGCCGCAATCTGGTCATGATTTTTCTGCGACAAACCGTAGAGTTCAGCGATGTGTTTTGCATACATATAAGTAAATGCCCGTACGATAAAGTACCTCACTGCTGTACACCGCATGCAAATTCCGGAGTAACTTTGATATGCAAATGCGATTTGGTGCCGAACCGTCTTACTTCATGGTCCAATTTCACTTGGGAATGACTCACATGGTTACACCGTGCAGGCCTGCTGATGAATCATCGTTACTTAACTCGAACCAACCATAGTCTCTCGGTGTAACGGAGACACGCCACGAGCGATCCGTCCGATGAAGGAAAAATCTCTTACGCGGAACGAAGCGGGAAATAAATTCACGAAAAACAGAAATAGCGAAGCTTACGGACCGGCGGTAATCGCACAGTTTTATAGTCGATCATAACGCGTTTATATCCAAACGCCCGGCGAGTCTACCTGAATCATAAAAAGCTACGAAATAAATCAAGCCGATACTGGCCAGTAAAATCCAAAGACAGACGCACCAAGCACCGTTTCGGGCTACGAGAATATAACGCGATGCTCCCAACTCGAAACAAGATATGCTCGCACTTATCTGTCTTAACTCTCGAAGAATGTCAATATTAACATTGACATCAGCGTGACCGAGGAGACGCAACGAATTGCATCTTATGCCATTGCGCAATCGTCTGCATACGCTTAGCGCTCTATTCCAGGGATATTCTCTCCCAACGATCGCGACCAAAAGCTGTAGGTGAGCGCGAGGCCGCGAGAAACCCCTCCTGGCGTATTAATTTACGATGTCCATTGCCACGAGCTGTCGCAAAACAAGCCAGACATGTGCGAAGCGTCCTTCAACAGCTTCATTGAGTACCGAAATCCGACGCCGCTTGCGTGGAACGCTTTGTGGCAAACTCGAAAGCGATTTTTCCTTCCCCCGAGTCGGGAACAAGAGCGATCGGTCTTGCTCGAGCCACGTCAAAATCAGGATATTCGATTTATTTCTTGTGGCCGTGCCTCGCGTATCTGTACACGCATGCCGGCCCGTTAATTAAGTTTAAGATCTCCCTCCTTCCTCTCCTTCTCGCGTATCGGGATGCAAAGTAGCTATTAGCCAGGCCTATCCTTTGCCTTCATTAGGTAATAAACTCGGATAATTATCGCCATTACGTCCCGTGTGTAGTTCCACGTAGTGCCGCCGCCGCAGGCTGAATATCGTCTTGGCAGAAACATCGAAAAACGGCCTGACAGGGACCGAGATGTTGCGATTACCTACACCGAACGTGTGTCGAATGTTTGCTTAACTCCCGACCACGGTAAATGCGCGAAACGTGATCCAATTATCGAATATCCGCCCTCCTCGATCAACTGGCGCGATTCATTTTTCCTCTCCATCCCTTTCTTCTTTTTCGTTTTTATCCTCCTCTCTCATAACTTCCCGCGCGCGAGAAAAGCACGCGCCTGAAAAACCGTAGACGAGATGGGTTGGAGTGTTCGAATGTAACGGACAGTGCACAGAGAAAACTTCGCGTATGTTATAAATTGTTTATTGAATTTTCGTTCGACATGCATCCTACGATAAACATTGATCTCGAATATTCGCGATGAATATCAATACGTTTATACGTTTCTTCGTATATGTGTAAAATAATCATTTGATTATATAACTATTTTAATTTACCTTTAATTTAATTGTAAATTAATTATTTAAGGTTTGAATATAATACTATGATAGACAGTAGTGAGAGATACAGCGCAAAAGATCTGAATGTAAACATCACGTATCACCCGGGTTATTTCGCGCGACAAATGGATATCTACATCTTAGCGACTTTAATTTCGAAATATACTTTCAATAATATGCTCCCAAACAATCGACATTGGCAATCGATGTTAGAAAACAATCCAACAAAATTTTATCCAACTAATTTTAAAGCAGTAAAGACCTCTATAACCTTAAAAACGGTTCTTAAATCACTCCCCCGCATTCTTCTCTGATCCAACAAATATCAGGATATCCTAAAGCTCCAATAACAAGCTAAATCACTTGCCGCCGTGTATGCCGGTTCCTAATAATTAGCGTTATCCCTATCAGCATGGATTATGGAAGAGTTCCACGAGATAGCGCCCCAGGGTGCCCTTAATGGAAACTTCGTACACCAGGTCGAAAACTATCCGGCCTCGATTAAGACGCCGATTTGATCTGGCGCACGTGCGTCTTAAATGCTTCCCTCATTTAGCCAGGAGGCAAATGCGCGAGGCGTGACCGATCGTCGTCGTCGTCTTCTTTGGTGGGACGACTAGCTGGTAGCCTCGCGCGCCTCTCCTCCCGGACACTCGTTTCCTCCTTTCATCACGATTTCCCGTATCCATTAACAATATCTCGGCGCCCTCGACGCAGCCCACAGATGAACGTCGCGATAGACGAGGAGCTGGGCCAAGATGTATGAGCGATACATCGATAGACCAGGAAAAGGAGAGGGTAGCCCCTGAGAGAAAACCGGGCGAGATCGTGCTCCGCGGAGTAGACGATGAGTGCAGAGGTTAACGAGTTCTCGATGCTCCGGGTGGTACCGTAACCGTTGTGAGCGCATCTTTCTTCCTCGAGCCGCCTCCTCGGGTCTTTGACTGACTTAACCAGTTTACGGAGGATCCGTTGCGATTATGTCTTGCGAAAATCGCTAGATTACATCGGGAAAGTGCTCGAGAGTCCATTTAACCCGCTGCTCCACAGGCTTCCTCGAGATGCGATTGGAGGCGAAAGGCACGCGGTGTGGAATGGTATAGGATTTTTGAAAGAAACTGAACAGACGTGATTGGTCGGAGGTAAAAGTGGGGAGAATGAAAATGCGATGGAAGTTCAAATATCGTGCTCTTAGTTTAACTTGTAATAATCAGAGTCTTTCGTATTTCGTCAAAGTTACGCGTTTCGAAGGATGTCTGAAATGGATTCAAGGCGGACAAAAGTGTGGCGCAAGGTAAATAAATCTTTACCCGGCTCTTCCTGTTTCTGGCTCGTGCCAGACGGAGAAAGGAGCCAGCACCTTCTGCTCTATTTTCGCCAAGAGTGATTCACGATTTGCCTGGTATTCTCGTTGTATATACGACTATCGCGAAGGATAGTATTTATGCGCGTGTATAACCAGTTCCGCGAATATTGTTTGGTTCTCGGATCTGCTTCCTCCCTGCACTTCGAGAGTCGCTAATTTGCATAGGATGTTCTCGTAAATCATCGAGCCCCGCTTGGCCGGCGCTCAACGTGTACTTCCTTGTAAACGTAATGTTATATCTATCTAATGGGAAGACTAATACAGTCACTTTTGTCTTTCGAATAATCTAAGCAGATCTCGAGCCTTGCAGAAAATAGGCTCCACACAAAAACGTATTGTACGATTTGACGTAAGTACAATCCAAGAGTCTACGGATAAAAACAAGGATATGAAAAAAGGTTTTCCAATATCTATATGGTCGGGGTATTTTTAAACAGCGGGTACCTCGAGGATGAGATCGGAAGAAAATGTGAAATAATATCTTTTCCCTTCGTGTATCGGCCCGCTGGATATTAAGTTTACTTTCTGGAAGTCCACCGCCGTTATTACGGAAATGGTAAAAGCTAACACGCCATACACGCGAAACGCTACGGACATTCTCCCGCCTAAACTTATTAAACTTGGATTTTCCTAACTCTCGAGATATTAAACTTATTTTCAATGGAGGAGAGGGGCAAATAATACCGCACTCCATTCGCTCTCGACCTGCATGAAAGACCACTATGTCTTAACGAGCGAACGAACTTAGAGCTACTGTGCCCAGAGTTCCGTCGTGGACCAACTTCCACCGAGCACAACGTCGACGCCGTCGCTGGGAATTTATTATGTAACGTCAATAAAGTCGCAAAACTTTTCGACGACGTTATGTATTCATCGCCAAGGATAGGAGGAGCCAGCTCTTCCTTGGATAAATTTTAAACTCTCCCCCTTCTTCCCCCCCCCCCCCTTTAATAACTGCCGTCTGTTCAGTTCACTAGGGAAATTATCAAAAGTTAATACGCCGATGATTGTATTACGCCAAGTTATAATGAAAATTGGTTGACACGGTTAATCTCTGTCGTCTGCGTTTCAGACTTTCCTCGACTTTTCTTAATTCGAGGCTGAAGCTGATAATGTAAATACTGACGACGTTGTTAGTTGTCGGTAGGACGAATACAAGATTTTGCGGTCTTGCTGCATACTTGGTTCGGAAGCTGATTTCACATAAGGCGGCTTTAAAGCTTTTCTTGGTTTAAGTCGCTTTTCCTCGAAATAATGATCACAAACTATGGATATTCAACACTACGGCCGTTTTTATACAACATTGTGGAACGTCACATTTTTTTTACACGATAATATAAAAAATGTATTTTGTGTACAAATGAAATATTCTGGATGATATGAAATGTGTAGAAATCAAATTTTCTGCGTAACTTGGCAACTAGAAATACAAAACTAGAAAAACAGTCAACAAGCCTCTGAGTTGGGTTTAAATGATCAAGCAGACTGCTTAAATAATTACTCCAATATAAACGAATGGTTACCGGCAATGTCGGGTACGTGAACACACGCATTGCGCGTACCTAAATGAGGAGTCATTTGGGAATCAAGGAAACGTCTTGTCGTAATAAACGTAAATCCTCGTCTGTCCCGGGTTTCACGGACTTCACGTCGTTGCCGGAACTTTAACGCTGGCTTGATTCCATCCCCCATCGTTAAATCCACAAGACGAATAATTAATCTGCGACCTTGGAGCTCTTTATGATGAAAGAGAAGTAATGTGAAATTCTATGCCGTTGTTTTTCTCGTTAGAAATTTCCCTCGTCTTGGGCCTAAAGACGCAAGGACGCGTGAATTTCGATAGTCTCATTCCCTTATGCTGAAAATCCTAGCACGGCATGGATTTAAAAGGTGGTAGTACTTTTTATATAAACTTAAGAGTTTTTTGAGAAATACATTACGCGCAATTCTAGTCGAAATATTCGTCGTAAAACAAAAAGGAGGGAAATGATAAGGCAAAAGTATCATGCCATGCGACGACGCAAGAGGTTTGCACGCGAGTTACCATTACTTTCGACCTATTTGGCGTAACGGCCAAGAAAATATATAACAGTTCCAAGCTCGAGACGTTTTTGGTGTCACGATAAAAGTAGAAGGAATATTGAATGCAAGGAATATTGAATGGAAGGAATATTGAACTTTTTTCCACGGACACTTTTATGTCAAAAGCATGCTCCATCCACGATCAAATTTATATTTCCTAAAATGTCAAGTGAAAAATCTATAAAATGTATACTCTGTGTATGCATAAGGATTGTGGCGACAATTCTTGCTCTTATTTCATTGATTTGTAAATTAAATGTTTTTAACATACTAGCATATAGAAACATGATAAGAATTAGATTATTTTATATATTACGTTTACATCATTCCATCGCTGTTACCAAAAGATGATTAACAAATTAGTTCGTGCGTTAGATTCTTCTAACGCGCATACTGTAGATCAAACATCTATTATTTTCAGAGCTTTACTGCACTTCGTTTCGTTTCAATTGTGCCTCTATAGATACATCGAAATTACGAAATAACGGAGAAGGTGCTCAGAGATAACGTCAGAAAATTCCAGTCAGACCATTGTATTGGACCTAATCGAAATCGTGACTGCCTCTATCCCTCCATGCCACTCTAGCATAGTAAAAGCAAAGTTTGCCAGATACATCCCAACCAGATAAGAGACTGGCTTAACGTATTCCTGAAAGCAAAGAAACCGAAAAACTTGTAATTTGTTCGTACACCCTACTCGAAATGTTGATCCCTATGAAAATTTTGCTAGCCACTTTGGAGCCAGAAGGAGAAGCCGTATTTTACAAAATTACATTCATAACATGCACCGATCGAACTTCATTCGTAGCATATAATATATTCTCTTCTTAATTTAAACGATACTTTTAATATACAATAATATATCTGTTTGAAATAAATTCATCGTGTAGACTTCGATTACCGAATTATCGGCTTTCGACACCTGGTTAAATAGCTGTTAGAAGACAAACGCGATCGAGCGATAACCGCGTGCATTATATCTACAATAGGAAGAAAACCTGGTTATCTTTGGTTTTGGATAGCAAACTCTTGGCAAGCAGATCTTTAAATATTTATCACAAACCAGTCTCAAGTGCATAACGCTTAACTCCTGAGCCACGCGTGAAAACGTGAACAAATATATCCAGACGAATGGATCGCAGTGTTTGCCACATAAATCATATCCCGCGTTACGGGTCAATGACTCGATATTAATTTCACTACTTCCTATATAAGTGAAGTATTCAGAGCGAAGTGCAAAATCTATTTATCACTATATCGCGTACTACGCGCATGGTCGATGTCGATTCGAACTTTGGTTAATCTCAACATATTTGGAGTTGTATAATCCCGATTAGATGTGAAGAAGTTTTGAGAGACAAGCCCTGACCGTATTTGCATAATATAATATAATATCCAGATAGGACGAAGTTAAGTGACCACTGTATATACAACCACTTACGATCTTACATCAATTTACCGTGAGCGCCGCTTAATAAAATGAGATGCAGCGCGAATGTACTCTGCGTTCATGGGACAATCAAGTGACACGTGTCATGCGAATAAATCCTGCAGTAGTTTGAAGAGTTGGCGCCGGCGAACCTCTGTCAATATTTATTATTTAAGTACCACCCTGGCGTGAGAGCACGTTCCGGCGTGTCGTGAAACTTAACAGCTACGAGAGATTCTTCCCCTTATAATACGATCCGTCATACTTGAAAAGCTGTCGGAGCAATATATCCGTAAAATCGGGGTCACAGGAAAAGGCAACCACTCGCCAAAAAATGTTTGCACTGCTTCAACTCCATTATAAGATTTCCTTTCCTCCTTGTATTAGATATACTCCGACATTGTGCTTATAACTCGTTAACAATATTTCTGCTCTCCAAAGCGGTGTCGCGCGTACTTAAAACCGACTTCATCGAAATAAAGTGTACTCCAATGAAATTCTATATACAAAATCTTCACCGTTCAAATTCAACCTGTGCCTTCGTACACACTGCAACGAGCACGAGGCTTTTCAACGCATATAGAGAGATTAAGCGCGAATATTCTAGCTCGATCGAGATAGTATATCGCGGTTACGGCTGGGCTGCTATCTAGAAAACCCGAAAGGGTTAATTATGCGTGGGCACAGGCGATGGCTAAACTCTGCGCGCTAATCCCTTCGTTTTTATAGCCCATAATTACCCTGGCATTTCCAGAAACGGTCCCTGGGCGCTCAATGCTCGCGTGCACCCGATTACATCCGTGTAACCGTGTCAACTCCGATCTACCGATATATAAACCGCAATATATATATATATATATAAAATGCTTATCGCCGGGCTCTAATCTCATCGGTCTTATTCGGGCAATTAAACCGGTATAAAACGAGTTTAGTCGATCGAACGAGAAAGTAGTTTCTATCGGGCGATCTCCGTGCATTCGTACACCTGCAACCGCGAGCGCTGCTGCAATTTGTATTAGCCTTATCGCCAACGACGCCCACTTATTTCAAATAAATCGCCTCGCATCGAAATCAATGCGACGCGGTCTGTAATACGTGTAAATTTCTGCGCAAAAAAAAAGGAAAGGATCCGGCTTGAATTTACGGCTCACGGTTTAATCGTATCGGAAATGTCGCGCAGAGCCGAAAGAAAGAGCGATAGGCGTGCGAAAGCTGGATCTCCATTCGAGATTAGGCGCGCGAAACGCATTGGTGTACGTCCGATGTATTTATCGTTAACCGATGTGACGCAGTATTCGTGTCAGACACTTTTCATTGCTCGCGCGATACCGACGTGGCGCGAGTAAGTACATCTGTAGTGGCACCGCACTTTTGCAATTGGCGGCGTGAACCGCTATTCGCAAGAACCCTGGGCGGTGTGTTCAAACGGGATGCAAAACAGCGCGCCTGGTGCTATCGATTTAGCGGGGCGATTATCGCGCGATTATTTATTTTTCCCAGATCGATATGCTTGAAAAAAGGCCCGAGCTACGTGCCTTTCACCGGCCAGCAAGAACGATCCGGTCTCACTTCTGTTACAACACCTGCGCGACTCTGCGATCTCCCCCTTTTTCCTCCATTTTGTCAACGGGAACCGTCGTTTTCAAATCAGTCCCTCCCGCCAATGGTATCGTAAAATCTAAAAACTCGAGTCGCCCTAGTAAAGTTGGGAGGGGGCAAAAAGGGGTGGGGGGAGACAAGTTTCGACACGATCACAAACGGAGGGTCGACGAGATGGAAGTTGGAAGGAGGGGGAAGCCCGAAAATCGCACGATTCGTCAGTGTGCAGGAAGGAGGGAGAGAGATGGGAGAGGGAACGAGCATGAAAGAGAGAGAGAGAGAGGGAGAACGCCCCTATCTCGAACTCTGAAACGCCGTGAACTCGGGTTCAAGCTTTACGATCGCACTTACAGCTGGATTCGCGGCGATATCGTTTACTAGGAATACCAATGCAATTACACAATGAAGTAGTAATGGCCAAGGGGCCACGATAAACGTGGCTACGCGTCGATGTAGGACGGAAACGCGGCGAGTGTATGCATGAACTTCGGACGTATCGGACAAACGATGCGCGTGGAATCATTATAAATCATGCAATAAATCAATTATTTATGCCCTCCTCGCGGAGAAGGGACCGGCGCGAGAGTCGGTTCGTGCTGGCACAGGGAGAAACGTGACTTGGAACACCGTATTTTCCGCGCATTACCGCCGAGATTAAGGAGAATGTAGTTACTTAAGACCGCCCTGCCTAAGTGCCTCGTGTACACATGCCGGAGGTAAATAACATACGAGAGCGCGCGTAATATCTGAATTTCCCCTTTTGCTCTGCCTCAGACACATCCGCAGAATGCGGGAAGTCGATATACGCGCTACGGGCAGAGCGAGTCGCATGCCAAAGATCGGAGCAAAGTGGCATAACTCGCCCTCAAATTTTTGATTTACGATATTCGCGCACAAGCGAGGAGTTGAGCGTGCCGCGATCATTCAAACCGAAATCATTGCTCTCGTTAATGATTTAATGTACGACCATCGATTTCATTAGTGGTACACCGGCCAGAGCGGTTCATTATGTTATATCTCTGCAATAAGCATAAAATGGAATACTGAAATAGAATCGTTTAAATCTCCAGGCACGGATCATTAATGTTGCTCTGATTATTATATCGGATATGCAGATTCGTACAATGATAGGAATTGAATAAATATCAAGGGAGATAATTCGACCAATGTCGAATGAACAATGAAATAATAATGCAAAGTACAATTCTCGTTGGGCTAATCGCTTTATTTCAGACCATTGATTGAAACTGCACTGTAGTTTATGTTCCTGATATAAAAAATAATTATGTAAAATACGGTGAAATATCCCTTAAATAGCTACCGTTCCCTAAATTACTAGACGAAGGTAAACGTTCGAATGGAAAAAGCTGAATAGAAAAAGCTTGCTTTATTACGAAATGTAAAGATTATTACTCTAGTCAGGTTTAACGTGATTCATACGAGCGCTATGCTTGTCAGGAAAGTGGTAGGTCACTATCTGGAACAACCTGTGCCTTATGTGGGCAACCTGCCACCGGTCACGTGCCGAGGAAACGCTCTCTATTACTTTCAGGTGAGTATGCGAAACAACCGGTAGAATATGACCCTAGTATCGCGGAGGCGCCTGTTGGGAACAGGATAGCCGTCAACCGGCCTTTCCAGCAGAAGTATAAGCAAGGAAAGTTGGCCACACTTTCAGGTACACCTGTGACAACCTCCCTTAGGATTAAACGCTCCTGTGTCACTGCTGGATGTCCGATAGAGGGCTTTAAGCGAAGCAAAAAGTACCGGCTTTACTCTCGAGGCTATCTCTAGGGGGTGCTTTTAATCTCGCAACGATATTGAGAAGATAAATTATGATCGGTTTTATAAATAAACTCTTTAATTTTCTCTACAAAGTTCGATCTGGAAACGACGATTGTTTTTCACTCAACTAATATGTGTGTACTACAATTGTTTGTTTAAAATTGATTTAATTTAAACGTATTAGGGTGAAAAATACAAACAGCGTAGATTCTGTATTTTTTTTATAGACCAGCAAGATCCTGCAAACAAAGAGGATGAAGAAATAAACGGTTGGAAGACGACGGCACTGGGACGTGAACGCGAGGGCAAATACACTGTGAATAACGGATGTGTACAAATTCACGGTACAAGGAACGTCCATTCGGTAGGCAGCCGAAGACAAAAGGCCTCTGCAATGGAAATCGCCGATCAAATACGAATGTTTTCATTTTAATGCAAATACTGGGCGTTTCAGGAATAAGAAACTGTACCACAGAACATTTTGCGTGACCTTGCTTTGGAGATCTTGGGACATATATGCATGGCCGACTGAGAACGTGAAAAAATGTCAAAAGTCACGTTTGCACAGTCAGCATTGTGGTCGATCTGGCTTTATGTATTCCAAAATCTCTTAACCCTTTTCGATCCAAAACATTTTAATAGCAATAAAACGATCGAGGACTTACTTGATTCATATCAATCTCATTGCAAAACATCGGTACGCCATAGAATAAACCAAATTCAACATAAAGCCTCAGAGTTAAAATTATTTTCTAATACGTCTGTTAACTCTTTAAGTTTATGTTATTTTAATGCTATCTTGGGCCATTCGCATCAGAACAGTTTGCATAAACTAAAATATATCAATTCTTCTTTTAACACATTTGGCATGTTGACATGTTTTCTTGAAAACCTCTATAATTTTAAGTGCAATAATAAGTGCAGTATAATAGAATCTAATTGCATAGCATATCGTAATATAATAATTTCCCTATGCCAATAATGTTCCAAAAACGGTCTGGTGCTTGCGGAGTAAGTAAACACAGTAGAGGTCGGTTTACGGCTACCCGGCTAATATGCCTTTATTTTGCGGTCGTACATTAAACATTACCTTTGAAATTACACCGTAATATATTTCTTTTGGCACAAAATTCATTTGTAGCATTATGCTTTTTAAATATATTTACTTGCACCATAATTAAAAAATATAGCAATAATTTTTTATGGAAATAGAATCATTGCCAAAGTATAAAACAAACATTCGTAACGTCCGACATATTTGAGAGGAATGGTAACAGAAACTGTAAAATCACGAGGAATTTTATACTAAACAATATGTACTTCTAAAAATATTACCAAAAGCTTTATTGATGGCTATAAGTCCGAATTTACATTGGAGCAGGCATGGTAAATTTCCGTTTTTCATCTGGTAGGAAAACATGGGCGTGGAAAAGTTACGTAACAGGGTAAGAATGGTGTTACTTGAAATACTATATTGTATAACACGACAGAATAATTGAAATGAAGGGGATAGCGGGACATTCTAAAGAAACAATTTCCGGTAGGAAGTGGCTCTAATAGCTCAATCAAAATTATGGTTTTCCTACTAACCAAGCTGGACACAAATGCAGTTCTATAAATATCTGACGAAAAAACCATGATTATTTTTTAACTTTCTCTAGAAAGAAACCGCATGCAGACACGTGTCACATCCAAAAACCTCGCTAATAAGGTTCCTCTTTATTTTGTTCGATCTACGATCCCAACGTCCGTTGACAAGCCCCGATGCACTTGTGCCTATTTGTTCTTATGCAACGAAATACGAAGCACCGTCTCGAGTGTCGGGCTGAAACGAGCGGAATAGCACTCTCGCGGCACACGACGCACGTGTGCCTCCGAAAGGTTCACTGTACGAGACACTTTCGTACACACGGCGCACATAACCTCCCTCGCTGCTATCCCCCATCCTACCCCCCGACAGACTTCCCTCTTTTTTTTTTCTCCTTTTCCCCTGCAAGGTACGAGGCTCCAGCTCGTGCAGCAGGAAAGGAATTTTTTTCTCCTACAAAGTACAAGAAACGACGCACTTACCACAGACGTTCAGCCAACCCTCAACCCGGCAGGGATACTCCAGCTTCATCGTCTTGGCCAGTACTGCAAAGAAACCGACTACCGTGGATGCACAGGTGCACTGATCACATAAGAAAACCGATTAAGCACCGCGGCGTCGCAACGGCGATCACTGTGAAACAACATCCGCAGCACACATCCTCTTTCTCTCTCCGTGAAATTGTAACAGTGAGTTTCTTACGGGATAGTCCGGCGAATTTTTGAATCTCGATACGAACTCGCGCGCGCAGGGTACTGACGAGAAATCACGAGAGGGATAGACAAACACGGAAATGCCAAGGTGTCGATCTCGCTAACGCAACTGTACACACACTCTGGGCGCTGCGCGCGCAGCCTGTCAACACGATCCGCGCACACCGGCGAACAAATCCGAACTGACTGAACGAACCCCCTCGCGTCCTCGTTGAGCCGAGCTTTCATCTCTCTCTCACTCGCACCATCTCTTGCTCTCTTACACGCTCCTTTCCCTCTCGATGTCAGGTGGTGCGTCCATCTCTTACGCTCTTTAAGCTTTAGTCCTGTCGAACTACTGTCAAATCGAGATTTTCCTCGATCACTACTGTACGTTATCTTTAATTGACGCATTAAAAAATTTGCTAATATAGGCTATCCGTCGACACGTAAATCTTGGAGGATTTGATGAATACGTTTACTTTGAAAATGTTACCAGCTTGCTTTCTTTTGATACACAGCTCATTTAATGCTCTAGACCGCATGGAATAATATTTAATAATAAAAGCGACATTTATGAAACGGACAGAGATTTTTAATATATATACTTTAGAATCTCGTTTTCTTCGAAAAGATCTTAATGTTTTTTTATTTCTAGAAAATACTGTGAACATGGGTTCATTTTCGAGCAATTTTAGGAACAAGGTAATCATCAGCACTATATGATGACTATACAACAAAATTGAAAACATACATTTGCAATAAAATACAAGCACTTTCCCATTATTACTTTTACAATATTTGGCATTCTAAAGTACTTTAATTAAGGCATTACTCTCAGATAAGGTGAATCTAGTAATGGCCCCGTACCTGAAAGAGGCGGACGTCTGAAACAATTAGATTTGAAAACTTATGGTAGAAATGGGTTAAAGGAGAATAGAGTAATTAGAACTGGTAACCTGAAATTGTTTGTCATAATTACATATAGAGTTTTTCTTAACACATGATCATTCAATGTAAAAAGTACTTGAAAGTTGCCCTTGGCTAGTTTTCTACGCAAAATAATTATACTTCCACAATATAATCCAGAAATTAAAAATACGTAAAATATTTGTCACGTGAATTGCAAATTATTGTATTCATGCCATTGTTCTTTTAAGATCATAGATTAAAATCGGTAGTAATATTTCTCTTACTACAAAAGTATAATCTAGAATTAAACAACTCACATGCCGATACAATTAATACAAAGCGATTAATTAGATAATCATATAAAATTGTACGTATATTTGAATGATACAACTCTGAAATAACGACAGCGCTTATATGTCAAAGTATTTTAATCACATTTTATAGCAACCTTTCTAGAAGGAAAAAAATAACGTTCGATACATCGCAGAAACTAATCAATATTCCAAACACTTGTTTCGGGCAGTTCTATAATAGCATATTACATATTGATGCTCGATAATAGAAGATAATGAGATAACCACCGGGGGCAGATAATTCTAGAATCATCTTCGTTTCCGTTTCCAGCTGACATCTGGTGGACGTTTCTTCAATGAGTACTGGCAAAATGGCGCTCAAGGGACAAGTCGGTCAAAGTGAGTAAGGAAAAAAAATTTATTTTTCTATATACAGACATCATTCGCGAGTAACCCTGTGCTCTAACGTAAACCTATCATCCTGGCATTAAGTTAGGTTATATTCATGCTCCTGGAACATTACGAAGACGCGTAACCTCGAAAGGGGCGTATGTGGTGTGATGATTTCATCGTTTACGAAGCGGCTGCTAGACAGAAATGTCAAAAGCTTCATTCTAATACCTGCAATTCTAGTTAATTTTCCCGAAATTCTTATACCTCCAGTAGAACTAATGATGGGTACTGAAGAGGCAAATTCATGCATAAGTCTCAATACCCATTATAGCAGCCAGTCTCGCGTTATCGTAAATACCTTAAAGCATCGTTTCTGATTTCCCGGGAAAACATACATTTTCTAGGGATTATGTACTCTTCTTATCTTTTAGCCATTAGGGAACTCGGTACTGATTCATATCGAATTACTTAATCTTCCGTGTATTCGTGACCATCGAAACACTTGTTCCAAATTTTTTTGTTTTGAAAAAATCGCGTTTTGTCGATGACTCATACACGTGATAGATCGTAAAAGCGAAAACAGAATAAATATTTAAGTATGTGAGTACAACTTACGACGCCACGTGGGACTTACATTGACACATTTTAAGTTGCAGGAGCGTATTTGGCGCACAACACTTTTAAAATGCAGCAGTACACTAACTTTTCGTTTTTCAATATTTGCTCAATTCTAAACAGTGAGAATAAAATTTATTTTAAGACTCACGCAAACGTACACATTATTGAGGAGAACATTTCTTTACTCTTACCTCGAAATTTTCATCAAATTAACTGCGAAGTGACATAAAACATCGATACGACACTCGAGTTACCAGTCAGCAGTGGTGGATGCAATTAAAAGTCAGTCTCCCGTGGAAGGATTCAAAGACGGGCATAAAATTCAATCAAACGTTACTCGAGATTAATGAAGCCGTTTTTTGACTTGACATGTTCGTAAATCTATTTATCACTCGTTCTCAATAACCGAAGTTCGAAGGGGCCTACGGTTTCGTAGATACGAGGCTGCTCTGCGTGACGTCATCGGCCCATAAGCACGATCAATACGCGCTGAAAAGCTCACGAAAGATTTGACGGAATAGAGCTTTCGAGATAGCTTCTCTTGGAGATGGTGACAGCCATTGCCCTAACGACTTTTTCTTCGTCTTATTTAATCGATCGATAGATATATATGAGCGTTAATGAGCACCTGCTTCCTTACTTCTTATTCCTATGGAGTCGACGAAATCTTTCTAATTGCGAAACTCTCTATCCTTTGGATGCACACGTGCAAATAAATTGATATAAATTTAATTTCGAAACATTTGATGCATTGAAACGTTTCTCCATTCTTTTGTACTCCAATCTAAAAGGATTGTCCGCTTAAATCCCTCAGAATTAACTTGCGATCACGACGAAAAGGGTATTTCGCCGTGTGGCTCGAATCGATAATTGGCACCCGATAAACAAGTCTATTTATACTGATTTCCTTGAAACATTGCTGCGGATAATGCTTTCCATGTACTTTGTGCCCCGGATACAGCCTTCATGCTGCATCGTACATTTCGTTAAACACCGCGATATACACTTTCCAACGTCGATGAATCGATCTTGGATTCGTCGCTGAAAGGAGCGTTAAATTTACTCTGAGATTAAACCAATGTCCGTTATCTTTGCACGCTTACACAGAGATTATGAATGAGGTGATCAAGCAGAAGAAAAAGACAACAGGTGGTGTGGAATGGCGCGTTTTGGTGGTGGATCAACTGGCCATGAGGATGGTGTCGGCGTGCTGCAAGATGCACGATATCAGCGCCCAGGGTATCACTCTGGTCGAGGACATAAACAAAAAACGTGAGCCGCTGCCGACGATGGAGGGTGTATACTTGATCACACCTTGCAATTCGTCTGTTCAGAAGCTGATCGACGACTTCAGCAATCCCACCAGGACAACCTACAAGGTTGCTCACGTGTACTTCACGGAAGGTATACGCGTACACCGTCCGTTAATTTGATATCCGTCTCTCGCGACATAACAAGGCACTTTTACACCGATGAAATCGAGGATTAACACGTGAAATATAGATCATGGCTACCAGGTTTAACATGCTCCGATACTTATATTCACGACAGGTGTAATACTCGTAGTCACGCACACTTTTAACAAGAAAAACCTCGATCGCTGCACAACGGTCTCGCACGATACATAATACGGTATATTACACTCGTCAATGAACAAGACTTTAACGTCGCGTGAAAAGGGAGCGTCGTTCAATGGTGTTTCGGATAACGCATGCACATCTGGGATTTTAACGACACACGGGGCGAAAATAGGAATGCCTGGACCAATCTGACGTAAAAAAACTCGGCCCGCAGTCGCCGCGTTTCCTCGTCACCGTGAAATTGTTAGTTTATCTGTTTCCAGCGTGCCCCGACGAGTTGTTCAAAGACTTGTGCCATTCGCTGGTAGCTAAGCACATAAAGACACTAAAAGAGATCAACATCGCTTTCATACCGTATGAGGAGCAGGTAAAGCAAAGAACATTATGAAAAGGAAAACGTTGTCTAACACTGTTTTTGCGTCCACGCGGTGGCGGGTAACACGATTACACACTCGGAGAGACGCATCGGGGTACACCAATGCCCGTACCTCGTCGATCTCTCCTCACCTCTCGGCATCTAGCTTCGACACGAACCTTCCTTCTCTCTCGATTTCTCGATCGACGCCCGCGGTATATGTAACACGACGTCGCCGTTTCATTCCCCCCCGCCTTCTTTCCTGCGTCGTTCACGTGCGAGCACGTACTAACGAACGGAATGCATTCATGCTTGCACGCGACCAGTCTGCCCGGAGGAGCTGTTCAATGAAATCTGCAAGTCCCTCGCCGCGAAAAAGATCAAAACCCTCAAAGAGATCAACATCGCTTTCCTGCCTTACGAGTCGCAGGTGACCAATCAATGGAATAAAAAATTCGTAGAAAATAGCTGTACCATTGCGTAGCTTGCGCCCCGTTCCAAGACCGGCCAGAACCTCGGTCCGCTGCTCTGATCCCTTCAAGTCCTCCCTCGTTTGTCAGTGCGCATATAACAGGCGACAGGCCGCCTCGGATGTCTTACCTTTCGACCTCAGCTTCGAGTTCTTTACCCCTGCATGCATATTCGTCGCCCCCCTTTAACCGCAGTCTGCTTTCTCTATTATCGCCTCTCTGCGCGTTCCAATTGCGCGCCTATTCCGCTATTAATAAATCCGCTTTTGCGTTAACACTTACCGCCCCGAAGTGCAATTCTCGGGATACTTGTCAAACCTGGGAACACTGATTCAGGTCTTTTCGCTGGACTCCCGGGAAACATTCGCCTGTTTCTACAATCCTTCTTTCTTCAATCTGAGGACAGCGAATATGGAGCGCATCGCAGAGCAAATTGCCACCCTATGCGCGACTCTCGGGGAGTATCCATCGGTCAGGTACCGAAGGTACGTGCAGCTTCCATCCTCTCGAGATTAATTTTAATTACTCGGAGGAGGATAAGAGCTCTCCATAGCCGATGGAAGTTTGCTGCTCGCAATAACGCGCTGTTTTGTGCATTCAACGAACCAGCGACTTCGATCGGAACGTGGAGCTCGCGCAGATGGTTCAGCAGAAGTTGGACGCTTACAAAGCGGATGAGCCGACAATGGGGGAAGGGCCCGAGAAAGCGCGTTCTCAGCTACTGATTCTCGACAGAGGCTTCGACTGTGTTTCTCCGCTGTTGCATGAGCTTACGCTGCAAGCCATGGCGTATGACCTGCTAGACATCGATAATGACGTGTACAGGTGAGTAGAGCCAGGAATATAAAGGGTCCCGGTGCTGTTTCATCGCCGAGCTATTTTCCTCAGATTCGAAGCATCGGCGGGAGTCGAGAAGGAGGTTCTGCTGGATGAAAACGACGATCTGTGGGTTGAGCTGAGACATCAGCATATCGCGGTGGTGTCCCAGTAAGTTTGGATTTTCGATAACGCGCCAAATCTTCCGTGGATCTTTTAAAAAGTAAACCTAGTCTTATAAGAAGTAATCGATATTTCCAGGAACGTTACCAAAAACTTGAAGAAGTTCACGGAATCGAAAAGAATGCCGCAAGGGGACAAGCAAAGTATGCGGGATCTCTCGCAAATGATCAAAAAGATGCCGCAATATCAAAAGGAGCTCAGTAAATATGCAACGCACTTGCAACTGGCAGAAGATTGTATGAAGCGTTATCAAGGCAATGTGGATAAGCTTTGCAAAGTGGAGCAAGTGAGCGATACGATATTTTTTTTATACGCCCCTAATATCGAAAGGAAAATTACGAGTTCGCAATGAATTGCTTATGAATCGCTTATAGGATCTAGCTATGGGTACTGATGCGGAGGGAGAACGTATAAAGGATCACATGAGGAACATTACTCCGATTTTGCTCGATCAAACCGTCAACCATCTCGATAAGCTGCGTATTATCGCATTGTACGTTATCAGTAAAAATGGTATCACCGACGAAAACCTTAACCGCTTGGTTCACCACGCCCAAGTCTCCGTGGACGATAAACAAACAATAGTAAACATAGCAAATCTCGGCATCAACGTTGTTGTAGACGTAAGTCCCATCACCTTTTCAAATTGCATTTCAGTGAGCCAACGATTTGATTAGATTTCACTGACGTCTGTACGACACAACGATTATATTCTCAGGGCAATCGCAAAAAGTTATATACCGTACAACGTAAAGAGAGGATTACAGAGCAGACGTATCAAATGAGTCGCTGGACTCCGATCATCAAAGATGTCATGGAGGATTCCATCGACGATAAACTCGACTCCAAGCATTTCCCATTCTTGGCAGGTCGCGCAGCTAGCTCAGGATATCACGCGCCAACCAGGTATGACGCGAGGAATCTTAAGATTCTATGAGCATTTATTCGCTGAATAAGCGATACGAGTAATCGCAAACGAATTGCCTATGTTTCAGCGCGCGGTATGGACACTGGCATAAAGATAAGGGTCAGCAAACGATTAAGAATGTCCCACGGTTAATCGTCTTCATAGTCGGTGGTGTGTGCTTCTCCGAAATACGCTGCGCTTATGAAGTCACGCATGCCTATAAGAATTGGGAAGTGATCATCGGTGAGCGTGTCCATATAACAGCGACATTGGCAGCATCCAGTTCGCAAGGCCAATGTTATTTTGACGTACTTATCTACTTTCAGGTTCATCGCACGTAATTACGCCGAAATCCTTTATAAACGACCTGAGCAAGCTCCATGTTTAAAGCGCTGATAAAGCAGAGAGAAAGAGAAACACATTCCTTTAACCCCGATCTGCCATTAGCTTTGACTCCATCGATAATACCAGCTACGAAGCTCTATGAAGGATCTCGAAAATGAGTTTGTAGTGTAAAACGTGTTTAGGATACACGCAGTCAATTCTTTAGGAAGGAATGCCAGTCCGGCGATCGAGTAAACGATGAGAATGTCGTATAATAGAGATCAGTTGATCAATATCAAGGTGTTAATGTATTATCAAAACGCGAGTGATTCCAGAACGAGCTATCACCTGGTATCAAGTGCCTGCACGAGGAAAACTTAGCCGAGATCGGTTAAAAGCGTTGGCGATACTGATGTAGATCGTATGAAAGTGCGCAATGGTAACTTAGGCTCGCGAGCGACCCAGCGCAGTTGTACTCATCTAAGTCGAACCAACCCTTTGTCGGTAATAAGGGAAGGGGGTTGCGCAGAAGTTCTATGTGTCGTAGAGGAGAATCGTGATATTCGTGTACATTACTCGTTGTTCGTGTTTCGTTATCTCCCGCTCGAAATACTGTTAACCGCCCGATTTAAAGCTAGATTATTTATTTAACGTAGTTGGCTCGGCAAAGAAAATCCTCAAACAAACTTGAGGGAAAGCAAATCGCCCGCGATAGCTTCATTTCCTTCGGCTTTGGCAAAAGTCAAGATATTTATTAGATAGTGTTATCCTCGATATTTCCCTTTAAATATTTTGAATGTACAATAAAGCCACACATATACTATATATAATTTATTACACCTCTGTCAAATTCTCGATCCGTTTTCAGTTTTTGTTAGATATGCCGCACGCAGCGAAGTATCGGAGGTCCATTGCTCATGTCGCTATGTTGTTTGCGAAGCAGTCAATTTGTATCGATTTCGAAGGGAATCCATCTGCCGAAAACTTATGCCTCTCTAGCTAGAAAAGTGCACGATATAGCTATGTACTTACATGTTGGGACTTTTATCGTATTTGCAATTCACGGTACGGTCTTCTTAGATAGCTTCTGTCGGTGAAACCTAATCCATTGATCGATTAATGGTTATTGATGTGCGTTAACGTATATTGCGATTATTTAGCGGCGAGATTATTACAAAGTTTATGACATTGATGAATTATATAATATATACATAGATATATATATATATATATATATGTACGTAGTTTGTAGTTGAAACAAAGTGTTCTGCTTATAAAGGCCTACAAACAGCTCTATCCTCTGATTTTCATTACGAATCAACACTACGCCACGATCGAAGCGTGCACGAGCTATAACCGTAAACAAAAATTGTTATGCAATTTCGTTGCAGTTATACACACCGATAACATTCCATCCGTTAAAGGTTATCGTTTAAGGTGGCTCAGATTAAAAGCGTGACTATATATTGAAATTCTGACGAAAGATTACGTTGTTCGCGCCTTCCCGTTCTCTCGACTTTTGAAGTCCTTGAAAATGTCGGCTAGAAAAGAAAAAATCGTTCTCGCGTATAGCGGCGGACTTGATACATCCTGTATATTGCGGTGGTTGAAAGAAAAAGGATTTCGCGTAATCGCATACGTGGTGAGACATCATTTTCTTGCGTCGAATACAGCGATAACGAACGAGACGTGAATTTTGCATACATGATTTAGGCAAATATCGGCCAAGACGAAGATTTTGAGGCGGTTAGGCAGAAGGCTCTGAAAATTGGCGCCGATAAGGTAAAGAAAACTATTGTAAACTTATTCCTTCTCTTTCATCCTCCGTCGATCTTACGAGCCCGTACAATAAAGTGTACGAGCATTCGTTGCTCCGATTGCAAGAAACTATTAGCGACGAAGGTGACGCGACGAAACCTGGCTTTCGAATGTTCCATTCATATTTTCTCCACTGTTCTTCCTTCAAAAGGTCGTGATAGAAGACCTGAGGGAAAAGTTCCTTTCGTCGTACGTGTGGACGGCTGTTGCCTGTGGGTTGCTCTACGAGGGTAGGTACCTCCTGGGAACCTCGATCGCTCGGCCGTGCATCAGCGAAAATTTGGTAAAGCTAGCAAAGGCCGAGGGTGCTAGCATAATCGCCCACGGTGCTACAGGAAAGGGCAACGATCAAGTACGATTCGAGCTAAGCTGTTACAGCCTTTGTCCCGATATCCAGGTATGCCGAATAATTCATTTTAACGTAAGCCCTGCTCAGGTTGTCTTATTTGAAGTTGAAACGCGTTAAAGATATTAGCACCATGGAGAGAACGCGAGTTTTACACCAGGTTCCCCGGAAGGCCAGATCTGCTGGAGTACGCGCGAAAACATGGGATTCCAGTGTCCGCTACCCCAAAAGCACCGTGGAGCACGGACGCAAATTTGTTGCACATCAGGTATGAGTGTTTCTTTAAGACTCTATTTCGACATAGTATTCTTTGCTGTTCTTGCTGTATAATGATGGTTTGTGTGAATCGATCTATTACTTCTCTATTTCTATCAGAAACGTGCTTGTAAGAATTATTGCAATTCGAACTGACCTATTTTGAAGCGTACCTTGAATATCGACTAGGATGTGAATCGCATAGACGCTACACACTGACGTATATTCATTATTATATAATAATAATGAAGTGTAAATCTCAATTGCGCGATCGTGCATCTTCAGCTATGAGTCTGGCATTTTGGAAAATCCTGCGACGGAGGCCCCAAGAGAATTATATAGCATGACGAAGGATCCGTTGGATGCTCCCGCGGAACCTGAAAGGATCGAAATAAGTTTCAAGGAAGGCTATCCTTCATTGGTAAAAGACCTCAAGAGCGGAGAGACGATGAAGACTCCGTTGGACATAATAGAATACCTGAACAAGATCGGAGGCGCACACGGCATTGGAAGAATCGATATCGTCGAAAATCGTTACATAGGTTTGAAGGTGCTCGTGATTTAGATCTGAACTCCAACTCGCACTTTAAGATTTTTGAAGCTTATCGACGAATTTAATAATCATATTATACGTTTTGGCTCGTGTTACGATTGGAAATTAATTTTCTTCTTGTCAATAGTCGAGGGGCATTTATGAATCACCGGGTGCTAAGATTCTCTTCGAGGCTCATCAAGATATGGAGGTGTACATGCTGGATCGCGAAGTATTGCGAATTAAATCCTACTTGACTGAGAGGATGTCGGATTACGTTTACAATGGTACTACTACTCAAGGCATACAAAACATATATAGGAATAAACATTTATGCTGTATTTCTAGGCTTCTGGTTCTCGCCCGAATGTGACTTCGTGAGGAAAAGTATCCTGTATTCACAGAAGTATGTAACAGGAACAGTACGATTACAGTTATATAAGGGAAACGGTTAGTGTCCATAATGAAACGTTATCCATCGTACGATCGAAGGTCGCACTTTCTATTCATGTACCTATCTTACAGTATCGGTGATCGGCAGATACAGTGAGTCGTCACTGTACAACGAGAGTCTTGTTTCGATGGATGTACAAGGAGGCTTCGAGCCCGAAGATGCTGGTGGCTTTATTCGTACCCAGGCCCACAGACTGAAGGAGTTCCACCATTTCGAGCAGCAATATCGATCTCAGAGCCATGATTAAATTAGGTACAACGTTATACGGAAAACGTAACATGCGACTTATTCAAATCGAGTACCACATACTCCCAAGCCGAGTAAGTTTTATGAAAAAAAAAAAAGAACACTCGGACTAAGAAGTAGAAAATAAACGGAACAATGTATAAATAAAGAATAATTGAGAAACTCGTATTTGTGTAACGATGAGTTAATTGAAATAAAGAAGCATACTACGTTCTTACAAAATAATAATAACGCTTTCCAAATAAACTCGACAACTTATAGCCTTTATGGCCGCGCATTTATTTTGTGCATGACATGCATTATCGGGACAAAGGTAAGGTCACAATGAAGAACTACTGCTACAATTATTTTCAATTAGTTATTAATAATTAAACCTTAGAATAATTAGCATATTTGCGAAGATTATAATAACGTATAATATGCATTATTTTAGTTGTAATTATAGTATACACAACGACTTTTCTTATAACTTCCAGTAAATTCGCAACTTAAAAGAAAGCATCAAGTGTGAAACGACAATAGTGCTCCAAATAGTATCTCTGCTGTGAAGGATTCACCATATAGGTTTGCTTTTTTCCATTCTAACCATTCTCTCTTTATTCATATATATGTATTATGTATATATATATATATATATATATATGTATATGTATATATACACATATACATAAAACATGCAAAATTACAAACTAGGGAAGGTCATCTTGTATGCACGTATGATTAATAACCTGTAGTAACTCTCGTATTCACATTTGCTTTGTTAGCTGAAATATGTAATAAATTGTCCTCCTGCTGATTAATAATGTTATAGACAGCATGCACGATTTGACATTGTTAAGTAAACAGAGAATAATATGTGTACTGTCTTTCTCTAGTGGGTTGTCTCAACGAATGTCGCGATATGCGATTTTTTAAATACGAAACGCGTCTCCGCGACATATCAGATGCGCGAAATGCCAATGGAAACGGCGATGTTCGCTTTACCGAATGAGTACCCCTGAGCGGGACCCTTCAAAGTGCGAAAGAAACTTAAATTGAATATAGTCGTTGAGTACTCGATAAGTTGTTTTTTATTTGGTTTATTGAAAATCACTAGTCACATAAATATAGGAACAAGTACAAGGTATCCTTCGAACAAAAGTGGTACAATGGATAATCGGGGGTACGTATGTGAAAAACTTTTCGGACAAACAATCGTTCTCTCTTACTTAACAACATCAAGCATATCTCTTTATTTTAGCCATTTATTTCTCATTTCATTATTATTTATGTACAACCAGCTTAATGTTCCGCTATCGTTAGTCGTAGTAAGTCTGCTAAAACTCATGTGCCATTGGAGATGATGTGCGCCCGTGGGAACTTATATAAAAAATTACTTTTTGATACAGCGGAGTGATTTTGGTGTTACTTACGAAGTAATGTATGTCTTTACCTCCTATCTTACGCTGAGATCTAGTAGGTTACACAATCTGTCTATCGGCCTCCCTTAAATATTACAAATCTTATCACATATATAGAAGTGTGTATTAGTACTTATTACTTTTTATACATAGATATCTGTATTCTGTTTAATTGCTGCCAATGATTCCTCCTCTTATGTACAATTACAAACCACGTATTATACAATCATAATACCTAATACACGCACACTTCTTTTTTCGTTCACTCTCACTTTCATACCCATATCCTCTTTCTCTCTTTCTCTCGCCTGTCCCTGTAGCATTCTTACATTTTTTTTTTTCTCTTAGGATCCGTGTCATCACCCAGCACTGGGACGTGCTTCTACGTGGTGCAGGGTTCTGTAAGTGAGAGAATTTTCCGAGGTATCTAAAGACACTTATAATTGGTCAGTCTAATTGTACGTTGTGAATAAAGCAAAATTATGAGAAACCATAAGCAGACTTCTCATCGCTTGCATTATGGTAATTGTATTTACCATTCCATCACGATTATCAAAAGTGTATTTTTACATTGAAAATGTAACGATCGATCAATGTGAAATTCTTCTGCAAACTAAGTCAAATAAAATAACCTCGCGAATTCACGATCGATCAGTATACGGCTATCTTGACTTTCTTCACGAATCGCAAAATAATCAAGGATCTTCCAATACAGAAATCCCATTTCGGATTTCAAGAATCGAAGATGTGAAAAGAACGTAGGGTCGGTATAAAAGATTACGCATTAGAGACCCGCGATTGTCGCTATGTAACGTGACACGGGGATTTATATTATTCTCAACGTAATTCGCCGACATGCACCCTTTTTTTTTGCTTCTGCGAATATCTTCCGTTACACGTCGATTTGCGGAACGTCACTATCCACATTCCAGCATCAATTATACCAAGCCGTTCAACCCTCCATCTTAATACGAAAACACATCTAAAAATAGCAACAAAGTATAATGATTTGAAAGTAAACGCTCCACACTTTTTGCGCCCACATGCTCAAATTTCTTCTTTCACGCTAATTTAGCTACCCTCGACGAGACCGCGGAAATCCCTTTCCTGCGCTACATTTTTCGCGGATAAACGCCGCCCCGAGAATTTCACGGGCGAGAACGCAAAGCACAATCATCATCGAGTTTTACATAACATTAATGATACTCTCGCACGAAACTGCCCTACTACATCGAGTGCACACATCATACCGATGACTAAAATCATTGTACATACTAAGCCGCGGACATGAGCGTCGTGGCGCACGAATAATAGAGTTACCGACGTCGAGAATAAGGATTCCTGAATTTTGATTAACAAACCTCGTGCCCGGCTTATCGAACGAAAGAGGCGTATTAATAATCTAATATTGCTAGAATTAGAATCGATGATCGACGAGGGTCGGATCGTTCCTGATATGAAAGCGCAAAATATACGCAAGAATGAAAGGCATCTCCCCAGAGAGGGCCCGCTATCATTGCTTTGAGCCCCGCTTCCTTCATCCCTGGCGAACAGGAGGCCGGCTTTCTGGATCGCAAACAGGGCCGTCGACGTTCGAATGCGGTACGCTCGCCGTTGACGCTGTCTGGCCATCGCCCAAAAGCCTCGTTGTTACCAGGTTCTCATGGAACACGCGCCCAATACTATCCTCCACGAGGCTTCGCAACTGAGGTACATCGGTGAGTCAGGAAGGAGGTACGAGAACTTCCTTGAAACGCGTACGAGAGGAATATCCTGGACGAAACTCGTGTGGCTTTATCCTCTTCTTTCTCTATCCGGTTCCTTGGTCGAGGAACCGATACACGCTTGCGTTTCGATGCCGATACGCTAGATCGATAGGCGCACGCGGTACATCGTGTTCCAGGTAACGTGGATATTGGAAACCCCTAAGGGGTCTCGGGACAATTACGCGCCTCCCTGGCACCTTTCCCGACACCATCTCGGACGTAAACTCCGTGCTGCTTGGAGAAAACGGTCAGGGAGTGTACTTTGAATAAAGGCGAGGCGACAGGCTAGAGGATGTAGATCCGAGCGTAAATTCAATCCACATACGGATTGCAGTCACGTAAGCCGACCGACTGGCCGACATATCGATTTTTCGCCGTTATTCGTACCGCTCCGATAGCGATGTTCAAGCGCAGATCGAGACCTCCCACTCGAAATCCCTTCTCGATTGCAAATGATCATCTCCGGGTCGTAACCGTCCTGCAGATTTCACTCTCTAAGATCCTACGCGTGCGACCGCGCTGCTGTGGTTTTTGGTGGCTCAAATCACGAAAGGAGACGCGGAACGAGAGCAGAGGGTACCGCCGCAGGTCACGCGAGGTTAAGAAAAACACAGGAAGAAATATAATGTAACGATTGAGTATCGCTAATTTATCCGATTCATTTCCGATCGATCAGTGATTTATGATTATCGTTCGTATAATATGTATTGGCTTGCGTGTATGCATGGAATATATTGCTCTCTCTCTGTCTCACTCTCACTCTCACTCTCTCTCTTTCTCTCTCTCTCGTACAGATTCTCACTCTCACGCTCTCTGTCTTTCTTTCTCTCTTTCTCTCTGCCCCATTGCAAAGTGACCTTTCTAACGCTACCTTGAAAAAAACGTGCGATCGTGACTCGTACGTGATTCTAAGCGGGGCATGGATGTAATCCAGTCGGGCTCAACGGCGATAAGGGATTCGCACCAACGTAGCGTCCATACTATCCCACGCTATGTATCGCTCGAATATAGCACTCTACGAAAAAATAACGACACTGCGGGTTCGAAGAGGCTTTTAAAAAAATAAAATTGCATTTAGTGAAATAATTTAATAATAGCAATATAGCTCACATAATAACTCTCATTATCAGTAATGTTTGCGTACCTCTATTAGCGACTATGATTATAATTTCTATAAATCGAAATACTTTAAAAATTAATCCCATCATAATAGTAGTAGTACGTAATGGATTCAAACACGTTTAATTAGTAATGAATATCGTTTTTTGTACTTTTTTTTCCCGATTGAATTCTTTTTTTTTTTTCAATCAAGGTCCACGCAACTCGGGTGCACCGGTCGACCGCGGGACACCGATGCGACGGACATTCGATTTCTCCACGACTTCCGACGGCCAACTGGCGGTACTAGCCGAACTTAGATGAGACCTTGAAATTATTAATATTTTATTCAAATTTCTAATGCTTCCTTAACGATTTTCCCCTCTGACAGTTCACTCTACCGATCGAATAAATATAATTCTTTCCTAGTTAATTCGTCATGTACGGTTCGATACCGCGTCACGCTTTCCTGTGCCACGATCCTGAGCATACCAAGGGATTAGGTACATACATCTGATCTAATGGTTGGTAGGATCGAAACTACTTCGCTCTAGTAATCACCTTACCATTATTCGTAATAATTGACGACTTTGTTCTAAGGTGAGTTTACGAATATCTTTTGAATCAACCGACTCGCCCTCACTGACCGCTACCATGTCAATCGAGATGATACAAATCAATCAACGCTGTTAAGCTTCGAAAAGTCAAGCGGGCTATCGTGATGTTCACGATTAAATTCACCAATGTGTATGTTCGCAATTAGGTATATTTCTCTACGTTATTGACTTAACAAGCCTACCTATTTCGTGATTACAAATAGCGTATATTCATAATCGAGAAAGAAATCTGCAATGAAATTATTAGTAATAGCTAATAATTATATGTATTATTGGCAGAAACACTGTCTACGTAATCCTACCAACGATTAATGACTGAATGTGGAAAAATATAAAACTTAACTAAATGTACACAACTTTTGTTCTCCCCCACGCAGACTTTTATCCTTACCACGCATTCGGTATAACACGCAACTCTTTCTCTCTCTCTCTCTCTCCCTCTCTCTCGCTCGCTCTCTTTCTCTCCCTCTCTCGCAATTTCATTCTCTCGATCTTTCTCTCGCTCTCTCGCTCTCTCTCGCTCTCGCTCTCTTTCTCTCTCTTTTTCACTCTCTCGCTCTGTCTCGCTTATCTTCTGCATAATATTTTTGTTTTGTTTCCAAATTTACATAAAGTACAAACTTATGAAAACCGGAAAAATGTAACACAATAGTCAGTGTAGCATTCTCAAAGTATCGTGTAAGTATTTATCTAATTACATGGTCACACTTAAGTGTCCGTCGATGACACATAGTTTAGTTCTGCGTCATTTTATAAACTGTCTCTCTGCTGCCCGAACTCCCGGGCAATAAAGTAAGGGTCTCACGTTGGAATGTCCCAACTGCACCACTGTTTTATACTAGTACACCGATTCGTTATTCGGTTTACCGGTACTTTATTATCGTCATTTCTTTTTTTTTTTTCTTTTTATCAATCATCGTTATTGACTGGCGTATATATTAATACGTTTCTGCGGTACCGTCCAGCGCCAAATGTTCCAAGTCCTGCCCGGTTTCAGTGGATATAATATGAGCAGCGAATTGTAACATTATAATGATTCCTCAAACGCAGCCATCAAATCACTTTGCATGTTCATGTCAATATGCCCGGCCATCTGAAACGATAAATATAGCCATGCTTGGCAAATCCGCCTTCGAAATGCTAGGGGCGATATAAAGAATTAAGCCCACGAGTACGTGCCCCACTCACATGCTAAATCTCTTCCATTCATCTCAAGTATTAAATGATTCTGCTGTATTTCTTACGGATAAAACAAACGGACCTGCGCGCGTACAAAATGGTAAACCATCTATTCGCACAATGGATGGAAGTATTGATCAATTTTTTGTCGTTAGAATATACCGTATTACGATTATACTTCTCTAATCGTCATGAAAATACGATATTCGAATTTTCAAAAAACCGAGCTCCACTTTTGCAACACGAGTGTATTACGTTATTTAGACACGCATTTTTGTCCTATTCCGATTATACTTTACCCGGCAAAAGATACACCTTTCAGATCTTTTTAAATCAAATCACTATAATAGAATGTACGAGAGATTAAGGTGCAACGACCTGCGTAATCAATTTTGCGAATGAAATCGATACACTTACCGCTTCTCGACGTCGACGCTCCTGCTCCCGTAGCCTTTGACGCTCCCTCTCGGCCGCGGCCTTGTCCTGACTGGACGAATGACTTGGACTACTGCTATCCGTGTCGACGATGGCCTTCACTTCCTCCGCCCTCGTCGTGGCAGTCATTACGTTACTCTGCTGATCCCCAACGGTTTTCCTAACTTTGTCCAGCGCGTCCTCTTCCTCTCGTTCCCTCCTTCTCTCGTTCTCCTGCCGCAGCCGCTCCCTTTCCGCCTGTTCCTTCTGCTGCCTTCGCATCTCTTGTTGCTCTAACAACGCTCTTTGCTAATAAACAAACCGTCCACGTTCGTGATCGTTAGTACAAGTAGGTTAAGGTACCGAGGGTGCATCTTAATACGTCAATCTTAGGAATAAACGTGCAGTAAGATCAAAATTCGAGGATGATCGACAGTATCGAGCGTGCAGAATGGACATTGGCATAGTGATGGGGGTTACGCTTGTCGTTGTTAGTGATAAAGGAGCAGTATTCCAACCAACCCTGTCTTGCTTTTCCTTAGCCTGCTTCTTGAACGCCTGAAACGAATCCCTGGCGGCGCTTTTCATGCTACTCCCTGCCGCTGACTGGGGACTCGATGCCTGAGCCAGAGACGACCACGATGATGCGTTCTTTACATTTTGTTCTACGGTCTGCGCAAGTTAAGGCAAGCTTTAATAGCTGTGATCTTTTACGCGTGGAAAATCTGTGTGTGTGTTTGTATATGTGTACTAGTGTGTGCCTGCGTGTGGGTATGGGCGTGTGTGTGTATGTGTGTGTGTGTTTGCGTGCAAAGTTATCTCATAAAACATATCCTGTATACTCAACGAAAGATCAGTGCCAATCTGTATCTTAACTGCAATTTAATTTAAACGCATCATACCTAAATAATGGCTCTTGTACCTTATTTTTAAAGGCTGATGCAAAATTTGCTGCCGGATTCTTTGAATCGGGTGGTGTCATCTTTTTTTCCGGCATTAACTGCGTACTCGAGTGATTTCCCATTGGCGGCATTCCTAATCCACTCATTTCTGCAAAAAGAGCTCCGGCTAGAGCAACGGTATTACATGTTTGATTAGTAAGCAATTAATACAGCAATACAGAACGTGTACAGCGCGTGCTCGTTAAATAGCTTCTATGTTGCTGCAGCACGTAGTTTCAAAAAGAGCAATGTTAAATAGCTTTTTGGGACGATAGATATCAACGCATTGTATTACAAATTAGTAAGCACTTTCCTTCAGTGTGTCTACTTCCGTTTTTAAATTGATCGATGCCCACGTTATTAAAAAGCAGCAAAGCAGTAAGATAACAAACGTTAATTTAAGTAGATAAACTTTGAGAAGTAATGTGTCTTTGATAAAGTCAAAATCCCTCCGCAATATTTATGCAGTCTCAAATTATCATATTACGAAGCAACCCTATTACATATTTTGCAAAGCATCAAGAAACGCACGAAGTATGAAAAAATGTTAAACACACCATCCATAGGTTTCTGTGGCATCTGTGGCTGAGATATTGTCAATGGTTTCTCTTCTTTCTTTATCGGTAGCTGAGAGATTTGCATCGGCATGGATACGATAGGTAGGGGGTCAAAAATTGAGCCCATTCCTCCCATATTCATTCCCATGTTCAGACCTGGTATGCCATTATTATTGAGCATGTTAGGCGGCGAGTTTTCACGCTTGATGTTCGAAAAGCCATTGGAATGCTGTTGCGACATCGTCACATTGTGAGAGTTTTGAATATTGGTCAGCGGTGAAGTTGTATTTATCATATTTTCCAACTGATTATGCATCGACATATGCGTTGCCAATCCTTGTGGTAAATTCATGTTCAAATTGGCCATGTTTATGTTCCCCAAATTTAAATTTGATGCCATACTCGTTGGCATCATATTTACTGGAGCTTTCACATCTGGCAGTAAATTCAAGTTAGTGTTATTTGTTGTCGTATGAGGTGTTTGTATCATTGGTATGTGCGGTTCTTTCTTTATTGACAATGCTTGATCCAATGATGTCTGCGTAGTAGGCACAGAAGCTATGCGAAAAAAAAAATCGATATTTATGTGCATGTAGATATCTTTCATACGCAATTTTATGAGTTTCTCTCGCTTTTATTACTACTGGCATGAGGTAAATCAGGACAAGTAATTGTAGATACACAACAATGCTGAAAATAGTTACCTAGAGTATTATACGGCTGTAAGAGATCTGATTGTTGATTCAGAGTTGTTCCATCCGTGGGTACAGGTGTGTTCGCGTTTGGAAAGGAACTAACTGACGTTGGTGGCTGTGGTGGCTGAGGCACAACCGGTGAAGCTACCATAGAATTTGTATTTGTGGGCGTAACACTTGGTGGCGGTGTTGGTACAGACACCGATGGGGTTGGTGGGTTAGAGGTGGTTGGTGGCGGTGGTGTTGGCTTTTTCACAGGAGCGGCTGTAGCCATAGCCGTCGGTCTTGAAGGCTGGGCTGGCATGGACGCGTGACTTGCTACAGGCATTCCTTGCCCAGCCGTAACGGCGGCTACTGCCACAGGTTGCTGATTGTTGCCACCTATTGAAAAGTATTAACTTAAAGGCTACTAATATTGCTACTGCCACTAAAAAAAATATGCGACGTGCCTTGATTAAATGGTGTGTCTGCGCATTCTTATCGTAATGCAATAAAATAGCCATACTTTTGTGAGAATTTGTATTCAAGATAATAGTAAGTCAATTTCTCGATTATTTGATAATATAGCTAATACGATAAAGTACATGTCTGTCTGCACATAAAATAAAGAGAAAATAAACTGATCTCTATTCAAAGTTGTAAACGGAGGTTAAATTATACCTTGCTCGGAAGGAATATTGCTAGGCTGTGTCACAGCTGGCTTTGTTATTGGTCCCGTAGAATTTGCCGGTGGTTGACTGTTCATTAAAAGACCTCCTGTGTGATTTAAAGCTGCTGCCTAAGAAGGGTATCATATTTTAATCGTCAATAAATGGGAAATGTTCTTAGATATAATCTTGGATTAACATTTTTGTATAGTTTACTCTTAATAGTTAATCCTAAATATCTCTTTTACACCATACTTAAACTAAAGGTCCTTCTATAACGATCTATAATAACTTATTCCTTTTAGAACTATACCCAATTCTGTTTTTACACGAACTTCTCTTATACAATTTTGATTTAATACGAATTAAGAAAAAAATTCAATTCTCTTTTTACACGACTTATGTTGATTTTACACGATCGACCCAAGTTCTAAGAAGAAAATTTTGCTTTACTTTTATTTTTATAACTGCGACGTTGAAGACATTTTTTTACACGAATCTTTTTTACACAAATTCTTCGGGAACGTATCCATCGTATAACAACAGAATTAAGTGTAATTTTATTTAGATTGGCACTTAGGCCTATCTTAAGTTCATAAATTTACAATCATATTTTTAAAAGTATTAAGGCACTTTATTCATTCAAATCAGTAGCGACACAATGTAAATTTTCTTAATAGCTATCCAGAGAAATATTATCTTACCGGTGCAACGGTACTTGTTGTTGTCGAAGCTCCCGTACTGGGTGCATTCTTCTTTGTTTTCTTTCTTGGAGGACGATTGGAAGAATTTCCTGGAATTCAATGTTATGTGCATCTAATAGTGAGTACGTGCAATCAACCAGTTTGTCGTTACAAGACACAGGTCTATGGAAAACTAGTGAAATGCAGTGTGCAGAGGATACCAGCCATGAGTGTTGTATACGCGCAAGTAAAAGATGCGGAACAAAAGTTTAAGTACATTAGAAACAAAAGTAAACAACTTCGAGCATATATTTTCTAATAGATTTTATTCATATGCTTATATTATAATTGTATCACTGTGTACAACAATGTTAATTTAAATATCTCAATCGTATGCTTGTTTTTTTTTTTTTTGTGGACTTTCATCTTAATGATTTTTATATTAAAAAATTTTAATGCGCAGAACAATTTTCTTTCTTTCATTCTACATAAAGTTAGTTGTATTCAATTCATTTATGAATAATTGCGTGTGCATATATATATATATATATGTATACACATTATAAATACATACATACATACCACGCGCGCGCGCACACATATCTCGCTCATGCTTCGCGGAACTATCACGCATACATACATAGTTGCACATATGTATGCGAGAGCACGCGCCTACTCTCCCTCTAGGGTAATAATAATGATTATTACAGTAATAATCTTGACGGTGGCGAAGATGATGATTACAAAACGCTGACTATAAAAACCATCAAACTGCCGTTTTACTTTTTCGTACTGCGTAATAGTGTAATATAATATAATTAATATAATATAATAATAGGATTAATGTAAATAAAAGTCACATAAATGGTACAATATGGATCCAACTTAAACATGAATGATACAAGAGTGACACACTCATACAAGTAGTTTAACGTAAATCCAAGTCGCAGTTAGCACAACACTGAGATCGGTGGCAAGAGACTCCTGCTCGATGTTCGTGGTACACAGTGTATGTCAATTACAAGCAGCAATTATAAAATCATAAAATTCCTACCGCTTCCGTTTAGTCCGTATCTATAAAGTGCACAACAAGCGAAACGTACAGCATTCGTGATTTGTCAATGGAATGAATGATATTCTAGTAAAACTTTTTTTTGCAACACGTTTAATTCCTCGTCGGCGAGTTAACGCGAAAACAACGAGTAGGAGTTCCAGCATGTCTTAATTTATATAATATAGTTAACTGGACCACCAAATGAGCCAACCCCGACTCTGAACGAGCTCGAAGAATTAATTTTTATTTCATACGTCTGTTTGTCTTTACGTATGCACTTAAAAAAGTCCCTCATATGTCGCCATCTTCTACAAGTGTAACTTAGCGCTATTAATATTTTATGATATATTAGTTTTCACTATGTACAAAACGCGTATGCTTGTGTTACTGTCGCTATGAATTCGAAATACGCAGAAAACAGATGGAACGTACAAGTGACTCTAGAGACAAGGTAATTAATGGCTTTAAATAAGAGTGTGCCCTAACACATAATAAAATATGGAGTTCGTTAAATCTGCTTTTGCGTATAACGACGTAGAAGGAAGAATGACATTCCAGTCTGGGACAAGATACGAAAAATTTAGACGCGTGCTTGCATATGGAATAAATGCTACAAAAATTTTGGAAGGCAATATTAATGTTATTATAAAATGCCCTATACCTCGCATTACAAGCTAATGGTGATTGTATCTTAATAGATGCATAGTCTCTATCTAATTCAGCACACGCCGTCAATTTGTTCTCACATAGTCTAACTAATTATTCGGGTTTCTATATTCACTTTCAATATCTTTTGAGAAACGTAAAATGATACGATTACTCTGCCCGACACTTTGTATCTACTTTAATACTTATAATTTCATAATATAATCTTCTTAGAAATCGACGAACACTTTTTCTGACCAATTGTGGTTTGTTTGAATAAAGTTAGTAATTAGTAATTAATTTCCCTAGTTTATTTTTTTGTCGGAACAGTAAGTACGCTGCTGAGTGTACGATTAATGATACTATTTAATTGTACTCGAGTGCAACTTCGATCACCCTTTAATGTCCATGTTATTCAACATTTTGAATTGTAAGGTGCTCTCTGAAGCACCTTAGGATCTTATATCGGTTACGTCCATAACTTCTTATGTATATATTTTTTTCTATATATATATAAGAACTAAATTTACATGATATTTCAACAAAAAACGCTATCATGGAGCAGACATTTACACATAGAAATATAAAAACAAAATATCACTAAAATTATTCTTGTTTAAACTCGTATAAAAGGTTTTTCTAAAAATGTTTTAATAGGACGGGTTAAAAGTAATATTATATTATAAACCGTTACAATTGAAATACTTTAATTTAATGGTATGTACTATGTACGTATTCTAATTTTATGTGGAAAATGTCAAATTTTGTGTGATAGAGATGTATGAAACATTACACCAATTTTCAATAATCGATATCCATTATTGGTGTAAAGACATTGACTCTGATAAAATAAGGACATTATTCTTAATTGTTCTTTGAATAGCTCCAGTGATGAAAAAACTGACAATGGTTACCGATGAAGAACTAGTGGTAAACAGAATAATGAAACGACGGTTAGCAAAGCTTAGCGGAGTGCAAACAATGTGTTTGGAGGCTAGGGCGCCTTGTTTATATCACATACTACTCCCTCAACCTGCTTTCGTTCCTGTCCCTTTACTATTCCCTTGTCTTTTCATCCTTTGCTATGCTTTGTTTTTGTTCTCTAAAATCTCTGCCGTTTATACACTCCCCTTGCCTTTCTCTTTTGCTGATATGTTAACATAAACCTTGTATGCTCAAAGTCACTGATATTATGAAAAACTAAATGGAATTTGCCAACTACAATATTCCATATCGCTTTGCTCCGCATACTGCATTTCTGTTCTGACATTATCTTCACTTAAATTCATACACTCAGCGGAAGATTTCTTGGTTTTTGTTTTATTACCTGCTATAAGCGAAAAGGTATTGCGTATACCAAGTATCGCTCGTGAGACAATGAATTATAATAATTGACATTTCAATGGAAGCACCACTTCTTTGGCTTTATTAAAATAAACCTACTCCAGAAATGGATAGAGTAATGTGAGGTAATATTAGATATGAACTTCTTAAAAAATATAAAAATCCTGAAAACATTTGCGGAGACGGTAGTACACGAGAGTGTAACTGATTAGCTGTGATAATTTTACGCGAAAGCTGTGAATTGTATTAGCCTTAAAACGCGTTGATTTTGCAAATCCAGCCACCAATACACATTGTCTGCATTTGTTTCCCGTGTGTATCGCTAACATCATTGCCTGATTCATTACTTTCTAGTATAGGGTATTAAATCCACATGATTTAGTCTGTGGAAACGAATGTAAACGTTCAGGAACCTATACGCAGTTTTCACGTCATCCAGGTAATAAATACGTATATACATATATGTATGTATATATCCACTTAGTTTAACAATGACGCTCTGTTAATAATATCACTGTACTAAACTCTGAGAAATGATACGACATGAATGAATCAATGCAAGGAAATAAACTTAATGATCGAAAAAACACAGTGATACAAGTAATGCTCTGCTTATTGATTAATGCAAATAAATGTTAAGTTTGCAAGAGTTAATATATTGCATGACGTTGTTTGGGTTACGTAGGGCAATATAATTGTCAGGAAAAGCTATAATGTAAATTCCAAGGTACTAATATTTAACACTACAGTCCCTGCTGTTTGCATACTTTATATATAACATTGCTGTTGGGTGTGGACTGCATAGCCATATTGCTTTCTCGAAAGCCTCTCTCAAGCCTTAAAACTTATACCTATCTGTGAACATACTTCAACACGAGACTGCAGTGAAAAAATCAGTAGCCTTGAACAGCAAACTATATTTGACTTTCGAGCAACAGAATGTATTGTCAACACCGACAGGGCAAGAGAAAATAATTAATCACTTGTAATCAATAATATAACTTGTGAAATAAGCTGGCATGGCATATGGTATCCTCTAAACACAGTCTGCACTCCACTAGCTCACCTTTGTTCTTACCATTGCATATTGTCTTGTAAATTAAATAAAAAGGTTGTAACTGTGTCAAGTTTCAGGTTTCATATGGAATAACACCTGCATGGATATCTTCGATTATAAAAGTATATATTTGAATTTATGTGTATGTATATGACAAATACAGTCAATATGAATATAAATATGAAAATTTATGACGAAACTTGACACCACGTTCGTACTTGCATTAATATAACGCAGCACTTAAGCTACACGAATAACGCCGTCCTAATAAATACAATAATTAATAAGCAAGATTTAGCAGCTTAAGAAGATATTTGCGATGCGTTTGTGCAATCAAACCCCCATTTGAAAAATGCATTTATATCTACTTTGTAACTACCATTGCATATATTGCATTAGTAATGATGCACCGGTATTTTCGATTGTTTGAATTGCCGATACAAAATTGGTTAGGCACAGAGTTCATAATTCTTTGAAGTTTAAGTTATCACCATATCATGAGGCATTAACTGAATACTACATAATAATATTGTACCATAACACAGAAGTTCGTACCCAAAGACTGTGATAAAATTACACTTGCTATAGATAACTTACGTTGATTATCTTCCAATGGAAGTGCAACGTGTGCAAAGTTCAAAAAACACATATAGCTCTAAAGTCTATGTTGTATATGTTACAATGTACAATAAAAATATTATCTCAATGTACTTTTGCTTTTATTTAATTTGCAGATTAAACTCAAATAATAATATTAAAACTGACCTCTGTTGTGCTGTACAAATTTATCTTAAACTGTAAAACAGTAATGTAAAACAGTATTAACTCTTTAATACAGAAGCTCAATAGTCGATTCCTCTACTAGAGGGTCATGTACAAAAGAAAAGAAAAAGTTATTTCATGCAAAAACAATTACACTTACTCTACATAATCAAGAGAATATCAATCTATCAAAATAAAACTGATACGATTGCTATCCAGCAAGTAGCCACATGAAATGGTGAACAACTTTTGCTTAAAATAGTGTAAAATCCACATCTATAATTTTTGAGTTATTTTACCTAAAATGAGAGTTTTATTTGTTTGTTATTTCAAAACATCTGCGTCGCTTAAATATTTAATAAACATAGATTCGTGCAAAGAAAATTCGTACATTATTACAAATGTAGAAACATTTATGTTATAGGCTATTTTGTGTTTGATAAAGAATGGAAATTTTTAAGAATCTAACTGAAACATATTTTAAGTGCTTGTCAAATATGTATAAATGTATTGTCTTTGTAATATTTTAGGGCATAAACGTAAATGGAAATCTGTGCTCTGTTAAATTAATAAACAACGAATATTACGAAAGATTCGTATTAAACATGTCTATTCCCCGAACAATAACAGTCGCAAATAACCCCATAATTTCAAATCTCACAGTTGAATTAGTTCATATTTTCATGACAACTACTTATTCATAAGTAGTTCATTGTTCCCAAGTAAGGGTCTAATAATAGCAACAGTTACATGAGGTTTATATCTAACCTGCTTCACTGTCGCTTGAATCACTGGAGCTCGAAGAAAGTGAACTACTGCTGGAGTCACTATCGCTGCTACTACTGCTTGATGCTGACAATCGAGAAGGTCCACTGGCACCTCCGGTTCCTACTACATCGACAGATTTACTACTGTCTTCTGCAAAAAAAAGTTACAAACCATGTTATTCTCATATTATAACCTAATTACTAAGAACTTTTTTGATACTGTCCACGATGAAAATCTGCTGCCCCTCAAGCATGGCTATAAAATGTTCGTAATTATGACAGAAAACTTTGTAGGACACTGATGTATAAGAATTATTTGTATTTTATAAAACAAAGCAAAAAGTAGAAAGAGTTCTTAAATATAGAGTAGCTCATGATAGTCACGGATTGACACACAGTTGAAAAAGTACAGAGTGACTTACCTTTCTTAGCAGTTTTCTTGACATTTCCCAACTGCCCCGTGACGTCCTGTAACCTTTTCTCGAGCTCTTGTTTCTTCTCGGCTATTTGTTCATCCTTGGATTTCCCACTAACTTTCTTATCTGAAAACAAATTACGATAAACGTATTATTACGTTACTAAAAATATTAGAAGTGCAAAACGTAAATTATACGAAAATAGTACATCCAGACACGTTGACTCCGAAAACAGAAAGTACGTGTAATGTCAAATTTTTGTCTTATAAACCTACTTATAAATTCTACGCACACTATTATCAGTATTATTATAAATCCTTATTTATATTTATCACCTTCTTGAAATTAAATGCAATTATTAGAACTCGGTCACATTTTACAATACATTAATTGTATTCATATAAAAATCCATAGCAACTCATAGATAAGCTTATAAATATGAAGTGTAAGCAGTTCCACTCACAATCGTTCCAGCTTATGCGCATCTGTTCACACTCTACTATGTAAATATACAAGGAGTCTTTCAGATTCCTTTTTAATGTATTAATAAATATATCATATTAGAAATAGTTCCAACTGCGTATTATTCCATTTAATGTAATAAAAATGCAAAATGTGTGACAGATGGAAAGCGTGTAGCTTTGTAAGGATGGAACACAGCTTACAATAAAGCTTACGTGGTTTTTTTCTGAGGCAAGATGCAACGTAGCTCTCCAATTCCCTTAATGTGGATGGTTTTAATGTTTCAAAGTCAATTTCAATTTCATCTGGATTGGAGTCCCTTAGTGAAGGCTCGCGAGACTGTATTATATGAACAACTCGACCTAACTTATCACCTACAATATAAAAATATATTAAAGATTTGTTAAGTAGCATGCAGAAAACTAATATGTTTCATATTCTATTTTTATGTTTAACAATAAATCTAATAGAGTACCAGGTAGCTTATTAATGTCCAGACTAAGTTGCCTTTTTTCATCATAGGACATTGGTTTCGCATTATCTTCATCCTCGGAGTCAAATGTTATTGGAGGTGGCTGACTGCTGGCATTCTTCTTTTTATTTCCAGCTGATCTACTATTAGCTTTGGGCCTCTTGTTAGCAGTATTTGCTGCAGCAGCTTTACCAGGTGCTCTACCTTTTCCCCTTGACTTAGCATTTGTTGCTGTTGGCAAATGATGACTCATACTTCCTGCTGCATGCGTTTTATTAGGTCCTACTGCAATAGCCGGATGATGAAGGTCACCGCCCATACCACCAGGCATTTTTAGATCACCTGCTCCCATCGCAACACTTGCTATACTAGCACCGACACTATCAGAAACACTTGGAATTCCACCACTTGGCTTCATAAGTTCTTTCATGGCACCAGTGTGACTGGCAACAAGGCTACTACTCTTATTGCTCATTGGCTTTGATTTTGGCTTATCTGGCTTCTTCTTTTTACTTTTCTTTTTCCCGCTTTCTTCTACAAGTTTCCTCATTTGCTCCTGCATGGCTTTTAGCTACATAAAAGAGGACAATATTTTCATTTAATGGCTCATGCAGAATAGAAAATGATAAATCACTCTTTGCGTACCTCCTGTTGCAATGCTACCAGTTTCTGCGTGCGCTCTTCTTCAGAATCATCACTTTCAGAAGAGCTTTCTGATCCTGAGCTACTGGCACTACTACTACTACCTTTCATACCCACCATGCCACCCATTGGTTCATCCGGAATTTTTGCATACCTGACATTGATCAAAAATTTTGCTTGAGCACATTTGTATTTTTCATTGTGTCCAAAATCTCAAGCCTAGTTACATACACCAACCTCATTTCAAATACATCTTGAAGTTTTCTAGCCATTGCAACAACATCGTGGTCAGGTGGATTGTATTTATAACAATTAGTGAATATAAGCCGTACATCGCTCGCAAATTCTTGTGCAGTCTTATATTCACGACTATCCATTTTTGTCTGCAAGAGGTAAAACAGTTATAAGTAATACATATAATTCACTATATACTGTACATAAAAAATAAAGGAAGAGGTTGGTTATTTAACCTTTTTAAAAAACAGAATACACGTTTCCTTTCTTCTATAAAGATAAAAACTTATGCGCTTGGATCATATACACTGATTTTAATGTACTTTGTTGCAGGAGGCAAATTATGTTTGACTAATGTCTATATAGAGATACAATAGAATTACTGCTATACCTTCACAGTACCAAGATCCATTGGTTTCTTGATAATGTCATGGTAATCGTGAAGACCTAGTAATTCTGCGTCAACGGGTTTATAAAATGGCCATGCATAACCCTATGAAAAAAGGGTAAGATAATTATCTCTGCATTCCTACAACATATTTGTGCCAATGTATGACAGTTACCGAGTGCTTCTTAGAGAATAATTCCTTCAGAATTTCATTACAGGACTTTAGAGCTTCCGAGAGTTTTTCTTTTGATTTACCACCAGTATGTTGAGGCTGTAAAATAATATTAAATAAGTCCTGTGTCAACTATCGCAATTGCTTGTAAAGATTGCAAGGCCTTAAGTACAAAAGCTAAAATAATAGTATTTTATAAAATCATGTTCATTCGTTCCAGCTATGCAGAATGGAAACCAATATGTTATGCGTGCATGGTGCTGACGCATGAAGTAGAACAATTTTCTTAATTTCATACACAGAAAATTGCCATAATTATTTTTGCATGGGCAATGAAAATTTAAAGTATTCGCTCCACTTTTTTCGTCCTTAAGAAAATGATAAGACAACACAAATGATAGGAAGGAGTGCGAAGGAATAGTAATAAATGTACCTGTTGGGCCATTGCCCCAATCAGGGGCATGTTGGCCTGGTGGAATGGCACTAAGCCGTCTTCCGCTTGCCTCGTTGGCTGAAACAGCCACGTTATGAACCCTTTGTTAATGCATTGATGGAATGGTATGATTGCGACATGCGAGGAATAGGAATATTTGTACATGTTATCATGATTTAGAATAAATGGATCAATCTCTCAAGGAGGTTTGCCATAATTTACATATAACGAGTACTCTTTTCAAAGATCAGCTTTTTATTCAATATTATGAAAACTCCTTTACATGAAACTTGGATCGAAGTCTCTTTACTAATGTTATTATTATAGTCTAGTCGATTATAGATGTATATCAACGTTTTTTTTGGGCAAGATGAATAAGGTCAATGTATATAACACATTCTAAAAACACATAGATGATTATTTTGATATCTTAAAATGTTTGTAAGTTATACAACATTATTATCTCAAAGAATGTAATATTTACCTTTTTAATTTGTCTGCCAGACTCTCGCCTTGCCGGTATTTTGGCATTTTTAGAATCCAATGGTGCGTACAAAGGTTCAAACGAATTTGCCGTAGGGGTTGTAGTATCAGCCTTTCTTTTCACTCCCTTTTTGAGTTTTGCAGGCTGTGATGGGGGCATTACTGTGGGCGCAGTGGGAACTTGTGGAGGAGGGGGCACAGCAGAAGCTGCTTGTGGATCCATCGCAGGCTGTGCATGGTATCCACTGGTTGGAGGCACCACTTGTTGAGGCAAAGAGTTGTGAGTAGCCATTGGCGTCACCCCCATACTAGACGGAGGAGCGATGGTAGTCGTATTCGTACTTCCAGGTACTGACGCAGGTGCTTGAGTGCCAAGAGGAGGCATTGGTATCACGCCTGTTGTACCCGCAGACGTGGCTGACGGAGGGAGACTATTCGGTACGCTGGAAGTAACAGCAGCCGCACCAGATGAAGGTCTACCTCGTCCTGTGCCACCTGTGCTTCCCGCTACTCCACCTACTGGTCCTCCAACTCTGCCAGCTTTTTTGCCCTTCGGCCCTTTTGGAACAGGTGGATCGAGTTCCACCTCCTCCTTTGGCATTTGTGCAACCTAGGAATTCATGGGTTGTATGGCTTTTCTTCTCAAATGAATGATCCGCACATAATACACTTAACGAGTCTTATAACTATATACCTTCGTAAGAAATAATTTTTCTAGGGCTTGTGCCATGACCACAACATCCTCTCCAGGCTTGTTGTAAACATAACAATTGGTAAACATCGTATTGAAATCCTGAATGCATTCTTTGCCACTCCAATAGTATGTATTCTCTAATCTTTTTTTGATTGTGCCCAGATCCATTGGTTGCTTGATAATTTTGTGGTAGTCCTGTTTATTTATTTTAAAGTGATTATTATCTTATATTTTGTTTGAAAGTAAGTTGCTATTTATTTCAATCGGCTATTTTCTTTAAGCGATTAGATATTGTGTTATTAATATTAACATACTGGCAGATTGAGCTTCTTGGCGTCGACAGGTTGCTGAAAGGGCCACGCAAATTGATGCTTCCATACCGGTTTAAGCACACCTTTTTGCAAAAATTGCAACTGATTGGTAACACGCCCTGGGCGATTTGGTGGTGGAACGACGGGAGGTTGAACTACACCATTCACCGGTTCCACGGGTGGTTCATCACGTGGAGGTGGTTCCTTTGCAGGAGTCGCTGGTGTAGCCGACGTCTTACCAGGTGCACTCGTCTGTGTTATTTATTTTTTACATTTATACATTTTATACGTGCATATTTTGCAAGTTAGTCCTAATAACTACAACTACTCTTGTTTTTTTAATGATTCAACCGGCTAAGCAAAATAAAATTATCTCTTGTAAAGCATAGGATTAGAATATGATATTTATATTTAAACAGGGTATAGTAAATGTAATGTCTTACATACAATAATTCAACAAAATAATACATATTGAATGAAATAACGCTTTGTAATAGCTTTATAAAGCGAAATATTGCGAATAAAGGAGCACATACAAATCTTAATATGTAACTAACAAAAGAAATGCAGTTTATAGCTGATTCAGTTTTATTCTTTTACAAAATAAGTCCTGATCAATATTAAATACACTATAGTACTTATTTGTAGCCTAAAAAAATATATACATACATAAGATGGAAAATGTCATGGAATAATGTTACATGCATAAAAAAAAAACAGGAATCCCACTCATGCAACGAGCGAATTAGGCTGCTAAATATTTAAGTTCCATAACCATAGGCAAGCAATTTAGAATTTTGTTTTATAAAACCATCGATAGATATCGTAATAAAATTAAAAGTCAGAACAGTATGTAAAATGGAAACAATGGCAACTTGTAGTCATTTCATACACAACATGCATTTTGAAATTTGAAAAGAAAAATACAAAAATATGTCCTATTACATTTTCTGATTTACACCATTAATGAAAAATACATTATCTATATTTCAATCGCATGAAATGACTTATAATTACTAGACATTTGCATCTTCACTTACTATAATGTCAAATGTCTATGCAAAATGCATAATGAGTAACTTGCTTCATTAAATTCAATCACTTTATTTATCTGGTATGTGGTACAAAAGTCTGTATTCAAGTGAAAAAATTTTTTTTTCTGTAAATTAATATTTTAGACAGTTTCCTTTTTTTGTTTTAAATATAATATAACAAAGCACAATTACAAATTACCCATAATGACTAAACTAAAACATTAGTTGCCAATTTGTATCTCAACAATGCGTATCCTAGTTGAAACAATAGTCAACAAGGAGTCTCACCTTCGGTATATTACACAGCCTTTCTCGCTCCTCCACATCTAACTGTAATTCATACATACCATTCAGTCAAGCACCGCACATTTTCGGTACATGAGGAATTGAATATATTACAATTACTAGGAGTAGGACAATACACAATGGTACAAGTGAACAAATTTCGTGTTTCTGAATAATAGAAATAATAGTAGAGGTGAATATGTAGGATATTCAGCCTGCAGAGAGTAGCTTCAAAATAGTTTATATTGGCAGCTTATAAGAGTCCATGGGTACAATACTTTAAATATAAAGATCTATGCTGTCTAAAGGTATCTAAACAGGTGTCTAAATATGCCATATCAGCTATAAATTGTAGTCAATTATACTATATAAGGTTTTCGTGTGCTGTATAATACATGGTATGTGCTCTAAACAGATTGTGTGATAAACAAAAACTTAAGTTACAAAATCTTGTGTGGTTTTAATACAGGGCATTAGTAGATTAACAAGCACTTTATATTTTGTACTATATAATACAAATAAAATATAAATACTATTAATTACTTACCGAATTATTTTGTGAGATAGTGTCCACCTGCTGCATCTTGGCTTCGTTTCTGAAACAAAAAAAAAAAATAATATTAAAATACTATACTGATAATTTACTTATGTATTTCTGACTCTCACAGTACAATTTTATAATATAAGTATCTTCAAAAATAATGTGAAGTAAACATTATATATTTCACTCTAAACAACATGTAGTGCATGACTGCACCAAAATTCTTATAGTCATCAATAAAGCAGGACAGAAAAAATTTTCTGCTATTACACAGTTGTTTTTAATTTACAACTTTCAGTATCGGATAATTTTCATGTATAAGCATACGTGGAAGATGAGCAGAGTAGTGTAAAATAATTGAGAACTGCTTTCATATTTCGTGTTCCATGTGTGTTCTGGTTATGTTAATTGTAATACCTCGATAAATGAAAGATGTAGATAATGTCATGAAAGTTTTGCAAATGTGCTTCCATTTAATTAAATATACTATGTATTATAAGGCTCATCAAGTCCACGATAATGAGCTTCACCTACCTTTCCGACATATATGGTACATAAATGCTATGCAGCAGGTAACTGCCTTACGTTGATGCTTGACGCTATGAGGCTTCATCAACAATTGAGATGGCAAGGATATATTCTGAATCGAGCATGGTAGCTCACTAATTGCTTGCCAAGACGATTGCGCTGCAACCAGGGAGATTGGTGCCGAGGAGGCATAACACTACTCAAGCCTACCGAATGGTAGTACTTTGAATGTCAGCCCTGTACACTGCTGTGAGTCTCCGTACCTCCAGCCAAGACTCGCGACATTAGTAACATCTGGATAACATAACAATAGGACCCCGTATTGTATCAACCCCAAATTTATTGTATTGCTTTAGAGCAAGTTAAACATTGATGTATTCTCAAAGTGTGTACACAAATACAGTATTTTACATATCATGCACAACTGAATCTATACGATACATGCCTCGCAAGCAGAAATTATTTTTTTTTTTTGTACCAACACAATTCTGTATTACTGTGAATTAAAACACGTTCAAATTGCTCTTTGGAAATGTCCAATTATGAAAAGTATCTGTAATAAATTAAATAGGATATTCTACTTCGCTGAATATAAACGAAATTAAATGCATGTATCAAACTAAATACATCATACTGCTTATGAATAATCCAGATACACAAGAGAAATACTATTCGTACATCAGATAGGTGGATACGTAACGGAACTATAATTTAAAAATTTTTTGTATATTGGATAAATCAACCATACAGGTTCAAGCTACCATTACCTAACAATATTCTTGCAATTAAAGAACGTTTAAATTTTGATTTTGATTTTTCTGTATACATTTTTTTGTAAAAAAACATTTATAAAAAAAGTAAAATAATAAGATGTACCAAGTCAGGTCCATCACTCAAAATACATATACAGCCTTGCAACAGTCCGGTACCTTACAACTTTGTGGCACTTTATTACACAACACCGGTAAGGTTGTTAACCACAACTTTTGAAGCATCAACACAAATAAAAAAAGAACAAAGAAACTTTTCTTCAAGATAGTGCCACAAATGGCATGAAGATGCATACGAGTATTACGCAGATGTGAAAATGTTAACAGAAAGAGTATCGAATCGATCAAGATCAATGCTTATGACGCATAAGACCATTATTTTATAGCAATATCCAGAACCGGATTCAGAAAACTGTGACCATACCCTGTGCTTCCAAGACCGGTGTAAGGCAAAATGGAAAGTTTGACAAAAGTAGCACAGATAACTGGTACACTGGTATAGAAAGTAAGATAGCTAATAAAATACAAAATTGACAGTACAGGAGGGAAAAAATCCATGTCGCGGATGGACAAAAGATTCCAAGGACTGGAAACAGGAGCTTCCGACACAGTGAAGAGAAACACTGCCAGAATGATCCATGCCGCGAAGACGTTGCGTTCGTAGAGGCTCCAGTATATCAAGGGCAAAGATAAGAGATCGCGGGTCGAACAGGTGCTTGGTGGTCAAAAGCCGTTAAAGTAAGAAAGGAGAAAGGCAAGATCGAGGGGGATGCGAGAGAAATAAAGGCGGTAGATGCGGGAATCGAAAGAGGAGGAGGACAAGTAGGAGAGGATGGCGAGGGGAAGGGTAGCAGACCCGCGCCCAGCCGATGCACCCAGCCGACACACAACAAACACGAGCAAGCCGCCGTGTAAGAATCCAGCCGAGCGCACGACCGTCGCCGAATTCGACGCGTTTCTCACACCGGGCAATTCTGGCGCGCGCGGAATACCCGGGGCGCCTTCTCGGTCACTCGATTTGGCGTAGGTTTCAACATGGCGGTATGGCCGCTCGGGAAAGAAAGCTCCCAAGGGCCCGCCGCTACATCCGCCACTTATGCACCACCACGGCATACACCACGCGTTATACCTATCGCTAACCGGATCCGCGGACATTGGGATTACTCGCAATCACTTACCTGATCAATGGAAGTCCACTTTCCACGGGAATTCAATCGAAAAACACTACCACTACGGCTCGGACACTCGCACTACGCTTTCTCCCTGCTCGCTAGTTTGGTTGGTCGGTGTTATGGCCGCCGCCGAGTGTGCCCCACCGTATCACTCACTCACTCTCACTCGTGCGAGCGCGAGCGCTCGGTTCGCATACGCGACGAACGCGGACGCGGCCAGACCAACTAGTTCTAAACTTACGAATGCGTACTGAGATCTCTCGCACTAATATCGTATCAGTGCGCCGTGCCGAGCTCCGCCGACATTTTCTTGGAGCCTCGCACAGTCGGATGGCTTTCCGTGCCCATGACGATCTCGGATCTAGAAACTAACGATCGCAGCACCAACAATGGCTACGCATTCTTCCGCGACGTACCGAATGGTCCCGTTCCGTTGTTCCGCGAACACGACCTGCCTGTCCATTCCCCTCGACACTCCACCAAACCGAGCGACACCGAGGCGTCCCGAATTCGAAACCGCCAATTTTGAAATTCCATGACCACGCTAACGAACGTATATTTTTTTTTAGCGCAATGGAAGCAAAATTCGACCAACCATACATTCAGCTATAGTAGACACGATTGTCTTTTAGCTTGTCACAAAGAACTGTCGTTAACCGTAACGATGCGTTGTGAAACGTAAATTCTGTCATATACGGCTGCAGTAGAAGGTTCAAAATTTGTCTAAAAGTACAAAACATCGGAATATACTTGGAAAAGTGCGATGTACTTGTTTTGATCGTGAAACAATTTCCATCGCGAATACTATTCCACATTAAAGTTGCGGGTGGTAGGTTATGCATCGTATAATTTTCATAAATCTTTATTTGCGGAGCCAGATTACATTTTATTAACCAATCCAAAAATTAACGGTTAATTTCCATCGTTCCATGTTCACCCATAATGCATTTTTGGATGTTCCGAAATTGCTTTGGGTCAGTGTAAACATTAATATCGAGTCTCATGTTAACAAATAAATTATTTTATATTAATATGTATCGTCATAAATTTTCTTACTTGGAAAGTGATATTAAAAATTATTAATCGCCGCGCAAGCAGCGGTCCAATTCCACGATTCTGTAACTACCTGCAATGCATTTTGGGACATAGGCGCAAAATCCATAATTGCGCTTCAAAAGTTTTCATCGTTTCTCGATAACTGACCTAATTAGCATTATAAATAGTGTAATCATTTAACAAGTAGATAGCACGTGGCGTATTTTCCGCGTGGCTTATGTAGTATTCCATCATGACGTGTACGTCGTCATCGTCGTAGCAAGTTCCGTTACTTATCCAACATGGCGATACGCTAACGATTGATCTTTGCTTCTTTAAATCCGATAATATTCGGAAATAACGATCAAGCAAAGATTTTGAAGAACAAAAAAATTTAGGTATATAAATATTGCACAAGACAAGCTAGTACTTAGCGTATAATGCATTTTCTAAGACCTACCAATGCGACCACGTACTTGCTGACGCATTGGCAGATATTGTAAACCCGTGACACGAGACTACGGGAGTCAGTATGACGGCTCGAGAATTCATCACTGATATCACTGATAGTTCCTCTCTTAAAAAGATCACGGTTTTAGAAAAATAGTGTTTCCATTCAGGTTAAGGTCCATGGTGTATGGCCAATGTATAACTGAGCGCAACAACAGTGCCACGAAATATACAAAATGGCGTCCGTTGGATGGACGCAGAATCACTTTTGAACAACTTAGAACACATTATCAACAACTTTCACTTTGTAATCGTGAATCAAGTCACAAAAGTATCATCCTCGGGTTCGTGGAAACGGCATAGGGTTGCGTTATGAATGAAATTGCGTGCGCTGATGAAAGAGCTGTCCGCATACTTGACATTAACAACCATTTCTGCTTTGATGACGTAACGAAATACTAAAGTCAAAAAAGTAACTGGACGCATACGACGCTATGCTGACGCGACGCATAACATCCTTCCGGCCGCCATTAAATTGGATGCGTTCTAAGCAACGATTGGTCTGCTTTGTGGCGTCCCTGATACGAACCAATCAGTTAAAGACCAATATTGATGAGTCATCGTATTTCAGATTCTCCAATAAAGAATTACAGAGCGTATTGTTATCCCTATCCGCTCGATCGTTTCTTAGCAAATATTCTAATTCAATTTTCCTGTCTATAACATTGACATACAAATAACTTCCGCATATCACGGAGAAAAAACAATAAATATCTGTTTATCACGCAAATAATGTAATACTTTATTATTTATTGTTTACTTCTACGGTATTTACATAAAATTAAAAAGTTCGGCAGGTTATAAATACATACGTAGTACAAAATAATATACATGTATATAGTCTATTTTCACATAATCAAATAATTCCCCAAACTTCTTCAAATGCTGTACATAATTTACTACATGTTACTGCTCCAGATAGAGGATAGTTACTGATTGAAATAGTGTCCTCCATATAATCCGTTTGTACCTATATATAATAAAATTAATGATGGTACAGTATTTCTCCTTGATATAACACTTGAAGTAGAAATATATAAAAATAAAATGATTTACTCATTATTGTAAATACGTACATGGCCATGAGCCATTGCCCCAACAATGATTGCAATAGGTTCTTCAACCGGTACCAATTCACGTGGATTTTGTACTTTATTAGAACTAAACGACATTGCTATTTTGCGACAACCCACTGGAAGGTGATCCGTAACAGGATTTTTAATCACTTTTAAAAGTTTCATGGGTCCATCTGATGCACGAACGCTAAATTTATGTAATAATTGCACTGCAAGAAGATAAAACATATAATATAAAACTACTATAGTTTAGTTGTATATAATAAGCAACTTACCCATAAGGCCAGCAAAACGCTTGAATGTTCTTGGAATTCTCGTTTGTGGATTTATTTCTATTAATACATTCTTTTCAGTGTGAATATAAACTTGTAAAAGTCCTGCTCTATTTAATGGGCTGTCCATCAGCATAAGTAGACATTGGTGGGCTATATCTGGCCTACATGTCCCAGGATCACGATTGTTTTTTTTCAGTATATGCGTGTGATCATCACAATTCAATAATTCAAATGTGTTTCCAACCTAATATAGAGACATAGTAATCATGAAAACTATAGATGAAATTAATATAAGTTTGATCAAGTATATTCCTTTAAATAGATAACAGAATGTTTTTCTTCGAATTTTTGTGAAAGCAATTTTATATTACGGCTTATTGTACAACAATATTCGTGAATACACATGTACATAGCCATGTGTATAGATTAGAAATATGTAATATTCCAAACCTTTGATATAAAATTGGCGTCAAAGTTATCTTCGATCATATGCGAATGTGATATGTAAGTACGTTTGTTAATCTTTATATGGTGTTTATATATATATATACATAAATGTGTAGGATTTAAAAATTAAAAGCGTATCACATAACCTTACCTTTACAGATTCTAATTGAGCTTTTTCCAATATGACTATGAGACGTTTCTCTTGATTTTTTATATGCGCCACTTGGAGATGTTTAGGTGTCGGATCGTATTCGTATTCATCTTTTTGATCACGATTTTTCCTTTTTTGACCCATTTTCTAATTTCTTCAGTTATTTAACTGAGTTTTCTTTCGACCTCGATCGATAACATATTCTAGACACAACGAGTATGTAGAATAGACATGACCCACAATGTATTATTATGACCAACGGTCCAATGGCGACGTTATTGCATATTGTAGCGCTGATATCTTATTCTATTCTGCACCGATAATGTCGCATGTGATACGCAGATGGTAAGGAAGAACGCTTGCGAGCCGATGGATATAATGCATTGTACATACTTTATCTAGTATCTGTGAACTATGTAACATACGAATTTTTCCCTCTCTTGCCTCTGCGTACTTTCGTGGCTTAAAGGAATTGAATTCCGAAATTCATTGAATATATCAAGACGGCTGATTTTTTTACACAATCAGTATTTCAAAATATGAGACGCTAACTCTCATAAGATGTTAGGTTTACTCTGTACCTCGCCTGTTTTCCAGGTATTGAAGTATCGATTTACTTGATGCATTCTACTAACAAACCATTATTACAGTCCTTACATTTACTTATATCTGCCAGATGGCGACACCAGTCAGATATTGGATATTGTTGTTGCATGGTTGCAGGCGAGTTGCTCGGTAGTCATTAATTTTTTAATATCTGAAATACAACACCTGGTCTAGTTAACTTAGAAATATGTGTTACTTATACGCGATCATATGCATAAGAAGGTTGAAGTCCTGCAATACATATTCAGCAATACCACCAAGAATGTATTATATATAAGCATTTTGATTACATTTATTCAAAACGTTTGCCCGATTAATCTTTTATTTGGGGATGCGTCTTAATGAGATTTATATTTATTTTATATATTTAACACAATAATATAAACAATCTTATTTTTTTTATTAAGCTGCACATATCAATAATGTTATGCCAAGCTAATACTAACTGTTATACTCTTGACAATATGGGCGCAGTAGTATACATTTCGTCTTAGAATTTTATCTTCGAAAGTTGAATCCCTTACGACGACTTTTCGCATCGACAAGCTGCTGAGCCTGTTTCTTCAGAACGGTCCTGGTTGGAACTTCCTCTTCGTCTTCGGAAGGAACTGCCGCTGGAGTCGCTGTTGATGGAAATCGAGGAAAGAGTGGACCTCCATTCGTGCGCGTTGCTTTACCTTCCATCGAAGTGGTTGCAAGAGACATCGTTTCAAGCTATTACAAGGGAAAGATACTTTTCGTTAAGTTATACTTTATCTAATACTCCGGGTATCAACAATCGATTAGACATGAGAATCCCTACTGTACCTTGTCTATTAATACTTCATCTAATACATCCAGATAATTTTCGGTCTCGTTTAAAGTCTCGAAGGTGCTATTAACTTTATCGTTTAACAGCCGAATAAGTTCCAAAGGATCCCCTACTTCACTTAGATTTTCCGGCAGGGTGTCTGTTACATCCTAAAATGGCATTTAAATGCGCGTATCTATTATAACTATTAATGTGCATTAGCGTTCAAGATAATATTCTTGAAAAAGGTCTTTCAACCTCTCTTTTTTGGTTTCTCTCCCTTTCTCACTATGTTGCATAGAAATAAAGCACTAACGTATTTAGCCTTCACGTTCTAACGTATCGTATCATTGAAAAATCTCTTATCGCCTCGCTGAGCTCCCATGGCTTTACCGAGGGTGAGAAATTTTAGGTCGAATTAACGAGTCGAGGTTTCACGTACCAATTCCAGGAATCGATAAAATCAATACTTGATTTTCACGCGGTTCGTTTCGCTACCGATGTATTTACTTTCGATCAGACCGAGAGGTGTTAATGTACAAGACAGCGGTTCCACAAGGTGAGAATTAGCGTGAGGGGGTACTCAAGAAAATCCATCGGCGCTTGATGGCCGATAGGATGTACACGAGGGGTGTTAAACTACCAGGGACAATGGAGCCGATTCGATAGCACGAAACACGATGTCTACAACGGCAAATATCTTCAAACGTAGTTTTACTAATTCAATTAGGGATGTACACGTTTCTTCCATCGACTGCTTCACTCCGTTATGAGTGGCGATAATGGCGTTCGGCTTCAAGAAAAAACAGTCTCTGCGATATGCTAATATTTATGATGTTTAATGATATACTACACAAACGTACAATATTGAAAAATTATTTGGTTTTGCGCAGAGTAATTTTAAGGAACTAAAAATGTCGAGTGATATAATTTAATATTTGAATTTTAAAAAATCCATGGAAATGTGCCGTAAGATTCACATAAAATTGCATGGTTTGATGAATTCATTCATAATATTAGGGAGGTTTAAATGCACCACTGTTCTTTTTAATGGGAAACAATAGCGTCTGTTTTTTAATGTTTAGTAGATTTTGTCTATCTTTATGATACTTACCCGTAGTTTTTCGCACAAAGCACATAGCATTACAGTTATTTCCTCTACGAGACTTTGGAGCCTCCGATTTTCTTCCTCTGCATTCTCTTGACGATCCTGTTGTTCTTTGATTTGCTTATTAAACTGTTCGGCTGCCTCAGCATTTCTATCAAAAGCATAGCATTCACGATCAAATTTTATTGGCGGCTACCGAAGTACTGTTACACCAACAATAGACAAATATTCATTTGGATAAACCTAAAAGGAACTCACTGTTCCGCGTTTTTGGTCTCCGAAAACTTCCTTGTTTCGATCTCATTTGCGAGCTCTTGCCGCTTCTTTTCCAAGAGCATTTTCTCTTCCTCCGTGGTGGTACGCATTTTCTGCAGATTATCCTTGGTTGCCCGCTGACCCAGAAACCGGTTCAGGACGTCCTCGGTCCTGGAGACCCCGGTGGCGCTACGAAGCTTGGCAAACGCGTCTTCTAGTCGTGACACTTCGTCCTTGGTAATGTCCTCCGTAGCTTGAGCACGGCTTTTCCCACGTGTGTCGAAATCATCTCGCGGACGCGACTGGAATATCATCCTCTCTAGTCGCTCAAGTTCCGTCTTTCTTTCCAACACGCGTTGCCTAATTGTTTATAAAGGAACCCTCTGAGAGACTCGTGATATCGACGATTTCGATATTGGTAACGATAAAGGTCAAGCCGCACTTTGTATATCTGTTCATCCATTCACGTACCTATAATTCTGTATTACCAAATCTCGTTCTTTACCGGAGTTGGTCACCTCGATCTCCTCTTTTGTCAGCGTTTCCTGCGTGTTATCCCTCAATTCGATGGCTTCCTCCTTCACGCCCTGTCAATATCATATAATGTGGAGATCGCGTAGTGGAAATATATTTCCGTAAACATCGTGGGATACGTGCTTAAGGCATGAAAATTTATAACCTTGCCTGCAGACGTTTTATTTCATTTTCTTGCTCCTTTATTTCATCCTCCAGCTCCTTTAGAGAGGATGCGTACAGTATGGACTTTCCTTTCAAATCCGCGTGTACGGAACGATATTTCATTCGCGCTATGTTAGCCTTTATTTGCATCATTCTGATATGTTCTAGGCGAACTTCCAATCGTACTATTTTCTGTACAGTAAGTTTCACAGATGAACATTGTTCGGTTGATATATGAGAACTGAATATATGGTTTGCTTACACTTTTCACGGGATTTTCAACCTTCCTCTTAAAAATTTTCTGCGTTTTTCCAACCACCAGTTCGTCATAATTATCCAACGTTGTGTTTAATCGTCGTTGTTGCTGATCAAATGGTCTTTAATGAATGTTTGCACAGAGTAATTTTATCGTGTTTCTTACCTTTCCTTTCTGATATCTAAACAGATCAAGCTTCTGTCTCAGCCGTAAATTTTCCTCGTCTATCTTAACAATAGCCTCCTTCAAACTACGTTTCTTTCCGTGAACCGAGGGGGTACCCCGTTTCTGAGATTTCGACTCCTTATCATTGTGCTATAAAAGTATCGTATCTGTTTTCTGCATGCATTAAAACTTATAAGCTTAAACAAACTTATTTTACAATTACAGTTTTTGTTTTTGCATATTCCACGTATAGCTCTTTGATTTTTTGCTTGAGACTTGCAATTTTTTCGGCATTTTCCTGCTTCTTCGCATCGTATTCCTCGAAATTTGCTTTACGCTGTCCCTCTATAAAAATGAAAAATGTTTCTTAAACTTTTTATATTATATACATAGTTACACAGTACTTATTAATATTTTATAATTCAATGGCAAATGCTAAAAGCTACACTTTCTACAATTTTGTGCCGTTACACTCGGTCATGGGATAAAATGAAGGTCGATAACGTCGTTTCTATTCGGTTAACTGTACGTGTAAATTATATCAAGATAATTAAGCTGTAGACTAAGCTGGAAGAGTATGATCATAATAGTTCAAGGGTAGAAGAAGCGCGAATCGTGACTAGACCTGTGTTTGCTGTCGATTAAGCTATATATCCATCTGCACGGTACTAATCGTTTACATGCTTCAAAAATTGAAGTAACGTCACGATTTTCTGCAAAACAACTAGCTCACCGTAGGTTATCCCTTGACGTTCAATCACGTATTTTTTCAACCAAGTTACTAAAAAGAATCGATGATTACTACTCTCGTTCGAAGGACGAGCGCAGAATCACGTGTCAAATTTAAAGACGACAGAGCGTTTAAGTAAATTAAGCTTTATCCGTTATGGAAAAATAAAATCCTATATCGACGCTCGTAATTGAATTAAACCGTAGGTTCTGTTTTTAACGTATTTTCATATCAAGGAGCTACATTTAGATTCGAGTGTGTTCCTTCAAACGCTAATATGTTTGGTTAAATGCGTTTTATGTATCTTTGCACATGATCAGGATCTTGCTCGAGAAATAAATGTCAGAGAATTGGCTCTTTTGCACCACACCCTTTGTGCATAGATTTAATGTACATTTGAATGTCAAAGTATGACTTAGCGATCCTGCCATATTTTTATCATTACCCTAGAGACGTCTATAGCGATATCTCCATTGTTCAATACTGACGTCGCGTAACCTTTGATAATACTCCTCACCTGATAGTTGTATCTTCTTCTTTATCTCGGCTATTTTTTTATTCAGATCGTTTAATTTATTTTCACAGGCAGTTGGTTTTGCTAGGTCGGACATGTTCTCGCAATGCGGTTATATCGTCCACGTGCGGCGCGATATCGACTTAACAAAGCTCGTCGGCCCAACAATGCCATTATCTCAAATATCCTCATCAAGGCATGCGCGAAAGGCGATATACTCGCTTGGAATAGTAGGCGTAATATCGTATATTATTACGGGTGACAAACGGAGTAGCATTCCGTAGGCTTTCGCCACCGTTATGATTCCCTCCTGCATTAGACAGCTGCAATTGCGCAATCGATTTTATTTAACATATCCTTCGAATTAAATGTCAGCCGCTGTTGTACTTCCTGGCACAATGGCGCATTACGCGACGTCGGTTTACCCGCGGATCTTTGCAGCTCGATGATAAGGTTAATCGTTCTATTAATAAGGACTAATCGGCAGCGTGTGTTTACACCACTGTGCGTGTAACTCTTGTGCTTTGCGCACAAAGGAGCGGGCAATTCGTAAAGCTTCGGCTTTGAATGGCTCCACGGAGTGGGCACCGAATTATAATTCCGCATTTGTATTCGTTAAGGCACCGGTCGCGCCTGACGGCGGCTATGCCGACGATGAATTTCGCGTTACACGCAATCAAGCGAAGGAGGGTTAATTAATGATCACATATGCGCTACCCGGGCGGAGATCAGGCGGATTGGTGTTTTAGAGCCGGCGTAGCTAACCGCGGTCAGTGTTGCACTACGCCTAAGATTAAAATATTCGTGGAAGATCGAGCGCGTTATGTGGCAAAAGCTTGCATCTTTCCGTTGTAGAAAGCGCAGCGTGCATCGGTCGCAGGCTCATCGAGTGCGTAGGTGCCACTAATAATTACTATTGTGTTGCACGTACGCGCATTAATTAACGTCCTTATTAGCAGGACGATTACATCGTCGCGTAGCCTGTTCGCACGCATTTAACGCTGCACCGTGGAAAAAGAGAGTATAAGGAATTAATTAAAGTTATCTATCAAGCAACCTGTAATGGGATCAGTCGTTAAGGACCCTCGAATAAGGTGCAACATCAATTATCTATATTCTAGCACGAATCGTTAATATTTTAGCAGTGGGAATGTACATGGAAGATAAGTGGGTCGCCCATTATTTCTTACGTTGAAGCATTATTAATTAGAGTCTTATTGGACATTAGCATTCATATTAATTTTTCACACTCTCACTGACATAATATTTTTGCTACTTATTCGCAAAGAAATTTTCATAGGCTGACTCGTAGGATATATCTAATATACCAAAAAATATAATAATGTTTATTTAAATTTATCATTACATCTTTGTAAAATCATTACAACCTTACATAAATTTTCCTTATCAATACGTAGTACGTGTTGACTTCGATATTCAATAAGGTTGTAGCCGACGTCGGTGTTTGTCAATACAGAAACGTTTGGCTCCAATTTTAAAAATTGCTCCGCGTTCCTCGAGGCGCAGGCAAGGGCGTGCGGCGGTCTTGTTCCATTGGAGCGCTACTGTGATTGGCTGGCGCGATCGGCCATCCTCTCGTGGCGTAGTGATACACCCATCGGGGGCAGGTGCGCGCGCACCAGGGAACTACTTTCAGCGCGTTAAGCGAACAATAGGGATCCCAGAAGTGTTTCGGACGCGGTCGTGATCGTGTACGGTTGCCGCATGCTTTTTTCTCGTACTGTCTCTCGCGAACGTGTGCAAATTGCTGCTGGACGTAAAGGAGGCGACATAAATCCCGGACAATGCGCGTGGTCAAGTGACGGTACGCGGATCTTATACTCAAGTGCACCGAAGTGTTGGTTCTCTAGTGTGTGCGCCCGAGCCCCGATGAGTGTGTGTCTACCCGATGTGTGTGGATAAAATTCACGGCACCATGTTGCTGCCACGGCGAAAATTGGATTACGCTCGGACGGCGTGTTTCCTCCTTGCTGCGCTCATACTGATCGGCCTGCCCACGGTGTCCGGTGAGTAAAAGAACATCGCATCGCCCGAGTCAGGACCCGGTACTCCGAGTGGATTCGAAGTCGATGTCCGCCACATGTCGCTGCTAGGCAACAGGTCTCGAAACGACGCCGAGCGCCGGCGCGTTGGACGCCGTTTTGATGCTACGACGTCTCGCGTCCTTTTCGAATTCCTTCACTTCCTGAGAAAATGCCAACGTTTCTTGCCCCTGCGACGTAGGGCTTTACCGATTTTGTCCCTGCATTAGTATTCCGCGTCGATGTCGGACATTGCTACGCTCGGCTTCGATTACTACCTATCTCGAAAATATCGACCATCGAGCTGCTCGTTTATCCAGCGTATTTTCTGCTATAATTTTCCAGTTTGAAGCAACATTTCGCCGATCGTCATGCAGATACGTTTATACGTATAACAGAGATCTATTTCGAGGATAGCATCGCTGAAATGACTGTAAAAACTGCTCGATTTAGGACAAGCAATTTGAACGATGAGCGGCATGCAAATCGGATTTTCTACTTTAGCGTCTGGGTGTCGAAGTTTCGACGATGTATATCCCTGACGTTTTGATGACTGCTTGTGCGAATGCACGTGGTGGTTTTACTGTCACAGTGGTGCTCATTCCTAACATCGTCGAAGCCCGTTCAAGTTGGCAGGCCCTGAGGGACAGGTGCCCAACCCCGCCTTCCAGGAAACGTACCTTCCTTCCCTCGTATGCGCGTAAATAACCGTATTCTACATTTCGTGGCAGCCTTTCCTCTATCGGCTTTCGAACAGCCGTACGATGCTTTTTTTTGAACATCCCCTAGGCCTACCTTGATGAAGGTCCTTTGTTGGAACATTAGCAGGGTCGAATGTATAGCCGTTTTTTTGCACCAAATTGTATTATAGATATTAAGAGGGAGCCTAGGATAGTCAATTGTTATATTGTGATTTGAGGTGAAACTCGACTATATACTTTGCCACATTCGGTAGCGTGCGTTGTACTTCGTTTACAGCCGCGCGATGTGATCTGGTGTTTAAATGGATCGATTGTATGTATGCTCGGTCGCGCATTTCGATGATACTGTGAATACAACTTTGATGCCCTGAACGTAAGAGGCATTTTGTCGTGATATTGACAACGTAAAGCATGATGAATGAGAAACGAAGTAAACTATCCCAGAAGTGGTTCTGCGTGGCAATGACACCAGAAGTCGGTCGGATACAGCGAGTATACGACAATCATCGATTAGTCTGTATTTAGTTAGTTACCCTTTTCAGTACATCGAGCAAATTTCCATTTTTATATTTCAACGTAACATGAATCGAAACATCGTCTGACGTAACATTAGCATCGAGGCGGGAAGAACGTGTGATCGGTATAAAGCAGGCGAGTTAAGAGTGCCAGTAAAATTCCAGTACCGAAGGCGGACAGCTAGTATTGCCGATGTATGTGTACATCCTTGTGTCATGCGTCAGACAATTACCAGTTTGCATTCTGAAGCGCGCGTAGATTCTCGCTTAGATGTTACTCCCGCCTAGTAAAAAAGCACCAAGGCCGATAGCTATTTTATTGTCATTAGGACATTTCTATTTAATGTCTCGCCGATCGTCGGCCGTCTGCACCACTAAAACTCGCATGAATATTAACGTCATGTTGTTTTCCTTTGTGGTTTTTTCTAATATACATCCTACTGAGGGACACAATCTACAGCGATCAATTTTCGCTTCCCCAATTTGAGAGAGCTTGAAAGAGATATGTTCCTTTGCAGAGTGAATATACAGGGTTTGTGATATTCCATTTATCACATTTGCGAGAAATTTTCTGTTTTTCTTTCATACGAATACTCGAGGAACACGATGGAGTACCGAGTTATCCGTACTATAATAAGCCAATTAAAACGCAGGATGTAGTTGTGGCATTGCATGTTAGAATATTCTACGATTTCATTGGGTTGGTAGCCGCTCCCGGGAGCGGGCCAAGGGTCTCCTCTTGAACTCTGTTACTTTACATTACTTGGGATACTCTGGATGCGGCATGGCGGCAGTTCTCCAGACGCTCTCTGCTCTTACGTTCTCAGGCTTTCTCTTCTCTCTCTCCATAGAAACCGATCCGGCCGGACTTAACGTGCTTTCACACAAAACTCCATACGGTTTGTCCGACGCGATACGAGCATCGCTTTTCGATGATGCTAAATCGATTCGCCAGGGTTATCTATGTCGGCAGAAGATCAATGAGAGATGCGATACGAAATTACAGAACACGGAGAATAAAAAACTAAATTTTCACCGTAACTTGCCACTCCTACTATAGTTTATGGTTATTTCCACTTACACCTTGAATACGATACCGTTCATCGTTCTTACCTTTGCAATATATGAGATAATTTGTCGTGCTTTGTATAAATTACCTGGTTGCGAATTTAAACGCTGCGTTTAATGAAAAATAAAAGAGTTTGATAATTATATATCTAGTTACGTTCGCGAATATGCCTTCAGGAACCTTTGCAAAGAGAAATTTCTATAGCATAGGCTAGGAGCCATGCTGAATATTTTCCTACTATAGAACAGAGACACTCGAAACCGCCTCGACTTAGAATCGGACGTGCGATCGACCTGCAACCGGTTCCTCGTTCCCTTTCATCGATTCAGGGGCCACACGAGCCTTCTGTGCACGCGCGCAATTTAACCCATACAGATGTGCGACTCGTGAAAAGCGCGCAGGGGTGATACTAAACTCCGGTAAACGTACAGCGTCTCTTCTGCCGATCGTTTAAAGGCAACATTTTCCGCGAGAAAGTTTCCAACTTGACGTTCAACGCTGACAAATACCGCAACAAATCTCGCTTGTCGTACGGAGCCTCGTCTAATTCATAAACGAGCATGATCCCTTCTTCTTCGGAGTACGAGGCTACGACGATGCTTCACCATTCCAGACGATCGATCGAGTTTGACCGAGTTTAGCCGATCTTTCACGAATTATTAAAATTCATCCGAGGGGACGCACGGACCCAACTTCGCTACCCCCCAGACTTTTTCCTTACCTCCGCGACCCTTTCGTTTCCCTCCGCAACGATACCGAGGGAAAAGGGAGGAATAATCGGTATCTCGCGGCATCTGCTAACTAAAAGGGCAAGATCTCCACATCCCGTCTCGTGTCTCGACCTACGAGAGCCCGGACATTTGCATTCGTCTTGTCCACCTTGAGAGTGGCCCTCTCTTTCTCTCTCCTTCTTGTAGATACATAGCGTAAAACCGCATAATTAAGGGCCACCGCTACCGTCCGTCTATCCGTCCTTCCGCGGGTTCCTTCCCTGCCAGTTACGTCGTCCCCGTCGCGGAAAGATCCGAGGAGTTCCTCGATATCGTGGAAAGGATCGAGGATTGTGCCGTCAGTCAATGGTGGGACAGCCGCGAACCCTTATAAAGTACCAAAGGATCTATCGCGCGTGACAGTATGCAGATTCCGAGAAGTTTGTGCCGCTCCTCGGGGAAAAGAATTTTAGACGGCTGGAAGCTGCGGGCCCGGTACACCGAGGGTTTATACGCACTCTTCTAACGTCGATTAGGCGCCCGTATATCGCGACCCTCCTCGCTCGAGGAGTCTGCCGTGATTTTTAACCAGATCCACAGAGATTCCGATTCTCCTGTTGGCACTGCACATACCGCGGTACCTCGACCAGTCTTGCTTTTGTTTCTGTCGCGATGTGTACTTATCTGGTACGCCGTGATGCGCCTGGAAAAGCGTCCAGAGGCCGAGAGGAGAATGTTGGTGACGCGCGAGGTGTGCGTGGAAGTATGCGTGCGAATCGTTCTTTCCACATCTGCTCTTCGATGTATCGCATTTTGTTTCTCGAGTAATATTGACACACCGTGATAGGAGGTATTCAAGATCTAAATCAATATTTAAACGATACTAATGACGTATTTAAATGACACTAACATCGTGCTTCGAGGGCATCTTTTACTAACGAAATCAAAGCTAAGTTTAAGTATGCTTACGCGTTAATGTATAACACCAAAACCCTGAGAAACAGAGGAGCGATGCTTATGCCGATTCTTAATGCTCAAAGAGTTAAGGAGATATGATTCGGAGAACATTCGCAGACAGTCGGTTTTGTTTCCTGGGAATGTGCACGAACACGTGATTTTCCAAAAGGAAAACGTGCGTGGTTGAAGAAGTAAGATCGAGGAGATGGGCGCCTCTTCGCGGTGAGAAGACCACCATGAAGCTGTTTTCTCGCAGCAACACGTGGAATTGGTTTAACGCTCCCCGAATCTGAATCGGTTTAAGACGATTACTTCCTGCATCGTGGGCATGGACAAGAATCCTTGTTTCTCCTTCGTCGATATGCCCGTTTTTCCCAAGAGAGCCAACACCGGCGATATGTGAGCCCCGTTCTGCCGCAGGTCAATGCGATCGTATCTATTAATCATTCGGTTGTTTCTCTCCGTCTGTCTTTCTCTCTTTCTCCGCGGGCGTAAGAGCGTGTACATAGTCACTCTTTTGCCTGATAAATGGCAATGAGCGCCACGGTAAGGCGAATGCTTTACACGAGGCTAATCGCCGACTGACTAATAACTTCTCTCCTGGGGAACGGTCATGGGAACCTCGACGCACAAACTTGCAAAATTTCGTCACTTTCGTAGAAATATACGAAAAAGGTTTATAGTCTATTTAACGAGAGATCCTTGAGCACTCGTATCGTGGTCTGTCCCGTTCTTTCTTGAGCATAAGATATATCGAATCGCATGTGGCGTATATACGTATTTAATATCTGTTATTTTTAGGGACAGACGTAAAGTCCATCTTTAGCATACATTCGAAAGGAAGTCTGATTATATTTTTTATATATTTTTTTTTATTTAACAATCCTTTTGAAATTTTACGATTTGTCTTTCAAGGGACTTCGTGAAATAGCGCGTTTGCGGAATACCTTGGTTAACGACACGACGAGATACACGTCTCATCCGGATCATTTCACGCGTTTTAGCGTAGAACCCAGATGCGTTTTACTGCCATCCGGCCTTTTTTCTAGATGCTCGTTAAAACTGATCGGCGCTTTTAACATCCTTAAACAGGTCGTGGAATAATTACAACATTAAAATTCATCGGACTCGCCCATGCGCATATCTGCTTTATTTTTATTTCCTTTTCCTTACGATTAATAACCGTGGAGTGCAAAGACCATTAATGAACATCAGCTGCAACGCCGAATGTCGATCGGTCGAAGCAATTTACGCCGATAAATTGTTGATACGCTAACGAGGCAGCGAGCAAATCGAGCATATTACAATTACGTCGTGGAACGATGCCTTGGTTAATTTTTCACGCGGTCAGCGGAGCTTTGAAGCAAGAGCCCCTTCGTAGACACGGCTTGTTGATTCATATTACATGCTCGCGCGACGGAACAATCGAAAGCCACACTTATGAGGCTACCATTCCATTAAACGAGCTTTCCGTCTATCAGCAAATACTCGGTATAACCAAGCGTGACTTTTTACTCACGTTGGGTGTAATTACTTTTTATATCTCTTCTTAAAATCATAATAAAACAATAATTTTTATATGATGAAATTTAGATTTTTTGTATGGATACGAGTATATTACCGCACTTTATAATTAGAAGCTGAAAGATTAGAGTTGAAATTTTCATAATGTGTTTGATAGTGTAATCTTATAGTTAGCTTGCTTTCTTAGGCACTCTCAAAGCTGTAGCAATGAACTTTTAAAATGAATAAGTGTAAGATAATTTATACTTTTTTGTTTGTAATCAAATTTGTTTTGTTATACATTACTAAAGCAATGATCTTTTTTGCATAGTAAGTTGTCAGTTAAAAAAACTATATAATTCAGATATTAGTTTAGATTTATATTATTACGTACAATCGTTTAAGTTAATGATCAAAGAAGTATAGAATAGTTTAAGGCCAAAAGCATACGTAGAATTTTGTCCAATTTGGGATCTGCAAGGATTAACTCACTCGGTATCTCCCTATTCCAAGTGTTGTCGCAAGTAGCGCGTAGGAAGACTTTCCGGAAGTTACGTCAGGTTCTTCCCAAGCTACCCTTTCAAATCGTCGTGCATACAGCAAGGAAGAATCCTTGCGCTGACATGAAGTCTTTCGTAATGTGTAAGTGAGAAACGCCGTTCCTAGCGAATCTCATCGTGAGCTACGAACAGCCTTTGGAACTTCTTCGCGATCCTCCCGCGTGTTTATCCATTGGAGCGCCACGCTTGGTTGCAGAAATATACTCACAAAAAGTGCCAAAGAGCAGCGCGTTCGTGCTACCGTTTCTCGCTTCTTCCTGCCATCTTGTTATTTGCTATTCAAAAACTGCTCTTGCAATATTTCCTAAAGAATATGGAGAACGCCTCGAGTTAACGAAGCCCAATGAAATTTGAAGGGTCCTGGTAGAAGCTGGGGGCTACATTATTGGGATTACCATGCAGCTTGGATATAGTACTTATTTTTTATGGCACTTAATAAAAAAGGCCTCAATGCGCAGCTCTGCTTCGTATAAGAAAAACCTGGGGAGCACGGATAGGCGTACTGAAAATCTCCTCAGCCGCAGCTATGGATATTCTTGTAATTGGGTAGAAGAATTCGATCCAATATATTCTGATACAAGTAACTATAAATATACTGATCATCGAAGGGTTAAAAAGCTCAGGCGTGATTACGCGGCATGAGGCGGGAACGCGTGTAGGTGCGAACCGACTGAAGCCGAGTTATCAACTGGCTTCGCTCCCACCGACTGCTTGCTCGCGATCTTTGCCCGCGATAACGCATGCCTCGCGCGTTGCCTCGCGCTTCCGTGCTGATTGCCCGGCTTTACCTTAATTGGCCTCCTTTATCCCGCGAGAAAACGAACGCGCCCGATAATCCTTCCCGTCGAAGCTGTCGAGGCTCTTTTAATTTCTCGAATGAGACCCCTCGGATGGCCGAATCGCGCGATCGACGGTGATATCTTGCGTCGTACCCGTTAGCCGTGGGTACGTACAAGCAGCATAGGTAATAGAGACGTCCAGGATCGAAGCGAATGGTCAGGGCATTTATGTTTTGCAAGATGTCGAAGATATTTCACGTGCTCCTTAAGAGGAAGGTACCTGGGAAGTATCGCGCGTTTATTGGGAAAACATCTTACGTGTACCTGATCCATGAAGGTTTGAAGCACGGATTTTTATAAGGAGTTTGAATTCGAGCGAGGGGATTGGCCACGGTGAGAATAGTCTTGTATTTTATATCGACGATATTAGTCATTTATATTTGATGGGGTATCAAAGAATACTTTACGTATCGGGTACCAAAGTACGAATCTCTGAGGCAGATATCCGAGCGGGGAATTCGAATTTAAGTGAATGGGTGGCATTTGACGTTGGGAGATCTCGATAATTGGCAGAACAATTGTTTTATCGTTATATCGTAAAGTTGATTGGAAGTCTTGAGGATCCGTTGATGGAGACACGACTCGATATTCGAAAAAATGTGACCGTTTCTTCTCCCGCCATTCGTTGTTCATATCTATACACTCTTCGAAAACGTGACTTTCTCGTATTCCACCCGCGCTCATACATACAGTTCCATTGTGTAATAGTCCTTGAACCAACATCGCCCAGCAGCTGGTCGACGGTCTCTCACGCCCTGCCATCAAACGGCACGAGTCCTTGCAGGATTCCCAGGATTTAAGACGCCTTCGCTGCTCAGGGAAATTGGTTTGTCATTTCTCTCACTTCGTAATTCGAGTGTATGGATTATTTAGCCAAGTGACAAGCATCAAATTTGATTCACCACAGTTTTCTTCATATTCCTTCCTATTATCCATTAATTTCTCGTACAAAACTTAAGCGGTCTCTCCAAAAATAGTGTGTTAACATTAAACCTACCAAAGCGGTCAAACTGACCGGTCAGTGATTTTTCAGAAAAATTGCTGCACTTTGTAAGAGGGCATTTTTTGTGATTTTCCACGATTCTACCGCAGAATATGAATCATTCTACGGATTTATCGATATCTCTCTTTAATAGCCTTTTTCTTTAAAGATATATATGGTATACATAAATATGTCCAGAAAGTGGCTCGTAGGTTTAGCGTTAAATTCACCTAAATGATATTCAGAGAGAAGTTAATCGACCGGAGGGACACGAAATCATGCTTCAGGCGTTTTATACACGCGTTATCCAATAAACGTATTATATCTCATAATCCTTTTTATAAGACGCATTTCAACGGAATGACCGTTATAAAAACTGAGCCGGCTATGAAACGACGAAATTGCTTTTTCGCGTCGTATAAAACCATAAAATCGTAATTAGAGGGCACAATTCCGCTTTACGTGTAATACGATTAAAGCCGAGTGCACCGAGCGAGAGCACTTTAACGGGCACTTTTGAGACGATTTTGTATTGCTTTTGCTCCATCCTCCCTTCTGGTCATGATCGCGCGCGACACTCGTCAATCATCGAAGTCAGTCGTGCATTTCGGTCAAGCTTCGACGAACGGGCAAGCGGTCACGACGACATTGCACTTTTCCGCTCCTTTCTCCTTCATCTTCCATCATTGGGACTCGCGCCGACCCTCCTCGAGGGCTGGCACGCACAACTTCCTCGATCCTCTTTATCGACCGCCATACGCGTGAATTGTATCGATGCGAGTGCGTTACGCCGTTTAATTTGATGCCACATGTTCATCTCGCGTATCGAACCGTGTAAACTTCACGCACCGCCCTGCCTTGTTATGCGAGTAATTTAATCATATGCTCGAGATTGGCCAGGTGAAACGTTTTTGATAAATATATATCTAAATCAGCTTTGAGTGAAATAATTTTTTACGCGAAGCAAAAGTAGAAAAGTCGTTAACCGAATATGATGCGATACTTTGTCGGTATTTTTCCCTTTTATGGAATAAGATGGAAAGTATATGTGACCGATTCAGCAGCTAAATCGAGTGGCCGTTTGATATTAGGCTCTCGAAACCAAGCGTGTAATATACGAGTGCATTGTGCATTACGTATATGAGATATTAAACCTCCACTCGTTATAAGAATATTATATATCTTCCGACTAACTCTGCGATATTAAAGGCATAAAAGCCGGCGTATTGCACGAGCAAATGGGCGAGGTTTTAATGATCGGTTACTCGATCTAGTACACGAGTGTACATCGCACGCGGTATGTTTTGCACATTATTGTAACGCCTGGTTCTACGATGATCTTCGAGTCGTAGCGAAGCATTAACTTCCTTGCTGACCCTACGTCTGAAGATCAGTGATATGCCACGCGACTAATTAACAGCTGCGCTTCTGCATGCCGTTATTTATCAATGGCCACTCCGTCGCGCTTGGAAAAATTCCTTTTCTCGCATTGTACGTAGCAGAAGGTTATCGTCCGTTTCGCCATGCGCAAGCGGCCAGGGGAAAACGGGGCCTCGCAAAACGTGGCGCACATTAGTGTCGATGCGCGAATTGTGGTTTAGGGGATTAGCGAGTGGCGAGCCGATTGCCAAAAGCCCGGCAAAAAAAACAGTTGGAACTTGAGGACTGGCATTGACCATTGGGCGCGGTGTAACATATGTTTGCTAATTAGAGCCGTTCCGATAGGATGAGAAAGTATTTCTTACTAATTAGCAAGCGGTTGGCCAACCGGGAACTTTGCGCTACATTGGTCGATTTTTAGAAATGGCGCCCGCGCTCATTAAGATAAGGAGACATGTTCCATTTTATTTTTCCTGCCTCCTCGAATCCTCGTTTTCTGTCGCCATTGTGCCAGGTACAAAATGAACTCGCTACGGGGGACCAATTTCTGTCGATTTTTTCGAGTTCCTTTTTGCAGAGGCGAGCCCCTCCTGGGCCTACCGTACGGTTGAGAATCCCTGAAACATCTCGAGAGTGCAAAGAGGGATAGGGATCTCGATGGTATCAGCAATGCCGGAGTGTTTGTTGGTCCTCAGGCGCTGATTGGCCAAGCATTCAACTGGCCGTCGGTAGCAGACCGTCCCAATTAGCCGCCAGATATTAAATGACTCATTGTCCCCTACCGATTGCCCGTTCTCTTTCGGTACCCTCAGCCACGTCCTACCATGATTTCAAAGTTTCTTCGCCACTATCCTCGCCTTGTATCACGGCAGATTCACAATGTTTCATTTCAGCATCGCTTCCTGCAGTTGATCGTTGAAATGATGCTTCGAAAATTACACGTTTCGTTTACTCGCATTAGATCAACGAACACTTGTTCAATTGAAATCATTGTCGTCATAGGTCGAAGAACCGCAGAGATGTAGAGTCGTATGTACAATATTTCATGCTATTAAAGCAACATGCAGGTGTACACTTACTTTTTCCTACTCGTGTCAGCTGATTAGAGATCGCCTTCGTTTCCGATTCGAGTAGTTATTATCCTGAATCGAAAGAATGGCTACGTTCGGACCTTGTAACTACACGCGACGGAACAAAAGTATACGAAGCTTGTTTAACAACTAATTCTGAATGGAAGATAGTGATATTATTGAGGAACTCGTAATTCGCGCTAGCTGCAATAGTCATGCTATGGAATTGCACGGGCTACGCTTCTATGCTCGGATGCTCGTTTGTCCGTTTGGGTCGCTTGGGACCTTTGTACGGTTATCGATTGCCAGGTGCGCCTCCGATAGGTCCCCAAGCGTGACGGAACGTAGTGGAAAAGGGTGCCACTCTGTTTTCAGGGCGGATAGTACAGGCTTCGATTCAAGTACGCAAGCACTTTTCTTACGTGTTATAAATCGACTGCAGTTGGCTAGGGCGAAAGAGCAGCGCGCGTCTTTTTTTTACCACGATAAGAGATAAACTTTCTACCAACATTTCGGAGTTAAATATTACAAATCCTCTGACGTTATACGGATAGTCACATTTGTACGTATAAATAGTTCAATTTGTCCATTACGTCTTTCGTACAATTTCCAACAGTTTGACCCTGCTATGCTTATTACCGTGTCGCGTGTAACAATCTTCTCCTAAGTATTAAATTTATCCACCGCAATTCATCGAGAGGAAGTCATTGAGTTTTACGTAGAGATTTCTGCTGCCACTCGTAAGACACTCAAATGGCGTATTTTTCACAACCGGATGCAGGATGCGGGCTATCGTATTTTCACGTGCGGCAGCGCTGGTACTGATACTTTTGCATTTCTCTTGTGCATCGGACTTCGTATGCAATGTCATTTTGCTCTTGCCGATTGTCGTAATCTATGTCGTTATTACGCCGTATTTTATAGTCGTTTCTTGATACCCCGGTTTCCGATTGCAGCGGTAGAAATAATGGAATATACTCAGTCGATAGCACGAGTAACGTTATGACGCAGTCGACACATCGTGAAAGTTATAAAGCTAATTTCTAGCATCGATTTTAAATCGCTCGAACAATCAGCAGAAACGTGAATATTGTACCAATGCTTAAAAGTAAAACTTTCGAAGCACAAATTTCTCCGACATTAGAATAAAACTTTGTATAAGTCCTTTCCAATATCTGAATTTAATCGCGACTTTTTACATTAAATTTCCAGCTCAGGTGTATGATGTACATATCTCGTAAAAAATAAAAAAATATTCCATATCATTTGAACGAAGGGAAATTCTAAGTTTTCCGCGGTATCGTGTAGATGGTATTTTAGTCAAATACATCCTCGCGATGAGCATAATTGAAGACTTCGCTCGTTTCATCGATATCCTCGAACCTCTCCGTTCGTTAATACGTAAATTATAGGAGCGATTACGGCCAGTCAATTCGACAGCCGATGATGTGACCCGCACAATAACGGAGAAATCAGTATTTAGACCTCATTAATCGCGCCGTCTAAAGGCGAGGCTGGCATTTTTCTCCCCTTCTTGCTCTCATTATTCTGATAATTTGTCCCACTCTCGTTATTTCCATCCGTTCTGAGGCACATATATGGTCATCGACGAATTATTGCAGCAAGAGACCGCCGTCCACCGGTGAGTGGTGCACCGGCACGATGCTGCATAAAAACCGAGTTGGCTGCCATCGCCAGAGAATACCTCGACGTTCTGGCAGCGGCAGGTGCGAGACACGAAGGTAGTCAACGACGTTTTCACCGTGACTCGTTCGTCCGGGCAGCGTGCGTGCTTTGACATCCGATGCAAGGGGGGATATAGGTACCTGGTCGCGCTCTTGGTACTGAAATTCCCTCATGCCTCATCTTCGCCGCCGTTTACAATACGCTCCGTATCGTACACGGTTAAACACCCGGATTAAGAGCATTTACTTTTATTACATGCGTATGGTATAGATGGAGAGAACATTTGATCGTTCTTTTTCTCATCACGTTCCATGCTGGACCGATTTTTCCATACTTTCGGACTTATTTTTGATTTTCGTTCAAGCCATGCAGGGTGCAGCTCGCGATGCTATGGCAATTTGTTTCTAACGTATGTCTTATGATTCTTATAATTGGTAAGAAACAATTCCTTTTTAATTTTTCGTTTTGCAAGGAGAATTCTAAATACGCCTGAATGGAAAATGCTACGTGAAGCGTATACGCCTATTGCCTTATTGCTGAGGCCTAGCTGTTTAATGTGAACTATAAATAATTGGCACTACGGTATACGTATATGACGTGAAAGAATTTAGACATCGTTGATCAAATTTTAATTGATTTCTTCTTAGTGCCATTTTATTATACATAAGTGTATTCATTATTAAGAGAAAAGTACGCACACCTTGCTGCTTGCTGCTTTTGTTCCTTCTAGAAGTATCTAGGTTTTGCCTAAAAATACTTTCTGCGTGTCGGAATAAGGACAGTTTGTCGATTGCAGCTTTAGAACGATATGGAAATACGACAAAACTAGGCGGATGCAAGCTATAACGGGCGTATCTGCATCGGTATGTGCCAGCGGTGGCCGAACGTGGCGGAATACGACACCTCGCACGACATTTATACCCATAACATACGTGCATTCGTATACGTGCCCAGTTACGCGCAACGGTATCTCGCGAGTCTTGCTCTTCATCAAACTATATGGAAAACGGCATGCAAACATAGTGCATAGTTTTAAAATCCCCTGCGCCTCTTCGTCGATCTGATACTCATGCGCATCCCGAGTAGCGGCAGCGCACGAAACTCTTCGATTATATGTGCGGTACTCTATAAACTTACAATATTCAACGATTATTAATTTCATAAATTAAAACAATATGTATTGAGTAACTTGGTTGTGCTATACCGTTTTCATTTTTTATTCATTCATTTCCATTTTATTTTATCATACTATCTGGATTTTACGTAGATACCAAAGTACCAGCGTTTTCGTAATCCGTGAATGAAAACGTAGATTCCAGACCGCATGACCTTAGTGGTTAGTAACAGATGCGGAGAAAAATAATATCGAGCGGCAACTTTAACGAGCAATTCCTCGAAGGGAAAGTGAGATTTTTACATCATTAATCTCCCGACGTCTTCAGACCGTTTTCGTTACACGTCGAACTCGAATGATTCGCCAAACGGAAATTCGTCGGGGGACCTTTGATACTTGACGATCGCCGATCTCCCTTCCTCGCCGGTACGAATAGTTGCCATCTTCATCCGCCACGTACATATAGACATTTATATCGCACTGCTCTCTGCGCCCGCCAGTCACGAAAGAATCGTCGAGCGAGTACTTAATCGTGCGTTGGTATTTAGGGTCAACGAGGCAGGAACGACAGAGAAGGAGAGAGGGTGTCGGCTTGGATAAGAGAGAACTCTGAAGAGAGTGAGGGAGAGAGAAAGAGAGAGAGAGAGAGAGAAATGAGAGTGGGGCAGAAGAGAGAAAGGGTGATTCGACGGTGCGCACAGTTACCAACCGGGCACACGTACACGTATTGATCCTTGAACCGTCTTTACCTCGGATCGACGTCTTCGCATCCAACACCTTTCTCCTCGGTTTCATCTCGCTCCTTCCTCCTCCCCGGTTTCGCCGTGCCATTCTCGCCTTCTCTGTCTTCGAGCACCTCCCTGCGATAATAATTATCCGTTCAGAGTCTCCGGGCAGAGCCAAAGTCACGATACTTCTTCTTACCGCTTCCCCTTATACAGGTTGCAACCGAGGTTGGGTGTCAAGAGATATCCGCCATCGATTACCCCTCTCCTCTCCTCCCCCTCCTCCTCCTCCCGTCCCGATGCCCGCCAAGAATACCTCGTGCGTGACTTTCGATTAATCATAAACCCCTTCGTTTTCTATTTCACCATTGGAAAATCCCATCGTCGGCCGAGTTTGGAGAAAAAGCGGGGTCGGCGATGGCGGCTCGCGCATGCGTCGTTACTGACGAACTCCGCGGTAGTTCCTTTTTCCACGAGGCTCCTTTTAATCGACGCAGCTTTTTCCCCTCGATTTCTCGCACCGCATCGGAAGCTTCGTTGCGGTTTACCCGCAGTCCAGGGATAAACTTATTAACTTGCGAGCAAGGATCCTGCGCATAATGGGCACGTCCACGAGGCTCTTACACCTCGTGCGTCTCCAGAAGGATTGCCCCTCGCGCACGGTGTTCCTTTACCTCATTGTCGGAGCCTACGGCGTGAATACACAGGTAGAATGCGCATGCGCGTGGTACGTTGGGCGCACTTATTCATAACGCGTGTGCGACTCGGACTCGGCATCGACTTTATTATCGCAAGAACACCGAGAGTGTATACTAAGTATAATGGTCCGAGACGCCGTATACCAACTTGGAAGAACTCTTGCCTCGCTCGGGATACCCGCCTCTTTTTCGAGCTCACTCCCTATCCGCGGTCAACGATGCAAATGACGATGATTTGCGATCTTCTGGCCTTTTTACTTGACGTTCGGGCAGTAGGTAATTCTGCCTGGTAAATTACCATGTCAAGAGAATGCGGGGAATTCGTTTTATTATTCCAATTTACGGTTATCGAGATTTTTGTTATGGCGAATATTGAGATTTCCACATCAGGGGTATTGGATAATGCAAAAATTGCGATAACGAAGTATTTATAGGAATGATAATCAAAATGCTTGGCCCCTTGCGAATTAAGAATTTATCCTTGACATTGTGGTTCGTAAGTCTCTTAAATGCCGGGCGATATGAAGACCGCAGTGGCAATTGATTTTCCCTGACGAGCGATGGAAGCGTGTTCCTCGATAAACCGAACTGACAAGATGATCCCGGCGCATGATCGATAACATAATTCCGTCTGTTCTTGCGTATTCGCTCTCGGCGAGGTCGAGATGCACAGTCATGTCGATGGAGCTTCATTGAGAAAGCGGCGAGTAGTTCCAAATCGATTAAGATTCACGCCGTATTTTATAGTTGTGTCATAACAGACATGTTTAGTCTGCCACGTTAAACGATCGTTGGAACGAGAACGAAGGTATTTGACATTTCGAGTTGCACTTGTGTTCGCCCAGAGCGTTGCGCCTTATTGTACATCGATTTCATTTAAAACTGGCAGTGCATCCTGTGCAACACCTCCACTGACAATTTCATGCGATAGGAAAAAGGGGAAGAATCGAAGGTAGTTCCTATGTGCTGCAGACTCGATACGAAGTACGAATGGAAACTGTGAGTTCCTGGTATAATGCCTTCAACGTGAGTCGGTTTCTGCGAGTTCGAGAGGATCTTAACCTTTCGGAGGTAGTGGAGAAAGTATTAATAGACTCGTTAAGTAAATGTTAACTAAGCCTATCGTCGCACTAGGAAGATCCAGTGTTCCGCATTGTGGTTTTCGATAGGAACATAAATCCGATCTTTACTTTCTCGCCACATCGTGGCTAAATAAACGATACCACTCTTCTGCATTGTTACGGATATATATTGAGTGTACTATAATCACCATCGCCTAATTTATTTCCGCGCAGGGAGACATAGATTCTTTCCAAAATTCAATTACACCTTTCCTCGCTCTCGAGGAGGTAAACGGATGGGCTGTACGTTAAGAAAATAAATACTTTGACGTGAGCGGGACTATGAGAGCGCCCAGTGCGAAATTACCGCGCTCTATTTTAATTACGGCCCATAAATCAGTCCTCCGGTACACCGCCACGGATCTTCATCGAAAGCTACCTCCGAGGAGAATTATTTAACCGCCGTGAAATACGAACTTTCACTTTGAACGGTGGGACACGCTCGAAATGAATTTCATTGTTAACATTTAGCAGGCGGAACATCAATCACGGATCCCCAAATTAGCTCGTTACAGGACGAAAACCGCGAAAAAAAATGGAACACCGATGGCAATTTAACACAGCACGAACAAGCCATCAGGAAGTCTATCAAGCACTGTCATTTCTCACCTCGAACTTTATTATAAAAATCGAAAAACAAATCAACGCTAGCCCCAATAGAGTCTGACCACACGGTTAGCTCGATACACTGAAATAGGGTAAAGGTATAATACTTCTCCTTCCTCTCGATACTCGACACAAGAACCCAGTGCTCGAAAGCGATTCAAATCTCCAGCCGTTGTTGAGCATCGATCGAACTCATAGCGGTCCTCTTTCCAACTGCGAGAAGCTCGAATGAGAAACACTGGGGAGCGTCGGCATTTAATAGGTAGGGCAGCATAGGGGCTGTTACGCAGGCGGGCTCCCCTAGTTTCCGGTGTCAGCGATGCACTCTATAGCTCCCCGCTGCAGTTCCTTTCTGGCCTTCTCCCCCCTCGGGAACGCGGGTACACGCACCTCGCCGATGTGCACGTGCGAGGGCTCTTTCGCGCGCCTCTGTTTGTCCTCCTCGAAAAGCATAGGCGACGCTATCCTCTCGTCGTCGGCGCGGCCCGCGCTAGAGGCGGCAATCGGCACGGAGATAAGCCGAAAACATATTTGACGATCGCGGTACCACGAAGGTATCTCGCCTTTCGGTATTTACCCCGGCGCTTTCTCGAGAACTTCTTCCGGATGTGTGTACGCGCCAAGAGGGGAGGGCCGAGGGGGCGCTTAGAGGCCGAGACGCGACAAAGCCGGCGGAATGACGAGGCCAGATGTCCGGGCTCTCGCCTTTTAACAGATGTTCCCGCGTATCATCGGCGATAGAACGGAAACGGGCCTCTATTATCTTTAAACCGGGCCTCCCGGGTTCCTAATCGCCGTAGGTTCGAAGGTCCTTGCGGACGAGTTCGAGATTCTTGGCTCGAATGCTCGAAGGTCGGGGGGAGGAGGAGGAGCTGGCGAGCGGTACGAGGTGGACCACGACGCGGAGGACAGTAGCGCGATCTTCGGGAGATAAGGTTCGCGGAGATGAAACCGGATAACCCAGCTTCCCTTTTACCGTGATCTTCTCACCGGGAGAGAACGAACGAATTTCAGGCCGGGGGTGCACCCATTGTGCCCCGAGCCACGGCGCCGGACACATCCTGGTCGAGATACATTACCGGACATGACTCCTTGTTACCGTGAGCCAGAGCGAAAGACAAGAGCGAGAAATTGTTTTCGGACCCTTATTTTGCTCGATCTTCGCGCCATTTATTTCAGGGTATCCTTGGTACTGGAAAAATGTTGAGGAGATTCACGATCTTTATCTTTTCTCGCACTATATTCTATTATTAAAGTTTGGTGTGAGTAGCTGCACTTCAATTTTAATAATAGTTTTTGGCGTGAAAAATACAGAACGGGATAATTTCTGAACTCATTTCGTTAAAAATAAGACACGCACGTCCATAAAATCCACGCTGATAAATATTAAAGAACTGGATCCCTTAATGCCTAGCTTCGGAGGAAACATGGTTCAAGCGACGATAACGATAAAACGAGTTTTAGAAAAAGAATCAGTACGTTTCAATGTCTAGCATTTATATACGCAACTTTTCCTCGTCGGACGATTTAAAATAATCAAATATCGCAAAATAACTCGCCTTACCAACTTATCCCACACATAATTCAAGTGTTACTTCGTAAAACGTAGTTTATTCCCAATCCTAGTCATAAAATCCCAGATCGTTCGGAGGTCCTGCGACGCTCCAGTTCGAGGAATATTTATGCGCGCTGCCCGCTTATCGCGGCAACGTACGCGATCTTAGATCCGGCTAAACGATTCATCGACGATCAGCGCCCGTTATCGTCGCGGGCGCAATCTCGGGACACGCTCGAAGCCGAAGTCGCTCTTATATAATAGCCCCGCCGCGGATCGTTACGGTCGAAGCCGTGTCATCCTCCTCGAGGCTCATGTCACCTTCGTACGTGACGAGGATCTCGAGCGGCTCGCCGCCGACCTGAACGAGCTGCGTCCACCCCGCGGGGCTATCGGCCCTTTCAAAAGCCAGGTCACTTTTTATTTTTAGCACGAGCTCCCCTCCCCGTCCTCGTTTCGTTAGCTGCCTACGAATGGCGATCGCCTTCATAGACCATCGATTTGCGAGCCGATATCACGCCAGGCGAGAGTACACCTTGCTGTTTCCACGCACTGTGCTGTTTACTCGGCAGAGTTGGAAAGTTGATGGTTAAGAAAAATGCTGCTTTTGATGGATTATAGCATAATCAATGGGATCATTGGTACTAGGTTAAAGGGATGTGGTTATACAGCATTGTGTGACGGAGAGAGCGAGAAGGGTACGTTAAGGCTGAAGAAAGGATAACGAATGGTTTCATAAATTTTAATGCAATCGATTGGACATTTTATCCATACGTTCATTGTCTCCGTGTGCTGTTAAAAGATTAGGAACAATAGCTTCTGGACAGTCAGAGACCGAATCAGGAGCCGAGCGAACCTCTTATTTCTATACCACCATACATGCTCCTTTTTCAACGCCGCACGGTACGCTTTACCTTTTACGCAAAATGATATTATACCGCGTTATATTGTGCGTCTAATGACCTCGGTTTTGGTGCACGTCGCCAAGGATTATTAAGTAGCCGGTCGGTGCCAATTAGCAGAGATCGGGAACCGTACTAATCCCGATCCTCTGTATCGCTATAAAAGGCCGCCGGGCTAATTAAGAGGGAGCGGGAGAATTGTCGTCGATTTCCGTAATGCATCACGCGCGGTTTTGTCGGGCCAGAAATATAATTAATAGAATATAGGCGAAACAATAAAATGCGTCCTCCACTCTGCCTGGTACGCCTTTATGGCCGGCTTATGAGAAGCGCATTACGTGGAATTCTCAGAAGGCAGCGCCAGCCAGAGAGACACGTTATTACAATGGCAAGTTTAATGGCGTACAGCGTGTAAGATCGAACGAGGAGTGGCTCTTAATTTTATACTCGGCTTCAACGATTCGTAGGGCAAATGAGGTGGAGCACAATGAGCGTTATAAATTTATTACGAGCGGCGGTAGTCGGCGTTATTGACCGACGGGGGTTTTGTTTGTACGCGTGAGGGCTTTAAATATTTCCCAAGTATCATAATTAAGGAGCATTGAGAACATTTTATTATAGACAAACATCGCGTGCAAAAATTATGAGCCATCCGAGAAATATTATTACGTACGTAACGTAATCACGTCGAGTTATTATCGGGGAAAAGCGCGTTATTATAATAGCGAATTTAATAGCGTGCAACGCGTAATGTCGAACGTGCAGTGGCTGTTAATTTAAACACTACTCACCTGTGCTTTATTGATTTCTAGGGCACGTGACGCGGAGCATAGTAAGCGCTGTAAAACTATTGCACGCATCGATAGGCGGCCCTGTGAATGAAGTAGCTTTTTAAATATACGCATGCGTGAATTAACCTGTTTCACCGAAGAATACGCGTCCGTACTTTACATATCAGAAACGACGAACCTCAAAGTAATTACAGTGGAGTAAGACATCACGGATGGACGGTATAAATCTTCGAAGAGGTATTTGCCGGGGTAATCAACAAAAGATACGTTGTTACAATCGTGAGGTTAACGATGTACAACGTGTAAGATCGAACGAGGAGTGATGTTTAATTTTAACACTGCTCGAGGGTGTTTCATTAATTCCTCGACCAACGAGGTGGATCGTAATGAGCGTTATAAAATGATTACAAACCGTGTGCCTTGTCGGGTATCCGACGGAATCTTGGTTTATTCGGCGCAGTAAAATGCGGTGCACTGTAACCTTTCGGTTTGTACCGTTTTTTTTTTCACCTTCGTTCCTTGCGGCCAAGCCGAAGTATCGTCGGCACAAGTTATTTCCATCGGTGGATTTCAAATCGGTTTCCTTCTCTGTAATCGTCAAGATGAATGCACCAGGCGGGTCTGGAAATCTGTGTATTCGAGCCTCGTATAACTGTACTTCCATTCTAAAGATCGTCGAAGATACTTTTAACGCTCCGCCGATTCTCAATCGCGGATAGTATTCTTGCGCTGGGGCCCACGGGTTAACAGACGTTCATTACACGCCTAAGCTTCGGGTAACCGGTCATCTTGGAACGAGTATACCGTTCAAGTTTTGTTATTTATCCCGGCTGCAGTTTTACGAACCGTTCAAATGAGGAATGCATAATTGCAGAAACGCGCGATTAAGTGCTCCTCTTGAATTCTTTACGCAAAATCTGGCGCTGGCTTTGGTTACCAGCGCTTCTGACTCCATATAATTGTACCATAATTATGCCACGTGTATATAATTATTGTTTTTGCCTCAAAAATTGCTTCGAGATTTTTTTTACGAGTTTTAGAATCTCATCCGAGTCAATGTCTCCCCAGAATTCTCGAGGAGACATACTCGGAGACAGAGTTATGTTTCACGTTGTACGCCAGAAAAATTAGCCAGCATAATTTTATTGCCGGACGTTGACACTCTCGCGATCTTTTTCCTTCGAAATTCCCAACAGTGAATGTCCGTGTAAGTACAGAGGAGAGTTTCAGTTACGTCGTCGGCTTGTGCCGCGGCTACTTTGCTGCGTTCATTAATATCTCCGTTTCCGACCGTGCTCAACGGGATTTGCATACCCAGTTTCGTGTCATTAGTCTTCCAGCACGACAGAAGATTACCGAGCAGGTAATTTTCAATTCTAACAAACGCTAAACGCTTCTCTCGGCGGCGGCGCAGCACCGAGCGAGACTTGATAAATTCCGAATCATAGCCATTATCTCTTCCTCGCTTTCGTCGGCCACGGATTTTCGAGAGAAACGTTTACCGCGTTTTCCTTTTAACTCGCTGCGATGCAACCGACGAGCGCTTCCAGTAAGGTAATCGACGAAGAATAGCGCCGATAATGTTTTCGAATATTTTTCGTCGCACGTTGTACGAGATTCCTCTTCAAACGTGCTTTCCGTTCAGGCATTGCACTCACCTGTTTGCTCGGAGATTTTAACGCCGAGACAAGTGCCACTTTTATTCTTACGCAGGAACTGAAACATTTAACACGATTCTTTATTATTCTTTCATATTTTTACATCCATATCGATGCCAGTTTGTCCATGTTCTCTTTGCGCATTTCATTTTGATTTAAAAAAGTAAGGATTCTGGTGAAGATTGGAAATATAGTTACCTTTCATATAGAGTAAAACTGAATTAAAGATCGAGGTAAATATCTATTTCGAAAAAAAGCAAATCATTTCTCATTATCAAATCTCGTGTTGCCAAGCTTCTCCGACATATTTATGTTACGTGCGACGTTGCATATGGAATATTAAATATATCGTAGTAACTAGATACCGAATGGTTTTTATTCTACGCGTGATAAAAAAAGTGGTAATAAACGAGACGATACTGGTTGTGGAAAGCAAGGGGACAGTTGCTGGGTCAACGTCAGCGGCACCGTTAGTAGATATGCAGCGGGGTCTCTCCTGTAGTGTTGTGCAAGGTGGTGGTGTTTGGAGAAGGGCCCCGACCACTGGCAGATGTTCCATTCGTCCTGCCGTCCGCCAGTGAGGCCCCTAGCAGGGCTACACAAAGTTACGGATGTACACGGTCCCATCGAATGTGGAGGAATCGATAATATCGAAACCAGCAGCTGCGTCCTCTCTTGATCTTTCCCTAAAACCTTTTTTTTCACTCTACTCGCCGACTAAAATTTTCCAAAGTGCGCAATCGCCTGTATCCTCAAACCTATAAACATTTCGTTTTCTCCTTAAATTTAACCTCAACAATACAATCTCGCATACGATTTCGAGCGCCCCGTATCACTATTGATGCACTCATTCGCTCCATAATACTTAGACACTGTACCCGTAAAATCGATCGAATAATACGGCCTTAACCGCCCTTCGTTACCATCGGTTACACAGCAAGATGTCTAATACGACAGCCAAGCATCAAGTACACAACCGTTTAACGGCAGTCTTGGGGCAATGCTTGTCTCGCAAAAATTCGGATCTCGTCTCTTTAAAGGCAACATGGGAATTTAACGAACGGCCATAAATTGCTCAATAGTGCGGAGGTACGGGCCACTTAGGCGAGTGTCCATTATAATACAATAGGGCCCTCGCTCTGTCCTCCTCCTTCCTCCCGCCGCCACTTTCTCCCTCTTCCCGTGGCTTTCGATTCCCTAAAAACAATGGCGGCCCGGTCCTCTTTGTCCCACTGCTCGTGTTCGCCCCATGCGATGGCTCGGGGTCCTTGGGCCGCCGAAACGGGACCCACGGGACCCCGAGGCAGCAACGAGGGGAGTCAAAACAAAAGGCAGATATACGACCTCGTGACTCGGGGCCCTGCATACCTGCGTCGTCCATGGACCTCTTTCGAGGCTCCAAAGTCTCCACGATTATCGGGGCCCGGCTCCCCGCTTTTTTTGCCCCTGGAGTAGCGGCAGACGAAAATTGGACGATATCCAATGAATTTATGAAGCCGCGTTTTCTGCGGGTTGCGTCACGGCCGTACGAGGCTGGACACTCCGTTATGTATCGGGCTGTAATAGGATTAGTCCTCCAGTTAGTGGGCCTCGAACGAGCCTATATTTTCTCTCTTTCGAGCCGTCAGTTTTGAGGATTATGCCTTCTGTAAATATGGTCACGTGCCTGGAAGTCGACGTGGGTACGCTGGTCGCTTAATACTCTTATCCCTTGATTCCCGGCGGCATTAACCCCGCCTTTAAACATATCTACGCTTGCCTTAAAACATCGGAGCCCTCTAAAGGCGTTCCTCGATGATCTGTGCGTTGACACTTGCCTCTCGTAACGTCGCTTCTATGTATCGCTTTGCTACCGAACCTTGGCGGAACCTCCATGTTCGTACATTCCGTATAGCGAATATAATAATACGATCGTTTGACAACAACGTTCAAGCATAATCTGTTACGATTAACAAAGTACACTTTCGAAGACCTTGTCAGAAGACCCCTCGGGATACCTCTGAAAAAATACCGAATACATTTCACGAAAATCCCATTGTACAAATGATATCACATCTATATAATAATATAAAACAAGAGCAGCTCAGCTCATAGCTTCCAGCAGCAAATACACTCTAACTCTCTCCTCACTCCTATAATAAAAGTTAACTCGGTCGGACCCTCGTTTTCCCTTCACCAAGCGACCCTTCTGCTCCTCGATCCCCAACTCGTTCCTCCAGGTCAGGATGGGCGTTTTTAAAAAACCGTCCCGCGCCGGCTCGAACTTTCTTTCGCGGCCCTGTAGAAGAGGGACGACATGCAATCACGTAACCAGCGTAACAAGTGTTTACCTCTGGTTCATCGGGCGTATAAACGCACGGGCGACAGAAAGTGCTTTCCGGTGGGCCGTAAAACGGCGGGCGACATGTGCCGGACGTCTGTGAAGTGCCCGTGGTATACGAGGCCGGGCGGTGAGTCGGTTTTGAAGTCCGCTCGAATCGTTTGGGAGGCCTGCAATTACGGTGGGTGCTACGTGCCGACGGTAATGGCATCCATCGCCGATGGGGATCGCTGTCCCCCGGGGACCGTCGTCGTCGAAACAAGAAAGTCCGCGGCATTTTGACGAAGGGGACGATTTTCTACTGGCATCCTTTATGGGAAGACCGATCAACACGCGGCTCTCGGTCGTGTTTGACGAATTGTGTTTTTTCCTGCTATTGGATATTTCTATTTTTTTTTCGTTTAATATCATGTAAATATATTTTGTTGTTCGTGTTATGCGCAGTTTCCTTTATATCAGAATGTGGTATTTGTCTTTTGCACTTACTCTAATTGAATATTTTTAGGGTATCTGTTTATTCAAATCAATGATTTGTATATTGAAAAGCAATAAAAACGAAATTCGTTGGGAATCCAGATTTTGAGAAAATCGTTGAGAAAAATGGCTATTATTTTCGTTTATACGCGTTACGATCCGTAGCGCAATTTCGATTGGCTGGTTCTGTTCTGCTCTAAAATTTTACTTATGCCCCAGTAGAAGCATTATTTAGAGCGAACAATTTTAGATTTTCTCTCGATTCTTGTCCTTCGAATCGTCGTAGGAACCTACCGTTCCTCTACCCCGACGAACGCATCACCGAAGATGTATTCTGGCCGGTCATAAGCACTTAGTCACTCGCTGATTCCGCGCGCGTGCACGGAATTCGGGAAAGCGGGTACAGGCGAACTGGCGTGCGCAGGAATGCGAGGAACAAGTAGGTGTACGTGCGTCACCATCGCAATTTTACCACGGGCTGAGAATAGAATTTTCAATTGAGAATCAACGGTCGATTCCGCGGCCAGACTTGGCGCATTTTTCTCCCCTTCCTCCTGCAATTCCTCGACGCGTTTTTACCATGCCTTCTCCCCCCCTTCTCGTTTCCTCTCCGCCATATTGCGGAGGACGGTGAAATAAGACAACCGGTCGATAATGGTGTAGAGAAAATAGAAAAAGTTCCTTCGTGGTCTTTGGAGGCTGTGCCGGAGGCAGACGTCCGGACCAGTTAGGTATCGTGTGTCGAAGCGGGTATAGAATATCGGTGGATACGTCCACACGGGATGCGACCAACATTCTTTGCGGACGCCACACGTCAACCCTCGGTTTCCTTACGCACTTGGACAGCTCTTATAGCCGAAGATGTACATACATCCGTTTTGCTTCGATCGAAAATTTATCTCGCTTATACAGGGTTTTTTACTGATCGATAGAATACCATTGATCTGCAATGCTTGGTAAATACTGTTTTGCATATCCAGGTGTTATGCTGCTGTTATTTTGCGTATCTTCGCGGAGCTTTTAAAGGAGACATGGTTCTTAGGGATTTTTTTGCAATTTATGTAGTTACTCTCGTGTGTGTTAAACCTCGAATCGGTCGCGGTGGTTAACTTTGTTACGTGCCGCGCGCGTACGGCAAACTTGTAACGCGGGTCGGTGCTCTAGGCGGGGTCAATTCTCACGCGTAGGCACGAATACATTAGTCTTTTAATTTGATCCGAGGAAATAAATTCAAGCGCCGTTAGCTCGAGTGGATATCACGGATGGAAGACGTAAAGGTATTACCGCGTATGACGTAACCATACAAAATTAACGACACGCGGCGCGTAAAAATAAACCGGCTTTTACTTTTTCGCGCACCAAAGCGTTATGCTTTGCGAAACGTATCGAAGTATGGCGAACCTCGCGAAGTTGCTACGGACCTTCCCGATACGAGCTACGCGGCGAGTAACTCACGATGCCATTCCGGAACGCGCGTCGTTATAAAATGCGCGTTGCCAGAAAAGTACGTTGCACGTTCCGCCGGATATTCAGCTTATCGAAGGAAAGCTGAGATAAGGAACAGCCGCGGAGGCGCAGCTATTCGCCGCAGTCCACAACGAGCAAATCTGTCGACTATTCTTGGGCGTCCATAGCTTAACGATGAGCCGTTTGACCAGCGCCCATAATCCCCCGATAACGCGGGGCCGCTAATCTGGCTTAACAGAAACCACCGCTCGAGAATTATATCGCATCTTGGTCTATCCCTAATGGAGCTACCGCGAGCTACCGGTCGATCCGCATTGCTGCGGCCACGCGGGCGATAGAGGCGACGCGTGGCCATCCTCTTGTCGCCGCGTACTAGCAATTATTCGTGGGCGACAAGTTTATTTTCAATGAGGCCGCGCTTTCGATCCCTACCGGCGCTCGTAAAGGGCCCTGGTTATGCGCACGGGCCGTGCAGGCACGGGACTTTGTGCCTGCCAGACGGACAGGGGGATAATATATCGGAGTTATGCTAATTTTATGGCTGCCCGCGGTAAAAAGGACCGAAAGTCCTCCTCTTGGACCTCTGTTTTTGCACCGAGGAGCGCCGAGTCCGCTGCGGAAAACGTCTCGGAGTGAAGGCGAAGCGTCACGCCTCGAACTTGGAATTATCGAATAATGAAAGAGTGATGGACGCGCGAGGTATCCTCCACGTGGCTGGAAAGAATAAACATGATGAATAGTTAAGAGTTTAGCGAGGATTGCGAAGCTCGGCGTAGGCACACTGCCTCTTGATGATTCAGGGAATGGGCTTTTGAGTCACCAGTTAAGCTGGAAAAAATATTGTTCGGTTGTTGGTTCGCTGCTTCGGATATAATGAAGTTCGTACGAAATATCTGTCGTGTTCGTAAGTAAAGGATTATGACACGGTATTCGTAACAGCTGAGTGCTGTCTTAAATTTATTCCGCTGGCTCTCTAATATTATTAAATTTTTTGCACTTCCTTAATATACTATTTATGAATAACCTATCTATAAACCAAGTGTTAAACCCTTACTAAAAATAAGATTTATAAGCTACGTCCAATCACGATCCTCGTTTCTCAGAATGTTTTCCACAATCAGTTAATTAAAGTCGGCGAACGAATGTCGATGTTTCGATACGCGCGTCTCGGAATCGTACGCTCTCAGGAAGACCAGATTTAATGCTAACGATGGGAGTGTGAATATGCGCGGGCTAATTTTCACGTTCCGTATCGCATGAGAAGCCGATCTTAATTTCAAGAATTTCAAGTCGCATCGCCCGATCGTGCTTTAATGACGCTTATTTCGTATATAAGTAGCAGCTCCAATGGGCGGTTATGAATTCATTAATTATGCGATCGGGAAAGGGCTCGACGCGCATAACCAAGGCCGGGCTGAAGGTGAAGGAGCTAACGAACTGATAAAAAAATATCTCGAGGCCGGTTCATAAATCGCAATCACGCGGGCTGCCAGTGGAATTTCACGATAATTTAACAAACGGTTCAAGGCCCGACGAGTAGCTGCGCCGAAAGGGCCGCGTCTTGTATGGCGTATCCGTTGATTAAAAATCGAGAAGAAGCGAACTGAAATTTTAAAAGGGAGCCACTGTGAAAAGAAATCGAAGGTATGGACGGCGCGGTGAGCATATAAAACGCGATAAATCATAATCACGACGCGTAAAAGTACAGGGGAGCGTGGTCTGTGAAGTGATATAAATTATGGTAACGCCTTGGCCTTATTTTTCGCTCGGAGTGTCATTCTGTCGAAAACAGTATACCAGGAGAATTTTTGTTTGAAAAGAGTATAGGTACGTGCCATAGATTACGTACGATTTCTATGCGAGAAAAGATTATACAACTTTCCAAAAGTAGAGTACATAAAAGATTTTTTTTTACAAAATATTAATTGTGTTTCATTATATTATATCGTATTGTTATTCATTTCTCAATGTTCACCATGATTTCATACACAGTTAGTTCTTAAATCGTTTTCCCCAATTCCACAATAATTAAGCATAACTAATGTCTAGTATAAATTTTATTCACTATATGAATTTGTTACATATTTATGTAACACATCGATCGTCAAATATTACCTTCGTCGAAAATAATACACGAGCCTTCTTGAAGTCGAACGATCACGGAGGATCGCAAACAAGAATGGTAGACAGAAATTGATTTACCAGCAGATCCGCACGACGAGCGCTCAGCAGAGCCACGAGCGATTTGGAATCGTGGGGGTTGTTGGACAAACAAAGGGGCGGCGATTTTCTCGTTTTAAAGGAGCCCTGATGATAGGTCTGGAAGGGAAAAATTCCCGCCGGTTTTCCGAGGTCGGGCATCGGCCACAGTTTGCACGATGGAAGTGCTTCTTTTCTCGAAGGCGAGGGTGTCTGCCAAGGGCCGGCCGAGGGAGGGAGAAAAAAAGCATAATTGTCGGGGAGCTTTATGACCACGCTCGTCAAAGTAAACAGCGGAGACTACCGTGGCACTCGCTGCTCGGTATACAGGGTGCATCGTCATTCACCGTGCAACCTTTGCAGAGTTTAAAGTGCGCATGGAAAAGTTCTTGTCAAAATTATCTGCGGAAAAAAAACGATTGTGACCTACTTTGCACATGTCGATTTAAATAAATTCATGACGATATAATATCTACTCATGGAGAATATTCAGAGTGGCATAATGTTCCTGCCAATGCAGTTCGAAGAGAACTTTTCTAACAAGCTTTTAGCTTTTCTAACAATTCGCAATCCCGTAAAAACAATATAATAAATATAACTGAAATATGACAAAAATACCAGAATTCTTTCGAACGCGTATCTTTATTATTTTAGATACTCTAGTTAAGTGTGAAATTCACTGTGGATGCAAATTCAGAATTCATTATAATGATCACTGATCGATCCATCGATCTATAGCTGAGTTCTATAAGCATTTTTTAAACAATTTCCCCGACTTAGTTTTCTCACGAAGAATCATTAGGCTCTCAGCCGTACTGCGAGTTATGGACCACTTTGTATAATGAGGGAAATGTATGTACACGCTGTGCACGGGTAAACAATGGGTTGTTTCACATTATACGGCATGCGCGGCCGCGGCCTTAGTGCAGAAATACGCACGGTCGGGGGTCGTACGCACATGCGAGAGTGCACTTCTGGTCGTACATTCGCGAATACTGCCTCGAGCTCCTCGCGATCCTGCGTGGCCGTAAATGTACCTACCTTCACGGGCAAATACTGCACGCGCCTTGGACGCCAGACGGTGCCTTGCGCTGTTCTCTCTTGGCTTCGTAAAATCGATCCTCTCCTCCCGACAGGATGCACTTTGCTGAAAATATAAAGGCTACGCGAGAAGGAACAAGAGCGAGTTTCGTCGGAAAATCGCCCGGGAAGAGAATAATGTACTTCCACCGCACGGAATAAGGTTCAGCTGCAAACGCAGGCTGTTTCGCCTTCTTAAAATGCCTCGAGGGACAGAGCGTTCTCCCTTGACTCGTGATTCATAATCAAGGATTCCTCGTACGGCCATCGATGAATACTTATGCACGGGGAAAGTACGATGGGGAAGAGGTACTGCGTTGGGTTTGTTTGCGGATCTTGCGAAAAGGTTCGAAATTAATTTTCCACTTGGGAGATTTGTTGCTGAAAATAGTTTGATTTAATCCTCGGCCATCTCGCATCGATCGCGGCCCGAGGTCAGTACCATTCGCCGGACGGTAGTCACAGTACAGCCACCGCGGTGATTTTGCACGGACACCGCATTAACAACCGCATTTCCTTCTAGGCAATCCGTCATGAATATTAATCGATCTCCGGGAGTATATTAATGAGCTGCTTCTCACCCTTCGACCAACCATTGGAACTGGGGGTTAATATTGTGTCGTTTGTCAAATACGGAAGATCGACGATGTCAAACTATTGGAGAGAATTCGCAGAGTGTAGAAATGGGATAAATGAGAATAGATAGAGAATTAAATCTCTATATACTCGTGACGTTTATTTCATTTAATTCGTGACGTCTTTTCCTAAGATCATTAAACCGAGGACCGACTGTTTCACCTGAATTCCAAGCCAATAAGACGATAATGTATATTTTACTTCAACGAATGTCGGTTTAAAAAATCCAGCTTTGTCGTGCAATGCTTTGCTGAACAAGTATTTAGACACCGGTAGTCGAATAGATTTATTATCCAAAGCATCGTGCTCATACGGAATGAGGTATTTATCGTGCTTAGCCTCTTCGACACTCCTAAATGATTTCCTGGAGAGCATAATAAATGTAAATTTTGCGCGGTTCTAAGAAATCTGCACTGTCGTTGTGCCAATTTCTCATTGCCCTCCATTATAACGAAAAGATCAAGTTCACCTTGGCTTGTCATATTCTTAACTCGATCTTACGATTCTCAAAGATCGTAACCATCTGACATACACCTTGCACCCTCGAAAAGGACCTTGTCGCCCGATAATCAGGAGCCTCGACCGGCTGAAGTCGCATAGGCGCGCAAGAGTGGAAAAGTTCACGTTCAAATGCCAGCACAGAAACACACATAGGCGTGGATTTCCAACGATAGACTTCCAGCGTGGCGGCGATGCGAAGGCTCGTTTCCCGGCGAAAGAATTAGCATTTTACGTGTCGTTGCGACACGGAATAATGTATCTCGAGAACGAGCGGCTCGGTGGCCTGAATGAAAGTACTGAATGAAGAGTTCGACATTCACCGGTGCATGGTGTACGTGTTGCGGCCTGTATGGGCACATAACTATCAATAAAGCCGCTGCTCGAACCTTGCTGCAGAATGGTCATTGGCTGCTGCCACCAGCGTGCATCCGTGCTTTTCACGCGCCGCATTCGTCGGCGCCGACCTTCGCATCCAAAACCATTTGCACACGGAGCTGCGATAATGCGGCCGATAGAAGCTCGAACCTCCATGCGGAAGTTTGTATTCCGAATCTCGCTTAACATCTTTGGCTGATTTTCCGTGTAACATATATACAGTGTAGTTCTGATGATTTGGAATATATCTTAAATCGATTGTAGTAGATCAAATATTTTTAGCAGTCGTTATAAGAAATTAGACAAATCATTCTTTGAATCTAGTGAGCCGCGTATGATAATATTTTATATTATTTCGTAACTCGAAAATTCCAGAGAGAAATAAGTATATGACACACACGGAGAAAAATCTATCGATGCGGATCGAAGTATGGAAGTATAGTGTTTCGCAGCCAATTGTCTTGGTATTTTTCGCGATCTTGAGAATATACTTTGTCCACCAGAAATATCGATTGCTCAGGTCTCACCACGAGGAGGTTGCCACGGCTGGAGATTCACCATTCGAACGAACAAAATGAACATTGATTCAGATCTAGAAGATAGACGAGTTATTCTCGTTTATCCCCCCGTAAATATACCTGCCTTACTTCCAAGGTTTAAACAAGCACTACTAGTAAATAACTATTAATATAAGGGGGTGGTTTCCGGGCTCGAACGCCAGCGGAGGATCGAGAGTGGGGGGAGAAACGAGGCAATCGCGACGCGGTGGATATCGTGCCGGGATCTGAGTGTCCGGGAGAACCATCGAGGACGTATTACCATGACTGTGACGCTGGTCGCAGAACGAGCCGACCACGACTCTCCACCGCTCTCGCTCACAAGTGGTTTAGCAGAGCTCGGTAGGAGTACGACATCCTGACTCCGTGCCGCTATAGCGGAGCTTCGACAAAACGAAGCGAAACAAAAAACAAAAGGATTGTCCACCTTTGCTAGAAACCCCTAAAAATCAGTACAACTGAGAGTACTAATTATATAGAAATTATATCTAGTCGCGCTCAATTCTATGAATTGTCTTGATCGATGCGTTGACGTGGTTACGTTGCGCTGATTTTGTTGAGAGCTCGCGCGAGAATTATCCAGCTGAAATTCAGCTAAAGGTAAAGTAAAAGCTTTCGATCTGTAGGGTGTAACTTGATCTAACGGACGTTTAGATATTTGTTTTTCAATGGAACGGTAATAGTTTGGAAATCTAGACACGGAGAGAAAAACTTGTTCGGCAGTTTTGCGGATTGGTCTCGCGATTTTCTCTCCTTTTACCAGGGAGCGCTGTGCGTGCTCGTCGGTGCAATAACCCAAGACGGGTTAGAAACTGTCGTCCCTTCGGTCAAATATGGCGCACACGAACGCGACTCGTTACGCAACTCGATAGACCACTAGAATGCTCGACCATTGCGGGATAATTTCCTGTCTGGTACATATATCGTGAAACCGAATCGCGTACATCATCTGGAGCCGGGATGTTACAAATTGTGGCGTTATCCCTAGAGCAGAAATCGCACGAACGTATTATTGGATTAGATACTAATTATCGCGCATCTCACCTTTATATATAGACGTACCGATTCGTATCCTTCCGAATTATCATATTGTCTAATTGACCTTATACCCGATAGAAGAGATCGCCGATACATAACTCATTCTCAATGTCATGCTTACTTAAATACACATTTACGCATTATTTTTCATTACTCGTATTTCATTATCCATACAAACATCGTTAGACGAGTGTATGCAACAACTTTTGCAACACAATATATTCCATACTCACATCGGTATCAGCGCACGAAATCGAGATTCACATCGTTCATATCAAAGCTGGTTCCCGTTTCGCTACCAGCCGGTACCGGAATGTCACAGTTCACGCGTCCCATTTATTGCAAGGATTGATTGCGACGCGAAGCCTCTCCTGCGCCTTCAAAGGGATTCACCGTGCACGATTACCCGAGGAGCCTCGTGAATCCATCCGAAGCCTGGCGCAAGGCCTCGAGTTTCGGGGCTGAGACGTCGCCGGGCTCCTTCAGCATTCGGTTAATTTACGAAAACAGCATGCTCGACAAAGCGGAAAGCGGGGAAGGCGTTTGTGGAATGCAAGGAGCACGTAGCGGGCCCCCGGGTGGGGCGAGCCAGACCCGCGAGCGGCTCCATGAGAATTATTTCGTCGTGGGCCAGGGGAATTCCGTGAACTGGTCCGCACGGCCGACTCCTCGGAGTCTTCCTGTCCCATCGAAATTCCACAATGGCCAGGCATAATCCACCCGCTGCGAATACGACGACAAGGGGGGTTTGTCGCCGGGCATCGGCCCAGTGGGCGGTATTTTTACCACGGTGACTCGCGCCTTTCTGCGGACCGTCCACCTCCGCGATCCTCGCGCACAGGCCCGCGCTCGTGCACGCACGGCCCACACTTGGGCAAAGGTTGGCACACTTGCCTGCGCGAATGGGCACGCACGCGGGTCGTGGCAGGACCTGAATTCACGTAATTGTGATTAATGGGCCCGTTAATGCGAGCCGGCCGGCTCGAATCGTACCGGGAATGACGTCGAATGATTTCGAAGCGGCATAGACGTGATTCCGAAATAATGGCGCGGAACGGGCCGAGAACGAGGCGCGTGTAACCCTGGATTATGAGAGTTATTCAGGAGTCCTTGTACCCTTGTCCGTTAATTGGTCTGCCCTCTTCGAAGATAAGGATAGATCGTTATGGAAAACTTGATCGCGTTCGCTGCTTCCCGTGATCCGATGATAGGAAATGCTTCTCGGATTGGAAGTTTTGTATATGTATTACTTCCATTTCTTATTCTTACTAGGTGTTTAACTTTGCTTTGCTGTTTTTTTTTACCGAAATTTGGGTTGTATTGTAAAAAAACTGGTTATACGTTTACGATTCGAGGTATTGTCACTTGTTGGCCGTGATGGAAGCAAAGTTGTACATCCGATACAATCGTGCGGTCTTCGATCAATGAAACATCACGCTAAGACTCTGGGCATGTTGCCAAGCATCATTCATTTAATTGCATCGATTTTTGTAAAGCAATTGTTGAAACGTGCTTCTCCGCGATAAAAATCTTAAAAGGCTGGAAGGGTGTAGTAAGTAGGGGTTTTACGGAATGGACGCGGATTCGAATTCTCTCGATCGTGATTGCGTTCCTCGATGTGATAAGTGTACCGTAGAGACGGTCGTTTGGAATCAATTTTACCGCCGTAAACCGTGTGGTTATTGCACTGGTGCATTAATTTGCGTGGAATTTCTCTCTAGTCAGCTTGTTGCCAACGTATTTGCCAACGGATATGACCTAAGTGGACCTATCGAAGCATTTTTCGAATAGCCACGGTTAAGTTCACACCAAGCGTGTACTTTCTATTTAACGCTACGTTCTCGTTGTTCTCGGTGATACACATACATACTAAAATCAGCTTAGTCTCTTATTCAAGCTTTCCATGATTAAAACAATCATACAGACACAGTCCGCGTCAATCGTCGATGTTATTTAATTCATTGTCAATCTCGCGAGCTTGAAACAACGATTCGACGGTTCTTCCTTAACACTAAATCGATCACTTTCCGGAAGAATTTATTTGTACTAAATATATCCTCTAAAGAAAAAGAAGACAAAAGAAGAGTTTCAATAGGTTAATATATCGATTGATACGCTACAACATCATGTAAAATCTCAAAGTCGTACAATTTTACAAAGAAATGATCCAGCGGTAATTTTAGTGTTAATTTGCGCCAGCTGAAAGTAGTCACTCGTGCCTCGTGCCCCGCGCAAAACGGTACACGTCCTCCACCTCGTGAGTCCTCTTTCGCCCCTCGATCGCGCTGTCAAGATCGCGGGGCCCTCTCGACGAAAGGATCGTTTCCCACACATCCAACGAAATTTACGAATCCGCCACCGGCAGCACCTTGATTGACACGCTCGATAAGCCTCGGAGACAATTTGCACGCGTGCTAATGACGCGTCTCCGGCCACCTGGTTGACAGTGGGTCTGTCAAGGTGCTATCCGCTTGAAAATTTAATTTCGAAGCGGGTCCTACAGCAACCAGTTCCCTTGGAAAGCACTTCTTAACGCTGTACCTCGTAGGAGGCAATTTTTCAAAATTTTCCATGATTCTACCGCAGAGTGTGAATCATTTTATCGGTTTATTCACATCTTTGATTAGTATTATTTTTTTTAAGGATATACATAGTATGCGTAAATATATTCAGAAAGTGTTTTATAAGTTTAGTGTTAAATTTGCCTGCAAGGTATAATGAATTTTAGTAGTGGCGGTGATGTGATCGATTAGGCTAAAATTTCTTGGCAAAAATAAAAAAGATTCCATTATGGCGGAAATTCAGAAGGACCGTATTCGTTTGGAAGAATCTAAAGGTCATAGGTACGCTTTAAACCTTTATCCTGGAAGTGAAAGTTCGGGCTTCTATTTACTGCACGTGGATAGAAACTGATTTCAACTGTTCAGGACCTCCTGTTTTTCGGGACATCGATAACGGTGATGTTCATTCTCAGCTGCGAGGCAAATGAAAGTGACAATGTTTCGATGATTGTCTGGCAATAAGTGGTGAGAAATCAAGGAGGAAATAGCCTTGTAATTTTACGGTATTGAAGCACGAACGAAAGGGGCATACGGCTGTACCTTGGGATTGCATTCGCGCTGTAACTGCTCTGATTTGTTACGTGCAATATCAACGTTAGCAGCGGACCTTAGCGGACACTTATTTATCGTATTTCATAGTCTACACCACTTATCTACCTGCTGATCGTTGGTAATTTATCGAAGGTGATAGTACTGGCGCATTTGCGCGATTGGGTTAAGCTCGACCTAGATCTCAAACCAATCGCATACGAATAAAGTTGAATTGTTCCTGCCTGGCGAATATTTCGCGTATAAAAGGCGTAAAATCCCGAAGCAGTCAACGTAAACATCCGTAAATCCACGATAAAGCACTATAAATCTAAATCTTTTTTGCATTAACCACATGCAAATGCCATCGATTACGAAGGAATAAATTATAGTTTTGCACATGGGCCCACGAAGAAACGTGTGAGAATATTAACCATGCATTCTTTTTCTCACATTACCAGATTTAATAGGTTAATGATTTATCATCAACGAGATTATCAGTGGTCAGCCATCTTCGATGCCAACCGAGAGATCATAAATCAGTAACCATTACCCTACTCACATACCGCAGTACACATAGACTCCGTTGTTTCTCGCGCATTCGATTTATCCCTGTCCAAATGTTTGTACAAAAATCAGACAGGAACCCGCTATTCCACGTGATATTCGGGTAAGAAGTATACTCCCGTTACCCCTCACATCGACGATAAGGATCGAGGAAAGCTCGATTGCGATCGTCCAAAAAGTACGGATTACCTTGTCGAATCGATCTCGAAAGACGATCCCTCATTCAGGCACGGATAGTACTGCAAATAGATCGATGGCGGTTCGACGACCCCCGGAAGATCGTGTCCACTCGGCCTTGGCGATCGTCTTGCCAGCTTCATTCACCGGTACGAGACTCATGGCGAATGCAATCGGCGAGAAGGAGAGCCGCCTAATGAACGCAAAAGTTCAGGCGTTCCTTTGCAGGCAGCGATAGTGAATCGTCGCGCGGAGAATGGGAGGCAGGTCGAGCTAGGCACGGAGACTGGCCGGGGAACTTTTATCCTTTGGTATCGCGTGTCTGTTCCGGGAACGCTCCGCTGTCCACACAGCTTAGCCACGTTCGCAGATTATACATACGTAGGTGCACGAAACGCTGACTGAAAAAATTAATTCTGCGGTTACCAACGACCCGCTGCCATTTCGTGGAACTTGTGTCGCATTCCAAAGCGCGAAATGGGAGTTTGGTACGAACCTTTGTCCCGTGACAAATGATATTTCATGAATTCGCGCGGGCTCCTTACCACGCCCCTCTTATACTTCAGGGAACACCGTGACCGTATTAGAAAGCCTCGCCTTCCAGCGAGCGATGCAGAGTTATGGAAAACAAAAGCTCCTGTGCGTTCGTACCTTCGATACGATGACGTCACAAGCCTCATTAAAAAAAAATGCTCAAATTGTGAATCGAGAAAATTCATTTTAGAAAATATCGGTGCTTATCAAATATATTCAACGAAGTACCGCTTAAGATGCTTTGTTAAATGTACGAGCGCTTACTACATAAAATAACGTAACCAACGAAAATCTAATAGAGGCCAGTAATTCTTTATCCAACCATAAATCCAGCATAGAGAATCACCCAATGCGAGTTCACAGTACTCCACAGTGACAAAATCTTCAAGATCCTCCTCAAGAAACTCTAATCGATCATACCAAGGAAAAACTACAAGGCACCATTCGTCAAACCGACATTCGATCCGTCCATAGCACGTGATCCGGAGCGCGAAAAATTCTCATTCGAGGAATCCAATCCGTTCCAACTTGGTTCAGCGCGGTCGATCGACTTGCGTTCCGGGAGACCTAAACGATATTCTCAGGATTCCTGAACGGCCACCCGGAATCCCATGGGTTTTCAGAGGCGCGTATGCGGCCAGTGAAAGGTGAAATTAACTGAAAGCATGGACGTAAGTGCCGGCTGGCAATGCCGAAGCGCCAGAACAGGACATACGTAACCCTTGACCCCTGTACAGGGCTCTGGAGTAAGCAACCTCTGATACGTTGGGTCACGAATAGTAAAAGTGGATCTTCCAGTCGCGGCGGGCCGATCAGCTCGGCGCTGGCACGTCGAGGATTCGTTCGCGAAAACGAAGCGGAAGGAGGGCCGCGTTTATCCTGGCGCAATAGCGCTGGGCGTACATAGGTAAAGCCGGCGTAGCATAAATCGAGCCGGTATACCGGCGCTGATATCCACACGCCGCGGCCGATTACGTAATCCCTGAGGTCGTGACTCGCACTACCCACCTCCATTAACGCATTCAACATGTGGATGTACCACAATGGACGATGCATCCGCGCGTATCCATTCGGGACGGAGTTACGAGCTCTGGCCATGCCTTCGGCTTTCTGGTATAATCCAAGAGAGTATAGCAGCCGCGCCGCGCCGCGCTGTGGCGCTAATTAACCCGTTAACTGGGTCGCCTCTTCGATCAGCGAAGTCTCCTCTGTACGTTGCCGAGGATCAGTAAGGGGAGTCGCTTGGTTTTATTCATGGCAAATGCCAATGCACGGGTACCTGGGGTTACGGATGGATTTCTGTTTCTCGATAGAGTGGCTGTATCGTCGTCCACGATGATCGTTTACGCGAAGTTGATTTTTGTTGCTATGGTGTACTACTTTGATGTTTGAGTTTTGTTGATGATTGTTTGATGATGATAGGACTAAAATATGTTGGGAAAGAAATAGCTCTGTAACGAAGGTGTACTATATTCAATGTGGACATTTTTTGGATAATTCACGGATCTTGGAATTACGTAGGTGTACCGAGTTTGATCAATGATTTAAAGTGTGTGGTCCAAATTTCTTTTTACCACACACTCTGTCGTAAACCATCGATAGTGACGATCGAGCAGTAATCGAAAGTATGCACGTTACCTAATAAAAAGAACTATCCCAGAATTCAAGGGATAAATGGTCTTGGAAAAACCTAACAACAGCACGCGCGCGAAGAGGAAAAGGGCTACGACCAGCATCGCTACAAATTTCCGTGAGAAACCTCTGGTCGACAAGCTCGAGAATCGTCTATTTCGTAATCCGACTAGCGACGCAGAAGCTTGGGTTTAATTAATCGCGGATATCGTCGCCCGTTTGCAATCGATAATTTAAGCGACACGCGTGAGAAGAGAAAAAGGGAAAGGAACGTGCGCCACGGAGAGTTCGGAATTTCTGGAAAATCTAGCGGTGTGTCGAATAGCTTTAGAAACTCGTTTACGTTGCTCTCGATCTACACGTGGGCGGCTGGAGTCGGGTTCAGGAGGTATCGCAAGACCCGCGGCGACGAGAAATACTCGCCCACGCTGATTGAGAGTACATCCCTTTGAGTCGAAGGCTATTCTAGTAGGGGGACGAGAGCACGTGTATGCGTGAAGGACAGCATGCGAAGAAGGAGATTCTTCGTAGCGCATCTTGAGGACATTCTAGGCAGTGACATTGATGCTGCCATTACCCCGAGAGTGGAATATGGAAGAGAAGAATCCTTCCTCTAATCATTCTCTGTCTTCTTTCATGTCTTGCCTTGGATGTTCGATTCACTTTTGAATGTTTTAGACTGTGGAAGTGTACTGACTTCTGGATATTATATTTAATGTATGTTTTATATCGAGAAACGCGCTATAGATTTTTATCCAAGTGGTTTTTATAAAATGTTGCTTTACTATCAGCTATGAATATAAAATAATAACGGTTCATTCGATATGCGAGGCACGTGACTCGTTGTACGTAATTATACGAGCATTGCTTTGTTATCTGATTTAATTATTCGAACGTTGGCCTATTTCCATAGGTTATATCGGGAACTCGATAGAGGATTAAATTAGTCGAATGTTACTTTACTTCGGTCCAAGGCTTAATAGCTTTTCAGGCTGCATACGCTTGTAGTTTAAGAAGCGGGCTATCGATAATAGTCATTTATTCCAATAATAATCGCGTAGACTTTCCAAGGTATCGTTTTCATAGACATAGGTACCTTATGCAGTTCCGCAACCATAAACCTAACGAGTCTGCCCCGTTTCACCCTTAACCTACCTCGCGGCCAAATGTCATATCGGTCACATACGAAACTCAATCCGCGAATGAAAAAGACGGGCCTTGTCAATTCCCTTCGAATAACGCGCTTTGGTTATTTACGAGTCGATTAATGAAGTTCTACTTCTAATATGGCGTGTACATAACCATTTGGCATGGAAATACGTACACTCGCGTGTATCCTTCTATCGATACTGTGTATATATATAGCCTCCATTTCTCCGGTTTATCTACCAAGTTCGACAATCCGCACAATACTCAGCTTCATCGGGAGTATTCAGATTATAAAGTCACGCCTGTTAAAATAAGTATAGGAGGTGCTTGTTTCCTACCTCCAGTCGCGGTATGTAAATCATCAGCTATATTCGACATATAACGAGAAAGTGTTAGTAGTCTCACAATCTCACTCGTGCTCGAATTTGTGCCAGACTCCACGACTCGCCCCACGATTCTCGTTTGCACGTTTCTGCACCGACCGAAAAATCAGATTTACGTAAAGCCAAGAACGTTTCGCACGTTCCGTGCCGCGCGATGCAAAGCAAACGGCGTGATACACGCGGGAGCATAACTACACGCAATTCCAGCGACAAGCGTGTTGGCACGCACCAGCGGCAAAGTCGATTGGAATCTCCGATTCTCTGCAGTGTTCATTATCGCATTATCGCACGGACATGTAACTCTGCGCGCCCGTATTCGTATTTCTTGCAATAATCCACCCGCATCGCGAATCCCTGCTTTTAATGGAAGGCTCGACGATCTATCGGTCATTATCATTCGAAGTATCGGCTCCGCTGGTCATTATCAACTACGTAATCCTGCCAAGTGTTTCTAGATTGACGTACGGCATTTTGAAATTGATAATTTTATTGAAAAAAATGTAGATCCGCGTAGGAAAGGAAGGATGAGGCTTTGTGCGAGTAGAATGCATTTTCGGGGATGATGCTATCTGTAAGAATACGCAGAATATATTAGCAGAACTCTTGTGTTTTAATAATTTATCGTGCGGCGTATCCAACGATTTGATTGGATATAGAGCTTTTGGTATGTTCGAAGCGGGTTAAAATCTCGTGTTAGTTATTTAAATTCAAAGTAAAAACTTTCGTTGCTCCTTTGGCGCATAGGGAATGAAAAAATGCTGCATGGGTATGCTGTTAGTTTTGCAAAGTGCGACTTGGTCGTAAAATCCTTTAGTGGCGTCGAGCCCGTGCTCTAAGAGCGCCTAGTGCGAGGTAACGTGTTTGTTGTGTCCTTAGCAAGATATCGGAATATTTGCACGGCTCGTCTGGCACGGTGTATCTCGGCTTTCTAACCCCAGGTGTCGTAACACCCTACATTTTCTCTTTGCTTTCGCGACAATTTGCTCGAGGGGGGTTCCATTATTAGCGCGGGCGCGAATTAATTTCGCGGACGGGCAGGAAGGAAGGCGTAATTCAACGGTGGCTTTCTACCGCTGTGGCAATTTACTCTGGAATTGAAACAATTAAAGTACACTTTTTCCCCCTGGATGATGCAGATTATTGTGCGAGTGCGCGCCACGGTTGTTCTTCGCTCGAGCTCGAAAGAGGAAATGCTCGACTGGTTATGACGCCGCGGTGGCTAAATTCTGACTCTGACACTACGCTCTTCCTATTCGCCCCTCTATTTTGCCTGCTTCCTCGTTTTTAACGCCTGAAAGCAATGGCAAGCAGGTTCGATGAAAAGCAGGTCGAATTTCCCTGGAGATCGTGTTAATCCTGTCATTTCTCCGATCGAAGGACACGCGTTCTCCAATTAATACTAGCCCGACGCTAATCGTGCATGGCAGAGCGGAAATCCTGAGGAATCACACTGGATCTTCTCGTCCTACGTACGAATTACTGGCGTTCCACGTGCGTGTGTACGCTGAGCGCGCGGGCAAGTGTGCACGCAAGTGCGTCAACGACAGTAAAACGGAGCCGCGAAGCGACAGAGGAAGCGGAGGATTTGTCACGAAGGCAGTTTGGTTTAACTGATCTCATCCGTCTTGTCGCGGACGTTGCGATGCTCCGGCAGTTGTCGTCTTTGCCGTCGCGACGACGACAACGAGGAGTTAACTTCATCGTGTGCGTGGCCCGATCCGCCTCCTCGCCCTTCTGGAAACAGATTGAATCGTCTCGACGACCCTGGCTGGCCAATGACCATCTCCGCCTTCGGTTGAATGCACGAAGCGGGTCGAGTGTAAATTCTAAAGTTGCCCGTACGTTCGTTGCGCCAACGAAAATCGGCAGCTTCGGAAGTACGCTTCTCGATTTCTTCGCTTAAACTTTCATGTTGACGTTTGGGAGCGTGCTGTACAGGATAGGATCCAATCGAGCGGCTGAAAGATACGCGCATTACGTGGATAGCCTCAAAAGTGGTGGATGGATTTTGGAAAGTGACTCCTTTCTGTGAAACCTAGAATTTCTGCGAGTACTCTATAGCGGCTTTACTTGGCAAGAATAGATTCTGTGAAGCAGATGCTTTTTCTCGTTGTAGGAGAAAAGGATTTAGGACAGCTCACTTCGTGGTGGAAATTTTACTCATTGCATCTCTATGTCACGATACAGTCTGCGTATCATATAGAAAAACATAAAAATATTTGGTGTGAAACTCGAGCCTCTCTCGCGTAAACCGAAGCTCTCTCCGGCATCATAGATCAATATTACAGAAATGTATTTCATCGTCCGTGCGCCCTCCTTCGGCCAAACGAGAGTAATTTGACGAGCAATCCAGAGGGCCATTAGATATCAGCCATGTCGTGTGCGTAGAACGGATTTCATAAGTAACCCGTAATTCTTTGTTCCGTTATGCAAGAGGTCGCGCTTGCGAAAATTTGAAAGTGTAACTTCTATCCACTTTCACGCTTGCTCTTGATACGCGAGCCGACTTAGAAATTCCGCGTACGCGGGCGCGTTAAAAGTGTCGTGACACGGCGTGTCGCGTGTAACTGCATGTAAGCTAAGAAACGTGCGGCATTAGAGTGACATTTTCGAGCAGCGGGACGAGTTTCTGCGTCCCACGCGGCCGCATAAACAGTTCTCCTCCTTACGTCACTAGCTTTATCCCATTACCAGTCTTTTTTGCATACTCGCAATGTAATCCCTTTCGTACTCTCGACGTAAATTGGGAGCGTTGGTAAAATTCTTAAGCCGGGCGTGAAACACGATCAGCGGTCCGATACCGTTGGCAAGGCTCGGGCGGCGAGTTTCGTGACATCCTTATTAGATAACAACGCCAAGTCGTACCGCGATTACTTTATGGAAGAGCCTCCCTCGACCGATTCTGAGATCGAAGGTCGCGTAGACAAGGCGAACTGCACGGGGCATCGGTGCGGTGCACCGTGATAAAACATAGGTACACCAGCGTGGTCTTGTTTCCTCTCTGGGTTTTCCCTCTCCTTCTCAATCTTTCTCGCTCCTCGAACCCCCCCTCTCCCTCTATGCTAAGCAGTTATTTGCTGCGTTGTTATTATGCCAGCACTGGCGTGTGTGCATTAGTTGCCAGGCGTACTTTATGCCGCGCGGGGCGCGTTAATCGAGCTTTAAACACACGCTTTCTGCGCGTGTGATTTAGCTCGAATGTAACCGAAGCGCCGGCCGTAACCGACTTAAAACCGACAGGAATACATCGAGAACCTCGCACGGGGCCCTTTCTCCGGGCTCTTATCGTCTATTTTCCACGAATTTTCCACTCGTGTCTTTTCATTCATTCTCCTCGATACGAGAGCGATTAGCGTAACTCTTGCTACCTGATCTTCCAGGTAGATTTGTAAATACAGGTTACCATAACAGTTTTCCATAGTCCTTCGTTATTTCAACGATCCCTCGATGTTAAACGTGTTGAATCTGAAATAAACGATAGCAAGGCGGAGCCATCGCGTCAGGCCTATCGAGGGTAGAAGACTATAAGTACGAGTATTCCTTAGAGCGCACCTTGCGATATGGTCGTCGGGTTTTCGAAGTCACCGAACACGCGTGAAATGTAATAGTCTCGTCCTCTGGCTCTCCGTCCCGCACGTGCAAGTGACGCACGTGCAGGGAGTTTGGCTCGTGTGAAATTATTCCAGCCGAGGTTCCGGCAATGGTTAAGCAGGATGTGCGCGGGTGGTTTCGCAGATCCCTTTCTCCACCTTCGGCCGAGTTAACACCCGAAGCGGTGAGAGGCCTCGATATTCGCGCTCCCTTAAAGGCGTCCCCTCCTGTTCGCCCCCTCGGCCCTCCTTATCGCGCCTCCTTCCACGTGGGGCGATACACGAAAGTTCACTTTGCACGGCGTGTCAAAGGTGCCCCCGCGGATTCGCCGTTTTCCCCTTTCGGCTCCCGCGAAGTGCACTTTAATTGCCACCTCGATAAACTGGCCGGCTCTTCTCGATTTACGACACCCGCGCAGGGGAGCCCAGGGATTTTCAGGCGGGCTCTTCTCGATCTCCTCGATCGATTTCCTCCACCTCGTGGAATGGGGAGACTTTCGACGAATCTTGAAGAAGGAATTTAGAAGGATTTTCCTCGATCTCGCGAAAGGTCTTTTATCACTACTTGCTGTGGTTTTTTTTTAGGAGACGAGTTATCGGTGGCTTACGAACAGTTGATTTTTTATGAGACTTGGCCCTTAAAGCTCCAAGTGTGCCTCTCTGGTATCATCTGGATTATATTACTTCTGAGAGGATTAAAGATTGTTTTGACTAATTTTAATATTATTATTTACACATAATTGTAGTATTTAAAATATGACACTTAAAGACTTATTAAAATAGAAGTGTGATGAGAATAAGTTGAAGTTTCTGGTCGATATTCAGGATTAAAAGTCGGAGCGTTAAGGGTTAATGGATATAGAAGTCTTTGATATGTTGGAGAATCTTGATTTAGGCTTGATTTTTTCGATCATTTGGAAGTATCGAATGCGCGCATGGAGAATTATTGAGGTTTTCAGTGAACTTATAGTTGATGAATTTATATATTTTTAATATTAATGAGCTTTCATCTTTCGAACCTTGGACCGCTGCAGTATGCCAGTTTCCAAGGATGCGCGGAACCGTTACGTTCCCAGATGCTTCGATTTCTTGTCGGCGAATGATAAAGCAAAAAAGGGACGTAAAAAGAGCGAATGACCTTACATTATCCACCGTGGTTACGCTTTACGTTCTAAGGAAAGGTCTAAACGCCGACATCACGAGCCCCGCTTTCAACCTGAGTATTCATAAAAAAATACGTTTCACAGGGTTTTTTTCCTAGAGCACGTTTGATCGTCCGAGTGATCTGGAATATAATAGCGCTCTTCTGTTTAACACTTGAACAGTACCAGGAAGCACCGAATGCTTCTCAAAACACTACTTAAAAGATTCCTCGATTTTTCTCTACCAATCCAGCATTAAATACGTTAAGAAAATATCCTGATAAATTTTTTAATGACTCGGTGCATTGCTCCACAATATTCTCATTCTAAAGGAAGCTCGTCTGAAAAAAAGAAACAAATTTTTACTGCAATTTATCGTACATATCATATCAAAGCTTTAATCTTGTAATTTCAGATCTCTTTAAATACTTCGATTAGAACTATTCTTTCCAGCCTAGCTACTACCTCTGCACGAAATAAACTCAAATAAAACCCCACACCGCAAGTATCCCTTCTCCCACTCAACATTCCATAATCTTCAACCACCAGTCAAAAAAACGATCGAAGTAAAAGAAGTCATACGATCAGCAAATAAAGATTCTTTTTCCCCGAAAAACCTATCTTTGCACAGAGTACGCACCTGTATTTTATACTCTACAATAACGTCCTACCCCCTTACCATCGTAACAACGATTATCGCCATAATACGATTCCCAGGCAGCTAACAAAACTCCACGTTTCTTCTTCCAGGTTTCGTGTCGTGCTCGCCGAGCCCCTGCAAGAACGGAGGACTCTGCGTGTCGTCGCCACGCGGCGAGTCGCATTGCAAGTGAGTGGATATATTCCATCATTCCCATTATTGTAATTACGGGCCGCCGCTTCTGGTCCTGCCGCGGCGGCATATCGTTCGGTATGCGTGTCGTGCGATTGCGCGCGAAACGACCGGTTCGCTCGGCTGGCAAACGACGGGCCGAGTCGTTACACGCCGCTTGCCGATCGGCGACCATCACGAGAGACAAGAGGGAGAGGGAGGCCGGCGCGAGGGAACGAGCTGGTCGGAGGGAGAAAGAGAGGGCGAGAGAACCGGACGTTTCGCCGCCTCCCACGCGAAAAGGATGAGAAACGGAGGAAAAGGCGAGGAAAAGAGAAACGAGCGGCAGGAGAGGCTGGGGGAGGGAAAAAATCGCGATTCCTTGCTCGCGGCTTTTCTCGACTCGCAGCTCGAAATCCCTTCCCCGATCTCAGTCATGATATCCTCGAGATTATCCTCCCGAAAGGAACGCGCGGTAGAGAATGCTGTTGTGGCTGTTGAGCCGTGTTAATCGTCCCGCGTGAATTTAACGCTATTCCTACCAGCCATTTTCCAGACATGTTTAAGTGCACCGAATGTATCCTTAAAGAAAAAGAGGAAGAAAGAAAAGTTTCAACAGATTAATGTATCGATCCGTAGGCTGCAAGAAAATCATGAAAAATGTCAGAAGTGACCGCGTCTCAAAGTTCTAGAGTTTTTCAAAGAAAGCACTGAGCGGTTATTTGACCAGTCGTGGTAGGAATAGTGTTAAATATTGTAGTCTGGTGTGGTTTTTGATTATAGTGCTGTTTTTTTTGGTTTATTTTTTTTTGACGCAGAACGTTGATCTTTGCTGTTGTTTGTGTGATATTTAGTGTCGTATTTGTATTGTTACGAGCACAAATGCGATGATGAAGATGAACGTATTAGTGTAATCGCGTTTATTTCAGACACGGTTTTTTTATAATAGGTTTTCTATAAGGTGTAGCTACATATCTTGCGGGTTTTCGATTTCGAGTCACGTAGGCCTCCGTATTCGTGCGTTCATTTATGCAAACTCATTTTTTCCCCTACTTTCTTTCTCCTCTTCTTCCGTTTCCATAACAGCTTTGGTCCCGACTCATTGAACTCGCGCCGGATCGTCGTAATCGACGTCGATACGTGAGCGCCGAAGGGCTTTCGGTCGTCCTGGATAATTGGAAAATTATCCTGCTGCTTTCCTCCGTTGATCGTCCGTTCGATATACAGGGTAATGAGCTGCGCGCATGATTTCCCGGCAAGTACGATCCTCGGATGCCGTACATATTTACTTGTAGTGTATTTAAAAAATTACCATTCTGTGGATCGAATTTTTGATTTGATCGAATCTTGATTTTTGCGCAACAGCGACTATCCATAACTTTGCGCTGCAGTTTTTTTTCTTTTCTTTTTTTTCTTTTTCGAACGATGCATTTACGAGTTACATTTAATTTGGATCTTGATCGGGGACCTTTTGGGCGTGTTTCTACCTCCCAAAAGTCAATGTGTCGCCGATAGCAATTGACCGCACGATTTGATCGCGCAAAATGACGCTTGAGCCCGCATCGATGGAACGTAATACCAACAGAATGGCGTGGGACGATACGGAATGGGATGGAACGAGATGGGCCGGGATCCGGTAATAGCGGTAATAGTCGGCAGTCGTGACCCGGCGACGCATCTAAATTACCTTTATCTCGAGCCCTCGTAGGTTTCACTTTTGGTTCAGTCAGCTCGACGCCTCCGTGGTTCCTCCGAGGCTTCTTTATTCTGCAGATTGCCGTTCTCAAGGGAATAATGGGAATTTTTATTACAATTATCCTTTCGTACTTTTTCCTACCCTCCGCGTACGACGATAGATAAATTATCAAGGGCAAGCATAAGACAACGCGACATTGTAGCTCTGCTCTATGTTAAATCGATCAATATAATTTATCGCGGTTTATAGATAGTCGATGCTCATATTTACATCGAAATTCCTCTATAATACGTATTTTATAACATTCTTTACATCTTATGAAGTCAAGTTATTGATGTGATTTAGAGATTTATGTATATCAGTCGAGAAGTATGGAGAATACGAGGATGCTTTCGTTCAGGAGCAACCGAGGTAGATGGTTTCGAATACGTCCTCGTATCTCTTGTACCGACGTGAATCGGTAAGGCCCGTTATTACGTGACGTGACCGTCGTTCCTCCTTTCCTTGCTATTCTTATTATCGTTATTATTCCGTTGCTCGCCAGTAACCCTGCCGGTGAATTCAATGCCTCCTGTCCAATCCTGCAGCATGCTTCTAAACGAGAATCGCATCGGAAGGCCCGACTTTTTGCGGCCTCGAAGCCGCTCCTCTTAGGTAATCAAAACGATATATCTCTCCGGCCGTGGGTTTTGTCACGACGAATGGCCGCGGCGATAATCGAGATTTGCGTTCCTCCGCCAAACGGAAGATGTCCCGTGGACTTCCAATCCTGAAAATTGATAACGCAACTCAGCAGCTTTCCTTGGCTCATGCCAGTCCCGCCACGAAGCGCTGAACGTGCGCGCTTGCGCTCGGAAAGTTCACGCGTTAAAAATGATTGCGGCTGATGGATTTTCTTGTCGCACAGCGCGAATAGAATAATAAGGGAATCAAACGCGGTGACGCTTCAGATTTGGTTTGATTCATCTTACGCAATCACCGGAATGTTTCTCAGACAGTGGTTTGTGTCCGCGGCGCATCGGGATGATGGAGTTGTAGTACATCTGTCGCTCCTCGCGACTTAATACGTTGATCGTTAAATTCATACGGGACGAGGCTTATGTTTCGAGACTATATTCTGAGGTACTATGAATTATAATATATATTTGTTTCATGGTAAAAATCTTAAAGTAATAGCTGAGGTTAAACGTTAAATTTTCTGAACACGAATCTCTGTGTTTGCACGCTACATTATTGCAATTAATTTATTTTGCATAATAATTCTAATACTAGAATAGGTTTCTCAGGCTTTTGTTACATATGTTATTATAGGAGGATCGTATTTCAGAATTTATATACGTATCTCTGTTCTCTATCCTGCTCTCATCGTCTGCTCGAGTTAGACGGAGCCTCGTGCTTCTCTAGTATTAACACTACCCACGAAAGTAGGCAGCGTAGGCTGTAATGCACCTTTTCTCCGGGTACAAACCGTCCTCCTTTACTTACGCAGGATTTTGTAACAGGCGGCAGCCTGCTGCTTCCCTCTCGATTTAAATGCTGTCCGAAAACTTGCGAATTAAGATTCTCGCGAAAGATGTATGAGTATTTTATTTTTTTTTCCCTCTGGCGCAATCTCCTCGAGAAATCGTTAAGACGATAAGTGCATCTGCCACCAGGGATCCGTTACCAAAGCGGGAGGCGGTAAAGGACAACCATTTAAGAGAGACCCGTAATGGTTTTATTATACATTTACCTTTATCTCGATTTACCTGCATTGGCCGGCCGCTGAGGCAGGCGAACGTTGTCGCCCCTGCCACTCGTAAGAAAGCCAGACGAGTTAATTATTTAATTAGCCAGGATATTGCGCAGAAGGTGCTTACAGCAGAGCCGGTTTGAATTTCGGCTTGGCGAACTCGAGTTCTCGGTTTAGAAAGAAAAACCGGAGCAGTGTGCGCGTTATACACGTCGAAGCGTCTAGAGCGAAGCCCGATTCTTTGGATTCTTATGTATCGAATACACGACACCTGCGGAGAAGGAAACTTTGGTTACGAATGGCTCCTTAATTAACCGATGTCGTCGAGGGCATAAAATTCTCGAAGATAAATTTCCCAACTCCCCCAAGATTAAGAGTCCGAAAATCGTAAAATACTTTTATTATCCATTTGTATTCCGAACATGTTTTTTTTTACCAATGTTTATCATATTTTTTTTATTATTTTTGTATTCGATATTGAAATCCTTTCAACCGAAACTTTCATCCTCGTTCCATTTTCATCATCGGTGAATATCCTTGAATTTCCAATGCGATTCTATTCGTTACAAAATGTCGTTATCTCGCTGAGATATCGATCGGATCCCCGTATAAAACGACCGTAATCCAATACAATAACAAATTTGGCCAGTGCCACTTGACAATATGGTGAATTAAAGCTGCCGCCAACGAACGAGGGGTCACGCACAATGGGGCAGAAACCACCCCTTTGGACGGGCACGTTCACGTACAAACATTAACGTATTTATGCGCCTTGCAAAGGTATACTTACACGCGTCGCTCCCCGCGGATGCAGCTCGTCTACGGATTTACTTGGACAGGATGCACTTGCACACTTGCAGCTTTCCTCGGATGCATTCATGCGTGCTCGCGTATATATCCCGCGTAGTCCGGCCACGTGCTGAGCCACGTGGCCCTTATAGGTTTTACATCTATGCAGGGCATCTCTCGACCAAAGGGTTTGCCCGCATGGAAAAATATTGTTTTTCCATTTCGCTACCTATTCCGTTACGCGCGGTTGATACCGCGGAAGAGTGTGCGCATGTGACATTAAACTGCCATCCGTATTGAAAAGTTAATCGTATAGAAATACTCTACGATATGTTTTTTTTTTGGAATAACCGATGGGTACTAAATTCTATCCAGTAATGATAGGGAGAAATAAGAACCGAGCTTCTTAATAGTATTAACGATTCGACTTGCGAGATACATTTGATATACGCGAAAATAATTTGGGGACAATTTTTTACACGCACACAGCTGCCTCCGTTAACCCTGAACATTTTTTCCTGCGCCCCTATGAGCCTCTGTCATACGACGAAGGGTTTGTCGAATGGAGCAACATATGCACGATGATGGACGACGATGTAGACGCACCCCTTCGAGTCACACAGGGTGCCATTGTATGGGCGTGCGCTTCTGTATCGTGCACAGACCGCCGGTTCGGTTCAAAATCTTATATCCCAAATGGCCGCAGAAAGGGTGTCGGTCGTGCGAATCGCGTTAAGAGCATGGAAGTCCTGTTGGTGGACTTGTTACTCCAAAATTACTCTTTCGACCGCGTTTACGAATACGAAATGGATATCGTGTAATTCAGCTCGCAGTAAGTTTATATAAAAGAATTCTTACGAATGGTAAGCTATAGCATCTATGTTTAATCAACAGTTACTACCTCATATCTCACGAACCCAACTCCAAAACACGTAATGGCATAACCAACATTACTGTTAACGATCGAAATGAATTAGATACTTGCCGAAATAGATCGTAGTGAAAGAAAAATCATCCCATTCAGAACGTTTGATAATATTCAAGAGGCATAGCATTGATTGCTCCATAGGTTTTCGTCAATGAATTGCGCGCGCGTTTATTTCATTGACAATATACGGATCACTAAGATTGTTTCAAGTGTGTAATGGCGAGCTACACGCTTTGCACTCGCATTACTGCGGTTATAAATTGTTGCCTCGGCCGGGGCACGTAGCGCCCTCGAAAGGAGCGTGAACGAAAAATGTCCGAACGGACGAGGGCCATTGAGAAAGCCGAAACGATTGTCGGCCGGGACACTGTCGGGAGTTAATGGTGTCGGCGCGATAAAATCTGACAAGATGCCACGAATCGTTGTCGCATTGTCGTCCCTTTTTTCCAGGGCAAAAACATCGAGAGCAGAAAAACGGGAAGCGTTTGCGACGAGGCGTGAACCGGATCGCCTTTTTTTTTTCGACGCCGATCGACGCGACGCCCATTGTTCGCGGAATGCTCACTTTTTCTAGCTGCTCAAACCTTGCGCGCGAGTCGTCTGTAGGCAAGGCTGGCTTGGAAAAAAAAGAAAGCGGGGTGAAAAACGAGTCGGTGTACTTTAAAGAGGAACCTTCTTTCATCGCTCACCATATTCCGTGGGGACGCCTGGCGTGTGTCGTACATCGTTTATCGTTCTTTAACCGTTCGCCATGTTCCTCTGGGAGTAGTTGCGTGTGTCGTATGTCATTCGTGCCGCGTCTCCCATCGCGTTTGCATTATATCGCTTATCATCCGTCCTGCATCGTATATTGTTCGTCGCTCGGCGTTCCTCGTTCATGCATCATCGTGGATCGAACGTGTTATACCGTTAATATTCTGTGTTATATCATGCATCGTTTCCGTGTTCCTCCGTTTACCTAATATTGGGTATTATCCAGCGTAGATACATCTTCTACTCTTTTATTAATGATCCTACGTCGTGCCCGTTGTCGTCCATTCTCTATCTTCCACCATAGATCGCTCTGCCTTTGGCTCGCCTCTTCCACTCTACGTTTCTTGATTCGCGCTCGCGCAATCTATATTTCAATCCGCATTTCGAGCACGATCTTTAGGAAACGTATGTTTCACACGCAAATTAGGTGGCCGACAGCGAAGATGGCCTTGTCCGATATGCAATTGTACGCGCTGCGTACCGACAGGAGGCACTTTTTCGCAGCCGCAGAAAACACGATGCTGTCATGCTCCAATTCCTGTACGAGTTCTCAGGCCTAAGTGCTTTTCGTTCCTCATTTAACTTGGCTTTTAATGTCGCCGGACTTTCCACGGGCCTTTGTACCGCGGCGTACATCGCCTCTCGAATCTTCGAGCGCGCCGTAAATTGATGTCCGTTGTTAGTAGCAATCATTGCCATCTGCTCGGCCAAGTGATGTTTCATATTCACGCTGGGAAATTATCGGTCTACCGTGCCGTTTGAAGTGATTTAGTTGGGCCCTGGGTAAGGTAACGTCACTCTCCTTTCACAAGGTCTGACCACGGACTTCTTCTTGGCCCTTGCGACGCCTTTTATCCTCCGGTTGTTCTTTTACATCGGGCCCTCGATCGTCGAGGGAGTTACTCTTTACGGAGATAAACTTTTACAATCCCAAATCGAGTGAGCTCGATATCGTGTTCCTCGCTATCGACGCTTCGCAACGATGGTATATATCGATCAATAAACTCTCGATCGCTCTTTTACATCCTGCCAGCGATGCGTCTTTAGAAAAAGTCCCACATATATCTTAAATATACACCGCGACGCGCACAGAGCGGATGAAATTTCATGGACCGCGAAGGGTCGGTGGATAAATTTCTCAAACGAATTTACGAGTCTCCCCGTAAATGATCGATGATTAAGAAGACGAGCAGCGCGCTTATCGGGAGGTATTTCTTAGGTTTTCCAAATTTAACGGAATTTACGGGGAAGACATCGACGGGGGATGACGAAGGTTGCTGCCCGCTGTCAAAATACGTACCTTTTTTTCTTTGGAGCATCCCGCAGAGAGCGGGCCGTCGTGCGTTATCGTGTATTCGGTGAGGCATGGCGCTTCGTGACCGTGCGCCCTGCACGAGCACACGCACACGCACACGCACACGCGCCCGTCCCAAACCCGCGGAGCACGCGTGCACGCGTACGATTTATTCGTGTGCAGCGTCGTTCAAACATAAGGTGCTCCGGCCGATCTATCGGGAACGTTAATCGACTACGAGGTACCTGTGGTTTCGCGATCGAGCCGCCGGACGTATCATTTTTTGTAGTCAAAGGTTACAGTACTTCGGTGATCGACCGTCGGATAGCTTAACGTGGCATTTTGCGGTACTCGCTCCGTTGCCTCAGCCGGGCAGATCCCTGGGTGGTTCCTTGCACGTGACTCTTGCGATCGCAGATTACACCCGGAGTCAAAGTACTCACGGCCGAATTAATTGAAAGCCGATCCGTGAAATGTATGGGCATTTGTGGGTTTCTTTCGTGTATGACTACGCTACTTGCGACGCTAGATTGCGTGGTACTGACAATGGGTACGCGGATGGCCCGAGCCAATAGTTATGGTGGAATTTTGTTTGATCTTGTCGCGATCGTTTTCTGCATTATAGGATGGTATTCAATGCGATAAGGGTAAGTTGTTTTTTTAATATTCCATCTTCCATTCCTAAAGATGTAGAAGCGCCTTATCGAGGTCATTATAGTTGAGTACACGATCGCAAGATTCCTAATACCTTACAGTCTCGAATTTCTATGAAATGGTACCTTCTTTCTTCCATGAAATAGTACTCGCATGTCCGATTGTCCTGATATTTAGTACTCGGTTAACTTTTGCAAGGATTTTATTGACTCAACGTGCCCTCGAGAGATTCCCAAAACTGCACAGCTATACCACGGCTCTGTCGGACAGCATCGTCTTTATTTGCATGAAGGATCACCCAGATATTGAGCACCCCTGTGGGAATAACTCCATGCCCGCGGGGCCTTGGATCGTGCGCGCTCGGCCGTGATCGGCGATCCTCGTCCAGGCGCCCAGAGAGGCGGAGAGAGAGAGAAAGAACGCGAGGGTGTGTGTGTGGCGAGGGAGAGGGTGTGAGCGAGCGAGCGAGCGAGCGAGTGGGGCGGAGAGGAAAGAGAAAGGGAGAGCAGAGCGGTGAGCGAGCGCGAGAGTGCTGCTAGCTCGAGGACCATGGGGTCCGGCGAACGACGAGGCCAGGGGGGGGGGGCTGTGCTCGACCGAGGGGAGCGAAAGAGAAAGAGGGGTGATCGTCTGAGCGTGAGCGCGCGTTCCCACGCCCGCCGAGCATGCGCCGAGAATCGGTCCCCTCGTGGCCCCTCGGCTCCGTCCGCGAGTAATCGGTTCTGTGGTTCGGCCGCTCGTCTCTTTCTCTCTCTTTCACCCTTCGACACAGCGCCTCTGTCTCTCTCCCTCTTTCACCCTTATCCTTACCCTCTCGCGAAGAGTGCTACTTCTCTCTCTCTCTCCATCTCTCTCTCACTCTCTCGTCGTTCGTCCCCCTTCCGCAGGTTTCTCGAAGAGCGTCCCTTTCTTTCTTTCACTGTCCCTTTCCAACCGTCCTCCTGCCGAGAGTCTCGGTTCCACGACGTGTTCGTAGATCTCTCTCTCTCTCTTTCTCACACGTTCTCTCCAAGCGTCTCCTTTTCTCTCCGTCTGTATCTCTCTCTCTCCTTCTCGTTCCCTAGCCGTCTCCCTTTTACATTCCTTATGCAGTGCTCTCTTTATCCTTCTCGTCGTCGAGAGATGGAAGGAGAGGAAGGGCAGAGCACCTCCTCGTTCCGCGTGCACACACATATACACGTCCCATTCGCCCCGCAGGCCCCATCCGTGTTTCCTTGCCCGCTCTTTCTCTCTTCCTCCCTCCATACATCCGCATAGATTCAAGTGCGGACGTCTGCCATTCTTTCTCTCCGCCACGTTCTTTCTCCCTGCGCCTCGCCCGCGAACAATATTCGTTTCTACCACTTGTCCTGCAGGCCTCTGCGCTCACCTTCTCCCTCTTCGGCTTGGCCTGCATCGCGCAGCAATAAGCCGCTCTAATTATCTTCGACCTGCTTGTCAACCCTCCCCGCCGATACATAATGATATTGGCACCTCCTCGTCTTACGATATTGCTTCACGATTCTCCATGGGCTTTGTTATTTAATCAATCGCGCGTTATACGCTGACGATCGTCTTAATGGTGCACGTTGAACACCCTGCCTATATAAAGTTTCTCGCGAAGAAGGACAATACCTTCTTATCCCTATTTTACGGCTAAACGTGGAAAATAAGTGGCTTATTTTCTAATCGGCCCAACGTTTTCGTATACCATTTACACTCTGAATTACCGATCGAGCATACAGGAATCGGTTGAAACCAGGACGGAATGCGGCATATCGGCGGTGGAGGAATTTGCGCAAGAGTACTCAAAGGTTACAATACATCGAAGCGAGGTATCGGTGGTGCTTTGGAAACGTGAATTTGAGAGAAACGCGGCCCCCGTGGAGTGGGATGAGAGAACGGTGCGCGGGATGTTTGCAGAACCTCCGGAACCCTCCGGAACGTGTTATTTGCGAATACCTACGAAACGGTTTGACTCGTTCTCATGAGAAGGCATGCTTACGGCGGCGTCCTGCAACTATTTCCGCTGGGCGGTAACAAGGACCAGGAGAGGCTCGATAAAGCAAAGGCGCCGCTGGTTCCACGTAGCCGCTGCCGCGTGTCCGACCCGAGGGCGCCCGTTTGTTCTACCATTGTGGCACAATTAACGAGCGCAGATCAAATCCGCGGAAGCATCAGTTCCGCCGGATGGTCCGCGAAAGAGCGTACAATCGATCGTCCTTTGCGAGTTCCGCCCGCCGAGCTTCGCTCGATGCGATCCATTTCATCCCATCTGGAATCATCCTGGGACAATCCGTGAATCTGGGATAACTGGCGATAGGTTATTCCTCTTCTAATCTCAGCAAAGATATTGTTTTTTAAGTCACTTACTGGGTACAAAGGCACTAGAGAGAAATGGATCGTCGTCATTAAAGTAGGTTTAGCTTCGTTCTATTCCAAAACCCGTGTGTAATCGTACGGGGATTTGAGGCAATCTAAAGAAATATACGACCAATCCTCGTACGCGTGAATCACCTTTGTAGCGCGATGTAGAGACACCGGTTAGAAATGATCGGCCAACGCTCAACAATGATAAGCCTCTAATTGCGCGGCGACTGTCTGCGCGTAACGACCTATTCTACTGGCGTCTCAACGTACGCTTACCACTTTTCCGTTTATACACGCGCTTCATTCGGGATGGAGGATTTTTATCTTCGTTCGTATGTTGTCGCGCGATAAATGCTGATCGGCTCAGTATTTAAAGTACACGATTCTTCCCTTCCAAGAATCCGTGAAATCGCTTTCCAATAACAGATCGATTAAGGTGATTGCATAACCGATCGATCGGACCGTAGGAGTTTTTAGAGCGAGATGGATTAAAATTAGCGATGCTCTATGACGTTCTATTACCGTCCCCTCGTAGGTGTCATTTCTCGAGAAGAGTTAGACAGTGTTTGCGGCTCGCACATGCAAATAGCGAGCGATAGACGCTTCGACTACCGTTCATCGTTATTTACTCGACGGTAGCTCGAAGCTGGTGTCGAGCACAGTAGTCTCTGGGACATGTCTCGTACGCGCCAGTATCCCAGCCGGGGCGAAGTTTCCTGCTCGTTAGTGCTCAGCGAAGAGCGGAATGGACGAGGAGGAGGACGACGACGACGACGACGTCGGCGACGTCGCGCATAATGAAGCGCCTGCAAACCGAACCGTTGTCCTCTCGCACCGACGTGCTGATTGCCAGCGCGAATATTGTCGTACAGTAATGGGTTTGTTCGAAGAAACTCGCGGACAGAGAGATTGGCTTACTCGAGGGGGAGAAAAAATCATTATTTAGCGCCAATTAGAAACATACGCCTAACGATCGCCGCGAGAGAGCACGATCCTTGCCCCTTTTTTTTTTTAACTATCGCCGAAGACGCCGTTGTCGAGGAGCTTCGACTTCCTGGATGAGTCTCATAATTTCCATGGGCAGAGAAGGATGGAGTACGTTGCCCTCTCGAGTGGATCGAAACGTGAATAGTTATTTCTTCTCGGTAATGCGTCGATTTTATTTTCGCGGAAGGCCGATAATGATGATTTCCGAACGGTTTTGCAATATAGCTGTGACAGTCCCTTTGGAGGCTCTGAGGGAACGAGATAATAAAATTCATGGGTAAAATACAACGAGATTATCTTAACAATAATGCGGGAAACGTAGTGATACGTCATCGTACTGGATTAAAGCTGTTAAGATATAAATATTTATCTCTGCTACTCTCGATAGATCGAAATAATAGATAACGTTCAATTAAAACTTTCTATGTAAAACGCACGTCGCGAAACTTCGATATTCTTTCAATTCGTCTATTAGGTTTCCTAAAATCGAAGGTGACCGCAAACGTCATAAAAAATGGCCAATAAAAATGGTGGTTTCTTGGCGAAGTGGTTTCTCCGATTCTCTTTATATCCGCGGAGCACCGCATCCAGCCTACCTTGCCAATATTCTTTTACTTCACTTCAGGTGGCACTTTTCCTCCTCTAACGCCATTCTCCTCTGCCCCCCTTTGCGTGCCCCTCGTTGCTCGCTTACAATGCAAACACGCGAAATCCATCCACCGCTGCAGCCGCTCGTTTTCCAAACCGATTTGCTGACACGCAGGCGAGAAAGGCATGCGTCGTTCGTAGAAACGATACGGAAGCATATCGGTTTTACATAACCCGCTGAGTATGCAGATTGTCTAGAGACTGTCCCGGCGAAGGGATCATTAGGATACCGGTTAAAGGGTCGAGCACGAAGAGGTGTCGGCCTTGTTAGCTAAACACCAAAGTACCGCTAATTTTCGCAAGGATCTTTATCGAGTAGATTATGAATAAATTATTTCTTTTAGAAACCTTGCAAAAAAATGCTTCCCGTACCATTAATAATACTTTGTTTTCTCCGGTGTCCTTCGTTCGGTTTATTTGCGGAAGTAATTATATATTGAAAATCTCAAAAGTCGGGTTAGCATAATCTCGTAACTCAGACTATCAAATAAGAAATCCATTAGTAAATTAGATTTCGATATTTTATTTCGGCTGTCAGAAAGTAAATTTGCAACATATTCATTCGCACTGTTGCTTATGCGACTAATATTTTTTTTTCTATATATAATTGATTTCTTTCATTCGCCGGTTGTAGTTCGACACAAATTCAACCTGCCTTGTCCGACACACAATTTCGCGTTGCGCCAGGAGCTTTTCTTGCTTCAGCCTCCTCGGTGAAACGGAGGATAGGCGATCGATGTTGCCAGATAACCCAGCCGACAGATGCGTGCTCGCGCGCGTTCTAATTCCGGAATCGAAAAACATCCTGGTCTCCGTACGTACGGAGGATAATGGCTACCTCAGAGCGTGCGATGTTCACTGGGTTAGCAAGGAAACCCGGCGATACGACGTTAATCCTCTCTATCTCGCGCGGTCCCGCCCGCTGTTCTCTCGCTGTCCTCCTCGAACCTTCGATCGTCCTCCTCTCTCCGTCTCCCTCCCTCTCCCTCTTCCTTTTCCTCTTCCTTTCGCTCTAGCCTCACGGCTGCTCTCTCGCCTCGCGTTTTATAAATCTGCACGCCCCACATCTCGAAAAGTCCGTTACATGCCTTCGTACACGCGGTCAGTATGTACCTACAACCTTTCTACCCTCGTTGCATACCGCCTTTACACGCGGACACGTACGGTTTTCGAGCGGGCAGAAATTACACGCACTGCCAGGATAGAATGAGGGACGGAGGGCGAGAGTGAGAGAGTGAGAGAGAGAGAGGGGAGAGAGGGGAGGGGACTGAGCATCGGCTCTTAATTACGATCGGCGCGTGTGCAACCGAGCCGAACGCGAAAAATAAGTAGTGCCTCTCCTTTATGCCGAGCCCCGCGAATTTTATTCCCGTCGTCGTGTATGCGCGAGCTATTAATGACTCGCTCGAGGATATAGAAGTGCTGGATACCGCAGGATCGGACGGTCGCGGAGCAGAACGATTGTCCGACTTCGACGGAGATCTATGCGACTCGTGCGCACGATTTCGTGGAAATTACTGTGCGACTACTTTCGGTATGCTTAGCCGAAGCAGATGTTATCGGTGAATTTGTGTAATGGAGCACTTTCGTCGTGTATATGGATTCGAATATTTCCCTTCTGCATCAAGTGTTCGGGTTTTCCATTCGAGGGGATATCTCGATCTCCGCACGTCCGGCCCTGGCATCGAGCTCATTTGCATTATGCGGCATTGCAAGCATGAAATTCTTCGTCCAGTCGGCGCCCCGGGGGAAAAATTAATCGAGGAAATCGTAGATTATCCGCGACGGGCAATAAAGTGCGATGCGACTTGGGATATTGGAAAAATGCGAGGATTGGCCGCGGTATTTAAACTGTACCGTGAAACTTGGTGGCTCGAGATAAAAACACCGTGATTGCTCGATTGGTTCGGAGCACATGTCCCGCGGTGGCTGCTGAAAACTCCGATCGACGTCCTTGTAGTGTGAAAAGCGTACAGAGACACTGACGAAGGAACAAAAAACTAATTAAATCGGAGCAGCAACCTCTAAGGAAAAAAAAAAAAAGCATCGCGCCTTCTGATCGGATAATTCTGTCGCGGTTCTTCGGTCATTTCCAAGAAGTTGTTTACATAATTACCCACGGTTCCAATATTTTTTTGCATCCATCGAACGAGGAATTCTCGAAGCCTAGCTACGCTATGCGTATGGATATTGATAGTTTTTTCTGCATCCTTGGCGCGATTGCACGTTCAACCGGCACCGCAAACGGCGAACACGTATGTCTCACGAAGCTGTCAGCTCGGAGGAAAAAACTGAATTATTTAAAGAAGCGATCAAGCCGAACGGCGGTGCTCTTTAGAACGCAGTAGTATATTTAATACGTTCAGCATGTCATCGAATAATTGATGCCGATGTGACTATTCCACACATCATTTGCATCGCATAAGCTGGTTAACTCAGATTCACGCGATAACAACCTTCGTGCGGTTTTCATCGCAGGATTTAATCACGTGTTGACTGGGACATCTAACTGGATAATAATCGACCGTCCATTTCGAATGCAAGGGAATCACCATGAATACATTACAGGCATAACAATCGAATATTTATTGAAAAACGTGCCATTTCCAATACATAATTACAATATATCATTTCCATAACGTCGCATTCTATCAATTAGTGACTTTGTTAATAAGAATGCGATGCCATATAATTAGACATATTTCGCCCTCAGAAGCTCACGCCGTGTTCTCATGGATCAACAGGTTTCGTCGTTTTCGAAACACTCCTCGTACTCGTACAGCAAAGTCCACGATACGCTAAACCGTCGCCATCTTCCAGCTCGTTACAATCCCGGAGCCTGGCGATTCTTTATTCCTGTCATCTACCGTAGAAGCTCGAGGAATGACAGTAATTGAAATAAATATAAGCTTTAGGGCCGGGCTTCTTTCACATGGTAATTTCGGACCGAGCATGGGCCTCCCACGTTCCTCCTTTATCCCCTCGTCATCCCCCTTCTTTTCCTGACCTCCTAATGGGTACAAAATTCCACGCGGTGGAAGTAAAAGCTGCAGCATCCTCCGTTAAGGCGAATCCCGTTTCTCGCATTTGCATTCGTACCGAGCGTTGGGAAACAACAAATTCGACGATCGAGGGACGGGATTTTCGCGAAAGGTCGCCAACAACGACAAGCGCCGCGAGCGAGCTTCCACGAGGCTCGATGATAATTATTGGCCCTCGATAAAGGAAGGCGATTTTCTCAGGGAGGGGGGACCAGCGTGAATCGAAGGAATCGAGGGGCCCTCGGTAATCACCACGTGCCCCGCCAGCTTGATGCTCCAGTTAGGTAGTCCCAAAGTCCTCGCGATCGGCTCGCAACCACCTGCGATGTAATTGCAGCCTCCCACGGTTCCATCCCCTTCATCCTTCTCGCCTTCCTCATCTCTGCCATCCGTCGGTAATATCCTGCACGGATATATAGAGGGTTTCGCTATTCGAACGCATTTGGGATGTCTACTAGTATGTACGAGTCGAAAAAGGTAGACCATGTATGAATCTATGTTTAGAAAAATCAGTAGATTGGTATATAAGGAGCAGAAGTGCAAATGTAAGGAGCATGAAGTGTCGTTGGCAAAAGTATAAATCGTATTCTGCGAATATTGTTTTTAAGTAATGAAATGCTTGGTTAATGAATGTAGTCAATGACTGTAGGAATTTACTTTTGATTTTGGAGATTCGCGTGAAGATAACGTGCACGTACTTCTGTGCATTTTTTTTATGAACTTTGTGTACTTTTATCGAGAAATATCGGGTTTGATAATAAGTTTCGTAATAGAGATAAATAAACTTGTAAACGATATTTCTTTGATGTATGCACCGGGGAAATTTTATTTTGGTGCGTCGATACAATCCGTCGAAGGACATCATTATTTGCTTCACATCTTCACAGTCCCTTTTATTTTTTTCTCCAATCTCTATATTTTTTTTCATTGCCAATATTCTTTTTAGTCGCTTTATTTTTTTGTTTGCTCTTCTAACGCCAACACACTCTATCGATAAGGCAAATTAATATTCATCGCGAATAGTAGATCCTATATAACCCTTCGTTACCGATACTAGTATACATCAGCAGCAGCTGCGAGTGGTAGCGCTGATCGGCAGCCATCCGACCAGCACCCCTACGAACACGGTGTTATTCTTTGCGCATGGCAGAAGAACACCGTCCGCCACGGTGGTGTTTAAGAGCGAAGGAACGCTGATTATACGCCACTGACGCCCTGAGCTACGACCTGCATGTTAAGCGCCCTTCTCCCGCGCCTCTCGTGATTAGAGACGATGCCTGTCTTCGTGGCCTTCCTCTCCCTTCGTCCTTTTTCACCGCTTCGATCGGCTATTCCCCCTCGCTTTTGTCCCTTCGATACCCAGATCCTGTCGCCTGCCTCGCCTCCTGCGTATTTGCTCTCACTAACTTCGCTCCCGTTCTTCTCCGCGTCTTTCTTTGTTTCCAGTTAATTCGCCCTCCCGCTGCAAAGCCGCATCCCATGGAGTCTAAACCTGAAACCATTCCGCGCAGAGCATCTCGAAATGCTCGAAAGAAAAATTCGAGATGGCGGGCTATTGTTTTTCTTCTTCTTCTTCTTTCTCTTCTCATAAGGAAACGTGCGTAGACACTTCCATCGAGGTTAGGGTAATCGATTGGGTTTTTCAGATCTTGAGACTTTTTTATTCGGCTTCTTACAACTGACTCGACATATTTTTTTTCCTCTTCTTTCTTTTCCAAGGTTTTTTATTCTTTGTAGTTTTGTGTAAATAAAATATGACCTGCTTCAACTTTTTCGATGCTGTCCCTCGAACTCGTTCGCTTCGTGGTATTGGTACATGGTCGCTGGAAGTGGATCCTTTTTGTATCAGAAAAAGATTTCTAAACAGACTCTTGGAATTCTCGAAAGGATGTTGCAGAGACATCGGTTAAATCACGATGGGAATCGGAATTGGAGAAAGGCCATTATCTTTCGTGCTTTACGTGTCTTCGCACGTCGACGCTGGGACCCTACGTGTCGCTATAGGTGGCCTCGAAAGTAGGAGCCTTGAGAAAACCGTAGGAGGAATTTGGCACATTAGTAGGAAGGAATCCGGACGAACTAGACGTATGCATTAGGTGCCTATTTTTTGGTCGTAGGATATATCCTCCACATTTGTCCGTGAATGCCGTGCTACCCGATAAAACCTATAATGGACGTTGGGTGGGACCCCATCGCGTGCCACCTTGGATCTAGTCGAGCAGCCCGAAGATCTTCGAAAAATTTCGATCGCACGGGTCACTAAATGGATGCAGCCCCCGAATGCGGCGTGTAGGAATAAGCGATGCGTGGCCATCGAAAGAATTCCATTATCCAACGGGTGTTCCTAGAAGCTCCGCACAGGACTAAAAGTCCGATCTTGCAAGAAGTTGATGATGTTTCTGTTGACATTTGTTTGCATTTTACAATCGTTCATTTGAACGATTAATTCTTGACTTTATTCTCGTTCCATTATCATTGATTTTCCTCTTTTATGTATCGGTATCAAGATACAAGTTAGTATTACCCTCTAATGTTTTACTAGCACCTTTGACATGGATAAAGTCTAGTGTCATTTTATATCTCGACTACTAGACCTAATCAGTAGCAGACTACAGTATCGAACTATTTTGCAAGTGGAGAAGAAAAGTTCTTCCAATGATCTCCTTCTTTTTTTCTAATATTCCATTCAGAGATAAAGCTTGGCGCGAAATGTGCGGAAGTAAGCGTTGGCATCGCCAATGCTTGCGTTTCAAACAGTTTTCGCTTGCATAGCAAATAATAGTGCCCAAGGAGGATTGTTTAAGACGCATTTGTCAAGCGTAGGAGAAATGTCCGTCTATTTCCAAGGCACCCCGTATGTCCTATCGACAGTTCCAGCCCCCTAGGCCCGGTGTCTCTTTTTCTCCCCTTCCCTCGATTCCTTCCTCGTCCTTCATAAAACGATTAGTATGCTCCGACCGAGCCGGTTCGAGCGTTACTTTCTTCGACTTCGGTGGGGCATTGTGGAGGCTGGGTCCGCGCAGTCCATTTGTTATTCCGCCCCTGGTCGGGACCAGATTTTCTTCGGCCGCATAGCTAAGACTCGTTTGCCGCCTCTACCTTGTTTTTCTCCCTCTCCGCATATGGCTCTAATTCTTTTACAAAAGGGCGCGCGTCGCATCCTACAAGCGATCCATTTGCGGCGCAGCCGAGGATATAGCCCGGGAATTAATTAATAAACGCGCCTGCGCCCGTCGGTTGATTGCGCATTGTCACTGCGCAGATCAGTAAATCACACGTTCGCGCCCAATGATCGAGGATGAGAAAAGGACGATAAAGCACAGATTAACGTCGGTGCGAGAAATTCGTAGTGGCGATTTGCAAGTGAGCGGGGTATCGTAAATAATATATATATTTGTAGGAGAAAAACACAAATATAGTAATATTGTACGACACGAATTTAACAAATTGACAAGAGCATAGGAAATTCATAACGAAATAGTGTACAAAGATAAGGAATAAAGCAATTTTGTTAAAAGAAAAAAGAATATAGAAGAGCAACGTAACGCCAATGCATTGAATCAACTGAATAGCTGAGTCAAGAAAAAAATATAGGAACGCAAATTTTTGATTTGATTAGAAAAATATATACAAGGATATTTGGTAAGTCGTTCCTACTCCCGACCAGATTTTCTTTGGTCGCATAACCAGAACTCGTTTGCCGTCTTCAACTTGTTTGTATCACTTTCTTAACGCGACTCTTATTCTTTCAACAAAGACTACACGTGCATGGCAGAAACGATCTATTTACTGCGAGAGTATAAAAGGAGTTAATTTATAAACATGTTTACTCGCATCGATTCATTACACATTGTCCCAATACTGGGCGGTAAATCACGCGAGGCAGACGCTCCAGTCCTACAAGATATTCGCGCGATAATTACACGAAGGCTCTCATTTTCTTAAGCGAAGACATTGGTAATGCCGTGTACGGAACGTCCGATGGCAAATTAATTCTTCCTGCTCAGTACAGTCCGGTGGTGCTGGAAACAAAACTAGTCCGCATTGCAAATAAAACTAAGGGGTACTAATAGCGCAGCGCATCAAACCAGATAATCCATATCTGCGATCGAGGATTCTTCCATGGTCACGCGAGCAAATGATAGCATCTGTAAAGGGAAGATAGTAGCCGCTTAAATAATTTCCGATTCCTTCTAAGCGTTGCGTATCCGAATCAAAGCTTCTGCCGCGGAAAATTGCGAGGTCAAAGTACTGATCGGTTATCATGCTCGATGATTGTAAAATATTCTATCTTAAGTCGGTTTGTAGATTTATTCACAAAAATGAATTCAACGTAGGTACTGGATTTGAAAATTTTTCTTTACTTGCAAAATGATAAACCGCCATAAACTTGCTATAAACTTGCTATAAACCGATCGTTACTTTGAATAACGAATCAGCATTTTTTTTCATATATAGCATACGTAAAGCACAAAATATTTGTGTGAATCGTGAATACCTACATCGAGTTTCCTTTGTCTAAAAGAAAGAAAATAATTTCGGAATCCTTTTACGAAGGTTCACCCAGTCGATGACTTTCTCAAGGTTGAAAGATTTTTGTGGCACCGACCTATCCCCTTCATTCAGTTCTCGTGACTAAGTCAGTCCGTTCTCTCTTCCTCTCCTCTTCTTCTAAGAACTCTTCTAGGCCCATTGCCTTTTCTATTTCCGCAAAAATATAGCCTCTTCTTCCTCAGCAGTTCTCATTCTGCTTTACTGTTGGACGTGCCACGTAACCGTTCTAAATCTGTAGTATTTACTTGATATCGTGGGGATGATTTTTCTTGGATTTTAGTAGTATTAAAACATGGCTAGACATAAAGATATTAAGCATAAACGGTGATCGAACATTTTAAATTTGCAGAACCTTTCTATAAGGGATAATAAAACATAGACCAGAGTTATATATAATACTAATAATAAATTTGACATTTATCTATCATGGGCGATAATATAAATCTTCCATATATACTATATTGGTCTGTGATATCATTTGGCAATGTTATTTTAAAAATCGAGTATTTTATAGAAAGTGAAGCAGATCTGTATGCAAAAATGCCGGGTATTTGAAGGATAGCAAGTATGGTGCCTCGAGAACGATGTTTTGATACTTAAGATCGGCCGCGATGAAGGCGATTTTTAAGACTCTAGTCGGAAAGCTTGCCTCAGGGTTCAACCCGCATACCTGAAGAAGAACCTGCAGCCCCGCCATGTTATTAAAGATCCAGAGGGTTTCTTCTTCTTTCTTCTGCTTCTCTCCTGTTCCAACCGCACCTCTCCTCGCAGCCGATGGCTTCGACTCTCCTCCGCGACTTGCATGAAACTTAAAAATCAACGCAGACGCTCTATCTCCACTTACATATTTCCTTACACACGATTTTTTTAAGCTCGCGCGTTATTTATCAGTGTTAGCACTTCAAGATATCGATCAACGCATCTCTGCACTTCTTAAAGCGTACGTACGTATCTTAGATTCGAGATTTTCAATCTATTCCATATCAACAAGTCTCGGTCGGCCTAAAAATGCGGTTTCCAAATCAACAAGGCGCGAAGCTTTCGAAGAAATGGCAGGATGGCCACGACGACCTTTCTTTTTGCCAATGCAAAAGCAACTCGAGCCTTCTTCCGTTCCTTATTTTCAAAATGATTCCGTATCGTAATCCTCCCCTTCTCTATTATAATCGCATCGAGGACTTGCAACATCGCTAGGGGCCAGCAACATCGGCTGGCATTCGATAATCAGCTGAGCCGTGCCAGGATGCAAAAGTGTAGGCGATCGATCGACATCGAATCGATTCTCTCCTCTTGAACCAAGACGTTTTCCGTTTCTGCGGTCACGAGGCGATTCCGGGCCATTATCGCGATTAGGCCTCCAGAACCCCTCGACCCCCCCTCCCCCTCCCCTTCATCCCGTCTGCCATCTCCCATATGCCGTGCTGCTGACGATTATGGTAATGATACGTTTGCGCGTATCGTAACTTGCTGCAATGATACAGATAGGGACTCGGCCCCTCGGATCGGTGGACCACGCTTGTTCTGGTGTCGGCGAAAGCTTCGACGCTGAGTGTTGGACGATGGTTTGACGGATAGAAGCTGGAACATCCACTAGAATAATTTAGGTTTAAATCGAAACCATAATTGGAATTTTCTATATACATCCAGGTGCATCGCGTACCCGTTCATTTTGAATCCGCGTTGGATAGTCGGACCCTCCTTTTAAGGACGGTAGTCGCTGATGTTGAAACTTGAAGGAAATGGATTTTGCGTTTCTTTATTTATCAATGGTACTGTGTTCATTTGCGCGGAGTTTATTGGAAGCGTGTCAAATCCGCGGTTATTGCAGCCGCTTATTGTACGTAGTCACGCTGTTTACGAGGATCGATAAGTAAGGTGGGTTCCTTTTTGGCCAAGTATATACGATGAATGTTACAAATTGCAGTGTGCAATGAATTAGGGTAGAGATGGTAAAGTCCATATTGTTAAATCATGAAAAGGGATTTTGATCGTAAACAGGTAGTATTTAATCGAAGACACGGGCGAGCTTCGATCGAAATATTTTCCATTGTGGTGTGTGGATTTTTACCAAGGAATATAAATCTCCTCGCACACTCACTCGATAGAGATAACTTCGCCTTTCGACGAACCGTTCAGGGTTTGGCGAGTGAATAGCTAGAGAGGTTTTCGCACGGCGCGTCATGGTTTAAGGGCATTCTTCTATCCCACGAAATCTCGAGCTCATTAAAGATAATTGATTTTACGAGACAGCGGAGGGACGCATTTAGAATTTCAATGGCGTATTCACTCTCACCCGTGACGCCGTGCCTCGAGGTCTCCGGAGAAATCCTACGCGCGAATGCAAAGGAGCCGCGAAGGAGGAAGGAAACGCGCGCGCGGAGAAGAGCGGGCTCTTTTCGTTCTCCTTTTTTCCCTTACGGCATACGTGCTCCGGGATTTTTAATTATTATGCAAAATGGGACCACGAGGGCCGTCTTACTATTATAATACCCGGTAATTGGTCGTTGGTTATATACTCATCACTATTCATAGGACGAGCACGCTCGAAGGCAGCAGGTTCGTTAGAGCCATCCACCCTGTCCCGCATAATGACGTAATTAGCGCGAGCCCTTGGTGCAAGGGCTACCTGTACCAACTCACCCTTCTCACGCTTTCGTAATGGCCCTCGCACGAACTCACCTGAAAACCATCGTCGCATGCGCCATTAGTCCTTGAGGTGATTAGGGTATCTATGGAGCGGTATCGTTACTGGTGTCTCTATCCTCTTCGTATGGTTGCCTATGGGTACCTACGATATATCGTATATTTATGAGAAGCATCAATATTGATATCCGTTCTGTGGCATTCGTCGAGAAAGTTGCTTGGACCAAGAGAAGGTGATTAGTTGAAAGAGAATTATGATGACGCAGTGAAACAAGGCTCATCGCCTGTTGTGGACATTCAGAGACTTTGCAATGAGTATCATTAGCTTGTGCGATATTAGATTCTGGAGGACTGTCGCGTGTGTCTGTATTTGTTTTAAACGATGGTTATAGATAACCTTGAAGGTAACCATGATACTTGGCGAACAGAATCACAGTATATGCTTATATCGTAATTGTGATTTCCTTGCATTACCAAATGCTCGGCCAAAACAAGGTTTATACTAAATCACTACAGTGGATAATGGCGATGGGATTAAATACAAAAGAAAAGATATCGTGTCACGTATTCATGAGCATTATTTAGGATTCCAATTATAGATATCGCCTTGAGATATTTTTGTATAATATAACGTGTGCTGAAATTTGGGATTATTAGAAATGTACCTTAAACGGTAGCTCTTAGACTTAATCAGCGTTACAACGATATCGTGATATTCAGAAATCGAAGAACAGCGATCACGCGAACATCGTTGCTTCGGTGTGCCGAATGATCGTGATCATTGTTCCTGAACATGATTTCTAGTTACGTCTAAGGGAATAACGCGACGAGATCCTAGCCGCTGACGCATTTTTTCCATCCTTTAACCCTGGAATGATGAGGAACAAATCGATCCACCCACTCACGCGATCGTGCTTCATTCGCATCGATGATAGACCAACGAAGTGGCTTCGTTGCTCACAGGAAAACTCTTTACAAAGTCAATAATCCGACGCATCGTCTTTCTCGAGCCTCTTGGTACATATCTGACCTCCTTACCGATCCAATTTCTAAAATAAAACATTTTATCCATTTCATACAATCCAATACACATTGCAGATCATATTTAAATTACACTTCGAAATACACGATAAAAAATCGCAAGGAATTTTTTTAGAGCCCATTCCTAATAGTCAGAAATCAAATAACAGTCGGAAGTTCGTTTGGTCCAAGGGCACGATCATTGCAAAGTATTTATGACAAAGACCACGATGAGTAAGACTAAGTCCAGGCGTACTCGATATAGAAACAAAAACCTTCTTCATCATTCCGCGGCCGATCTCGTAAGAGTTTACAACCGCGCGATAGAATGGCCGTAAGTTTCGCGATATGGCCATAAATCAGTGTCACGGAGATACACGCCACGGCGGAATTGACTCGATTTAGGCTCGTACATCGTGAGACGGCGAATACAGGCGGACAATTCCGGAAGCAGGCGGTTCAACGTACCGCCATTAATTTACGCCTTTCCTCTGTTCTCGCTCCCTTTCTCGACATACTCTCGCTTCAGCTTTGGCGCAATCGCGCCCAAAGAAACGCTGTGTACGGCGAGCCCGATGTCACTTCGCGCATGGCTGCCTCGCAAAATCTCGCAGAACCGTACGATATCCGAGCGTGGAGTCACGATTTTCCTAGCTGCGTGTTCTTATCGATAGCCCAGCCAGGCGCTGGGCGAGCCGCGGTGAAAGTTTGAGAAACTTAAGCCGGACATCGGCTCTGCCTGGCCCCCCTCGACGGATTGAGAGCGTACAGCAAATGAACCTACCTAAGGGAGGATTCACGAAGTCCAGATTCTATTTTCCAGAGTACAAGTAAAAAAATCACGCAGTAAGAACTTCTTAACTGAAACGACAAACGTTGTCTCGTATTTTTATCGCTCAAAGCCCAAGTTACGAATGCTAATAATACTAAAAATAAAGGTAAATGAATTGAGTAATTAAAATAATCGACAAAAGTTACAGTAATCAGCGGTGAGTACGCGTAAAAAAATCGAACAGTAAGGACTTAACTGAAACGAAAAACGCTATCTAGTATTTTCATCGCTCAAACCCCAAGTTAAGAATAATAATAATATTAAGAATAACGGAAAATGTATAAAGTAATTAAAATGATCGACAAAAACGGCAGTGATCAGCGATAATGGTTCTTATTTCATGTACAATATTGAATTCAGAATTGAATAGCAAGTTGAGGGAGAAGAGTCAGGATGTAGCCTGAAAGAAATAAATAGAGGGCATTACAGAGGAGACGATATTACACGATTGCGCGGAAGAAAGTGGGACGACGTGGTAAGGTAACGGTTTCGGGGTACTTAAAGCCGAGATACTTGTAGATGCCGTGTTACATGCTCAATATCGCGCGCAGCGAGGTTCCTTTAATCGGTTCTTCTTTCGAGAAAAACCGCGTTGCACCGGCGATAAGGAAAGGGGCTGAATCCGTGGGTGCCATTATTACGTGTGCCAGTAGCCGGGGGCGCGCCGCGAAAAGAATTCGAGGAAACGGCATTTCGAAAGTGCAGCCTCGCGATTATAGCTGAGAGCGGTCGTTAACGATGTGCGTTGCCTATCTTCCGGGGCCGCGTACGCGCGGGCATTCATTCCGGATCGATCGGACGTCAATCTTGGCGTCCGCCGACGTGAAAATGCGCTCGACGACCTGGCAGCCAATTAACCGGCGATCTATTTCGTGCAAAGTGAAAAACCGACTCGAGCAGGGATCGCCGAATTAGGCGCGTCTTTTACGAGGTCGTGCTCGAAGCGTGCTGGCAGCCAAGATTTTTTGCACCCCTGGAAAGATGGATTAAGCACACGGAGGTCGGAAGAGTAACGCGATGCTGGGATAATTCTTTAAGAATACAAGACGACTGTGGTGCTTAATAAGATTCTTGAGGTTATTACCTTGAAGGAGAGCGATATACGCTATTGAAACGTCTAATGCACTTAGTGGGTAATCGTTTGATGTACGTTTCATATATGTGATCGAGAAAAGTTAATGAGTTGAGTGGGTATTAGAAAATGTAGGTGAATTTGGTAAGGGGAACTTGAGGAATGGATAAATAAATTGACAAATCAGTTGATGTATTATTGGTTTCATTAATATTGATATTGATCCACTGAGTAGGTGTAATATCGAAAACTGAACATTTCATTTGTCGTGGCCTCTGCTACTATATTCGAGGACCGCTCATGCCCATGCATCTTAACTTGCGGAAACTATTCGGAAATTCTACTACTTACTACTTACTACTACGTACTTCAATTAAAATTCTCATTGGAAAATCACGAACGGGCACATTGAATCCTCGGTACACCGCATTGAACCACGAATCGTCGAGGCTCGAATACGCGCACGAAGAGCTACCGTTTACGGTCCGAAGATAATTAAGCGACACATACGGGCCTCATAATGGAATTCCTTAAACGGCAAAACGCGTGAGAAATCTAAGGATCGTTAAGGGTCCACGTAGGACACGTCGGCCAGCGTAAAAAGCATCGTGGTTCCATTAAAGCATTATTACGCTCGCGCCTCTGAATAAAGGTATTATTATATGCAATTATGCCGGCGGGAAAAAAAAAATTAGGGGTGCCGCGAGGAAGGAAGAAAGTCAGGTAAGAGGACCTGGCTAACGGTTTCGGCCGGAGGCGAATGGCATGACTCCGCGGTTTGCCCCGATCTGTCAAAAAAGTATTCTCGATTAAAGCCCAGAGTGGCTTTTAAAGTATACGCGTTAAGTTTCTCGCCCAATTACCCGTTGCGCTATTCCATTCTTAATGCCCCTGAATCATATGTTACTACCGGATACGGGACCTGGTCGTCTTTCAATGATTTGCGCTGGGTTTCTCAACCTGACTCACTGACCTCGTAGGAAAGTACAGGACCGCGCTTTAACTAGGATTACGAAATTTAATGATTCGGATGGCAGGATTGCTATTGGAAGCATGTTTTTCGATAGATGAGTAGCTATTAACTTTACATAACAAGATACGTCTTATACTATTGGTTTTTTCGTTTATTCCTTCTAGGCTGTTATGCGTGTGAATTTAATAGAAAAAAAGTCTAATTAGAAATTTGGATTTATTTTTGAACAATTTTTTATTAAAAATATAAAGGACGATGTGGTGACGAGTGATATATCGTGTTTTGGTAGACAAGGAGTGGAACTGATTGAACCTATGTTAAGAAGATTTTATGCTACATTTCGGTGTTTGTGGTAAAGAAGCTTATAAGCTTACAGCTAAATGGAATGTTGCGAGAAATTTTAAGGTTCCGTTTGGTGGTAATTCTTTGTCGTTTGTTTTCCTCATTCCTCTCGAAGTTTTGAGGATTGTGAGATTGAAGCAAAGAAGCGATTCGCTGTTATTAACTTCGTCGACTTTTATTAATGAATGCAGCTGTTACTACTGCCGTATTTCACAGCCAATTTTTGATGACATTTACGTAGCCCCGACAAGCCTTCCAGACGCAAACTGCCTGGTGGCCTTTCAAGGTTCGATTCAAGCGAACCTTTTCAATGAAATCGACGCACGAGGACTTTCAATCTTGGTAGAACTTCGCCGGGTTTGCATTACAGCGAAGTTCTCCTGCTTACCGAGTCATCTAGCGTGTGCAGTCAACGAGGTCAGAAGCACGATGGTGTTGCGATGTTGATGACCTTTAACCATCCTCGTACCTCTCTGACAGGACTTGGAAAGATTGCGCGCACGTACTTTTCCTTGTCTTCCGGTACCCCTTTCGGGCTGCGTCTCATACGTCTGTACACTTGTTTGCAACAGTTCACGCTAATTTTATCCAACAGTTCGCGCTTTATTTTATCAGATCAATAGTGTAAGGTTTGTAACGGTGACAATCGAAGTTTTCAACGACTATCTTTGCTCCAACATAATAATGTGGAATGCACGGTAATTATTTATAGTACTTTTCTTGTAACTCGGTTTTTCCTGAGTAACTTTCTCAACTAGTTAACTAAGCCTTTTCTGCTTTTTTTTAAATATAAATCGATGATACTTTTTGAAATAGAGAATAATGCTTAGGCAATCTTAGATGCGAGAATGATTGTTGTATTTTAATATCTTTACATCGCTTTCTACAAGCTACCTAATGCAAATATAATCTGTATAATCTAGAATGTAATGACTTCTATAAATCATGTGCCGGTGCTTATATTTTTTATTATTTTTATTATATTTTCGCGCATACATACGCGAAATGTAGGCCACTACGACTTACGGATATTCACCATTTTGATTCAAGCGATATCTCATGCGTAGCTATCAGCGAGCGCTCGACTAGTTTACATTTGTTTACGTATCCTATCGACGGATATCCGATCAAACAAGTATCCATCAACAGATCCGATCGATTTGCGCAATCACTGATACGAGTAACCTACCGTGTTTTCTCCATCTTCGACTTGGCGCAGAAAAGGACGAAGCGCTTCCAACTGGCGTTCCATGAATTAATGCATGAAGATGGTGTACCAGAACACCCCGTGTTCCGAAGGAAGATGCTTGTACGATCTTGTCACACTTCGATCGTCACCTGCTCGGTACGCAGCCTTTCCCTGCGAGGCATCCTTATAACCAGTACTTTCATCGTATACATATCGACACGGTTCTCCTTAAAGTTCCAATTATTTCATTTTTCCGCATCTCAACTTGTCCACAGACATTAGCGTAATAAGACGATCATTCAAGTTCTGACACGGCTGAAAAACTTCATGACAGGCCGATAAATTCCCCAATCATCCTTTTTTGCCATTTTTTTTGCCTCCGCCATTCATGCGAAGAAATCGATTTCCTTCGATGAAGAAATTCATTTCACTTTTGATAAGACCAGAACAAGGAGCGTATTGTAACAGGGATACGCGTCCGTGTTTCGACACGCGATAAGCTTATAACGTTCACGTTTTGAAACGCCGGCAGAATCGTGTACATTTCTAATACTTGGCATGCGTCTCGAGGTGTTCCATTGGCTAACACGGGGTTGGACGTCTCTCGAGTGCAGTGTCCATATTTGAGGCGTTTCGGGTATACCCTGTTGGTTATCATCGATATATTTGAGAACTCGCCACGGCGGAGAAAAAGTGAAGATCCTCGCTCGTGCTCACCTCCGAAACGTGAGCAAACATTGTAATGGCGATCCACCTCGGCTACTGACCGTCAATGTCGCTTCTCATCTGCCTTACTTGCCGCGCAGAGTAAATCCTAACGCGGGTCAATAGAAACCGTCCATAAATGATCGATGTATATGCAAATGTATTCATACGCCAGAGAGATACCGCTTGGCCGGCTGCCACCTACGCATCGTTTACCGCGATTAAATGGCGTCTTCGGATCGTTGCTTTGATGAGTTCATCAGCCCGCTTCGACACGCGCACGACGTCGTAGATTTAATTTCCTATTAACCCTTTGGGATACCGGGGATAACTCAACTCCGTGTTCTTCGCTGTCGATGCTCTGAGATGATGGCGCGCTTGGATCAATAATCTATCGGCAGCTTTTCTATTTCTTAACTGTCGAGAACGCGCCTTTAATAAATCTCCTCGGTTTTTCGTCGTGTAGTTTGAAGTACGATATTGAATGTTGGCCGTGATATTAAGGGTACTGATGTGAGAAAGCTTTTAGGTCGCAAAGGATTACAAGTCGGATCGTAGAATCGGTGATGTGAGGGAGATTTTATTTATTTATTTATTTACAATTTGTTAGATCTTTATTTTACGATGTGTGAAATGGATCGAATGTGCGAAGTAATTTGAACGTTGTAAGGCCAGCAGCGAATCCATAGTTTGATATTGTGTGTTATATTAGTAATAAATTTATTGTGTGATATATTACTAATCAATTTATTTTCTTTTTGTTCCAGGTAAGTGAATAATACAGACATCGAGCAGCTTAACGCTTGGGTGGATCGATGCATACTGCGTATAAGGTTTTCTTTCATTCCGTCTTAGTTTGTTAGGCAGACGTGTCAAAAGAATGATTTTTAAATAGCCTCTATACTGAAAAGTATGAGATAAATAATAGAGAAAGTTTGGTAATGCAAAAGTTTACACTTATTTTTAACTTTCACTACGAAATCACTCCTGTTGATTTTTATTCGATGAAGAAGATCTCGAAGAAAGATATTAACGATATATCGAATCCTTTATTATACTTTTTTGTTATGTTTTTCCCATAAGTTATAAACTTAGGGGGAAAGAATCGCTGATTTGGAATAGTGGGTGTAGATCGATTATTCGTTCAGTAATCACGACAGTTGGAAAGTTTAGCTATTAACTACCGAAGTCTAGCGAATTTACAATTGGAAAATACGTCGCGACGAAAGACTAAAAATCCGAAACGGTGCTATAAAATTCTCCACGTCGATTTAAAACCTGAACTTCAAGACCTTGCGTTACCAGCCTGCACTTACGATGCAAAAAGTCTTACGCTGCATCGTAGTCCGAGAGCAATAAACCTGCATTGCATGTCCGCCTCTCGATATATCCGCACTTCGTAAGTCAACCAATTCTCACTCACCTTGCGTCCAAGCAAAAGAAAAAAGAACAAAGCCAGATGTTTCCTTATTCTCCTACTTATAGAAACAGTACCAAAACTAATTTCGCGATACTTTTCTTCGCGTCATATCTTTCAAGTATACGCGGTTATAATGTTCTATCAGCAGAGTTACCAGCTATCCCATGCTATAATTCAACTAATACCACACTTTCAGAAAACCGTAGTCCTTTTTTCACCATCTCACTGCGTAGCGGTCCTTCACCAACATTATTTATTCCCCAACCATTACTCAAACCTCGCTAATGAATCTAATAACACTAATAACACCAGCAATCAACTCACGATTCATCGCTCCATGGCCGATACGAGCTCGAAATTCCGCGTGCAACATCCAAACGCGCATTCCAGATTCCTAAGTTCTCCACGCGACGCGTATACCGTAGGAACGACGCCTCGATCCTCATCTCTGGCAGTGAGCCCCGGATTGAATAACCGTAGAGCGAGCGGTGCCAAATATCGAAAGGGAGAAAAATCCCCGATTCGCCTCGGAGGAGTCGAGCAATGAGAGTGGCATCGTAAGCAGTGGTCCCAGACAGGAGTTGGCGGCAGCCAGTCGAGGGCGATAGCGCACCTTCCTACCGCCATTTGCAATCGCTAATTCGAATGCGTTAACGGTCCCCAGCACGATTCCTCCGAGCACCCTGATTCTGCATTCGAATCCGCAGCGTTCCGTTTACGGCATATCCTGCCAACTAGTTTCCAGCACGGGTGGTAGCCGTGGCACGAGCAATCCGTCTACCGAAGATGGCCGTCGAATTCGTAACGAGCCCATTGTCTCTCCCCTTTGTCGCCCTCGGCTGTTCGCCTCGCGACGCCTTCCTGACGGCCGTCTGCAAAAAGCGCGCCGGTAGCACCCGAGTGTCCGCTACATAATTAATTAAATGGGCGTACATCGGCGTCCGAACGGTAGCCCGACTTTTAATCGGCTATTAATTAGAGTTACACAGCGAGTCGACGCACGGCGTAGGGTCGGCCAGCGGCCGCTTCTTTCCCTTTCGCCGGGGATTCGTCCTGTGGGAGGACTCCTTGGCCCGCTGCTGCTACGCAAACCCGGGGGTTATGCAAAGTTCGCAATTATCGACGAACATTCGAGCTTATACGCGGGTGCCCTCTAAGGTGTCGGACTAATTAGCTTGGCTTTTGTTAGTTTTAACGCAGGGACGCTTGCTGAAAGCGCTTTTGGAAGGGTTGCGTTGGCTGTGATGTTATTCTTGGTGCGTTGGCTATGATGTTTCGTGGATGTTCGTGGCTACGATCTCGAGGAATTAGCTGGTGTATCTTGTTGGTGATACTTGTCGAAACTTCTGTCGTTTTGTGCATCGCTGTTATTGTGCTTCTGCGCGTCTTGTATTCAGGTTTATTTATACGATGATATGGTATAGTTTTATGAACGGTTTAAAGTCAGGTTTGTTTAGACGAAGTGTTTTCTGTTTGCAATCATAGTTGTTTACTTAATAATCTATATGCGCGTTTTAGTTAATCGGTTAATTCAGTGGCTCGATGGAATCGAAATACATATTGATTCGTACACGCAGAACTTTAGAACGTAATCGCTAATTCCTCTCAATCCTCATTCTCCAGATACATCGAACAATATCCCATACCACATATCCACATATAACTCGCAGATACTAATCCTGTGCTCTTTAAACAAATCGATCTTCCCTCGGAATCATCGAAACACTTATCGCTACTCTGCACGATTTTCCGCCATCGATTCGACGATCCAAAACCAGTGCACGGTACATCAAATAAAAACGCAGTTGCCATCGATCCAGCGCAGTGGCACCGTAATCAATTTGCGCGGCTAATAAAACGGACGCGCAAATTTTCTTAAGCATCGAGCCTCGATAAACGTGCGACCCGCTTCGACCGCCTCCCAGACGAGGAGGAATGTCCTTGGTTTGTTTATCACTGGCACCGGCACGGCCGATCCTTCCTGGAAGAAATACGCCGATGATAGAGGTTCAACAGACGCCCTTCCAATAACGTTGTTTGTACTCGAATCGACGCGGCCTCCTCTCCCACCACCGGCTTTCCCACGCGTGATCCGACTCTCTTAGCAGTGTTTTCCGCCTCTTCGAGTGCTGGTAGCGTCTTGCCGTCTGGTCCGGTTCGTGGCGCGGCGCAATTTTTCCCGGGAAACCGCGTGTGCGCATAGTTCCCGGAGTTACTTCGAGGAATATCGATGATCGATCGCACGACAGAGCCGCTGTCGAAGCTCCGGTACCGGATGCGGACCGCGCGATGCACTTTTCAGCCTCGATTCTCGTCCTTCCTACGGAGAATTCCTTCGGATGGTATATACCGCCCTCTCGAGGGTTTGGAACGGATTTCGAGTGATGGGTGTGTATGGCATTAATGCTGAAGGCACTGGTCACTTTTTAGATGTATTTGGGTGTTGTAAATCTATGCTTAATAATAAAGACAAGGAAGGAAGGATGTCGATAGATTAATATACTGATTCGTATGCCGCGATAAAATCCTGGAAAATCACAGAAAATGTTATATTTTAAGATTGTATAATTTTTGAGAAGAACGACCGACCGGTTTGGTAAGTTCACTGTGAATTGGTGTGATGTGTTGAATTGATTGTTGTACGTAAATATATTCAAGCAAATCATAAAATGTATCCCGTTGTGGAGAAATCAAATCATTGGATATATGTTCGAGAATGTGTTCGTTTCCCTTTTTCTGGAGTTTTAGTATTTGTCGTCGTTGTTATGTCATTTGATATTTCTTCAAAGGTATTACACCAACTTTTTTTTCTGGCTATTTTCTTCTTCAGGCTCTTATTTGTACGGTCTCGTCTTTCCAGATTGCTTTGGTGCGCCATAAAACGATGACATTTTGTATGCGATTCCTTTTGCACTTCGGCGTCGCTCCAGTCGCTTCCGTCTCGCTGTTCGTCTAGACGAGAAGCCTCTACTGATCCGCCTTGGGTAACAGTCGGCACGCTCGTATGCTCCATAGAAATTCCCTTGTACCCCATAAAGACACACTTTTATACATCTCGATGCAACACCTTTGGCATCGAACGATTTGAATTTCCGTTACCCGATTTTCTTCTCAATTTTACAATTATGGCTAAGCTTCACTGTCCTTGTGCAATGACATGTTACAGAACGAAAGAGAATGTGGATATGATTCATGGTAGTGCGCTGAACAATAATTGGATAGCTGTTAGATTTACCATAATCCGCAAATTCCAAGCGAAATGATAGCTAGCTTGGAGTAGATCGACTGGGTGAAACGTTTGCCATAGAGGATTATTTCATTCCACTCGAAATACAAGGAAAAACACAGCCGATGTACTTGAATCTTTCAAGCATACCATAGTAATTCCTCTTCCAATCCCATATAATAAACAAGCACACTCGGCATTAGTCTCGACCTACAAAAATCAGGTACGTCCATCAGCAGCACGGAAAAATAGACTACGCATATATCAATTCATATAACCCATAATCAGAGCGATGAATACATATCAGATACCATTCGCATCGAGTGATTCGTAATGAACGAAGAGCGACCGCCACGTAGAAGCATTGTTCGTTCATCGATTCAGTACTGCGCAGGATATAAACCCCGACCTTTTTCATGCCTCGCTTTCTTTCCACGCATAGTCAGAGCATTCCTCAATGTACGTGTATCTCCATTTGCAATTAAGCGACGTCGTTTCTTCGTGGCACGACAAATCGAGCCGTGGAGTTGGCTGGAAAACGCTCCAGACAAGTTCGATCCTTTTCCGGAAGCGTCCGATCCGCGAAATAGCCTTGGACGTCGACGGATAAATTCGAGTCGCGCGAGCGATGGGCAGTCGATCAGTGGGCGCACCGAAAAGGAAGGCTGCCTCTCGAGCGATCGTTAACGATCTAGGGAGCCCGCTCCGTAATACGTTCTTAATTACGAAATTACCTCCGCGGAATCCGCAGCGATCCGCGCGTGTATCCCGGAGGAACAACATAATTCGATGAAACTCCCCGCTTCATCGAAACACGTCGCCGAGACCTTCCTTTTCCGGCCGCAAAGGGGAGGGAAAAAATGACAGCGGTGCCACCGTGTCACTGGAGGTTTACTCGCTTGGTTTCCAATGCAGTTTGTCTTCTGGAAATCCCGAGACGCGAGATGGATCGCAGAGAGGACGACTTATTCGAAATCGCTGGTAAGAAACTAACCGGTCGTGCACGTTGCAGCAATGTATCTCTATATGCAGGGGTAATTACGATTTAAACCGCATTCTTCCTATTTTATGGAAAAAAGAGATTGAAGAGAGAAAAAGGTGGAGGGTAGATCGATGAGATTTTATAACGTAAAAGAATTGCCAGTTTTTTTCATCGGACTTACGTACTCTTTAGCGATAAAAAGTATTCCATTGCAATGAAAAGAAATCCTTTTTCTGCAATGCGTTCAAGAGCGAGGAACCTCGATGAGCGAGCAGTTCGATCGCGTACGTCGATTTTCTGTTCCTTTATCGGCACGCAACAATGTTGGTAAAGGACAAGACGATAATCAGCAGGTAGGCTGGTAAATGATCGTAAAATAACGGAAAACGATAAACTAAAACATCCTCCGGACTGTACTCTTTGAGAACCGGTAGCGTGCAGCTTCTCGTTTGGTACGACGACGAGGAATAAACCTGAGCAAAAACTAGAATTCCCTCGAGACTTGGCTAGTAAGTAGCCTTATGTAGGGTGAGTCAGGAAGGTACCCAGAAAGAGCACGGTGCAAGAAGCGCGCCGGTTGTACGGGGTGCATAGGTGCACATTGCAACATCGACAGGAGAAAGACGAGCCGGTCCTGTAGGCCGAGCATGGCGGGGGAAAAAAAGCAAACGAAGTGAAAAAAACCAAATCGTGTTTGGCTACATTACATAGCTCCCGTATTAATAGTATATTAAAGCAATCGTGTCATCTCCAATGAAGGTTTATCTCCCGCGAGATTCTCTACAAATAGATTTACGATAGGATTTCGCACCATTCGACACGTTTCAACGCTTCACAGGCAGGATATGTCGGAAGGCAGGCCGTGCGATTTAAATTCAAAGATACTAGGGCCCGATAATGAACGATCCATCGATCGTTGCCAATGTTAGCCAGCCCCCTGCACCTCGTGCCCCTGCGATCGGGCTTCATTGGCGTTGGTACAACCTCTAACCGCGAGAATAGTAAGCTCAATCGACCGGACGATTAAAGACGGTGATCCGGATTAATCGCGGTATAAAGCACGCTATGCATGCCTACGTTTGCGGACGTTACTGTATTTCGAAAACCTATAAAGCGATTTAGCTCGCGCAATATAGCCTTGAGATGGTAAGGCCTGATAAACAAGCATACATCAAGGAGCAAAGGAGGATTGCGAGCCAAAGTACTGTTAATCTTCGAATAACACCGCACTTGAACCCTGCGATTCTCAGAGTTTTATATTGACAAGCCGGGAGTTACAATCAGCACCATTGTTCACGCACCTAATCATTACCATCAAACTCTAAGATCCAGTTAACACATTTCTTTTACGCACCGCTCTACCAGCTGAAAACACAATAATATTACACTCGCCTTATTTCCCTTCACAAACCCTCTTTACTCCTTCAACAGGAGTACGATTAACAACCAGAATGATCACAAAAAAGCCATCCCTCATCCCTTAACACGTGAAGGCTAAAATTCAATAACAGCGCTAGAAAAACATCGAATAACGTGAACGAAGATCCCGACACTTGTCGGGCACACGACAGATTTACAAGAAGCTCCGCGATGGAAATACGATTTCATCGATCCCAGCGTCCACGTATGATTTTCCCCGTATCCCCGCTGGTTAGTCCCAGGACCAGCGCGTCCCGGGTATCGATTGCCGATGTAGACACTCGGATTGCCATCGAGGAGTCTACGCTCGACTCTACGCAGCCATGGGCTGGAAGGAAGGAACACGCCGGCTAGACACACAGTCGAAGGCCACGGCGGAAGACTTACACCCGCTTGTACGTGATCGAACGTGGGCCCGCGATTTACATCGCAATCGCGGCCGTAATCATCCCGAAGCGGGCAGGATGAACACGGCCGAAAGGAGAGGAGGGATAGGCCACGTACGAGATCGTTAGTGAGGGTGAAACAACGACGAGGAAGGCGCGGAGGAAGACGAGTATCCGCCGACGATTTAGCGCTGCTTTGCATCTCCGTGGCCGGGGCTCCCTTTTCTCGTCTATCATTCTTCCTCGATTCCCTTTCCTCGCTGGCCGCGCTAATGCCCGCACGTCCGCGTCTATTCGTCTCCACCGCTCCCATGCGCCCGATTTACGACGCTCCTCGCCGTGGCCCTTCTTCTTCTTCTTCTTCTTCTTCTTCTTCTTCTTCTTCTTCCTCTTTCCGATATTCCCTGGACAACCTGGCGGCTGAACAGCCGCGGTAGGAACCTTCGAATCGATCGGCCCGGTGCTCGGTAGCGGCGAGAATGCCGCGGGTGTTTCCAAGAACGATGGATTAATCGCTACTGTTGTGCGATCGCTCACGGAGTGATGGGTTAGGATTTTATTTTAGTTGGACGAAGAAAGTATATCGGTGGATGAAGGAGGATTAGGATTGTTACGAGAACGATCGAGGATTCTTGGTTTATGGAGGACCTGTTTGAGTGTAATGACATTGTTGTTGTTGTACACGAAAAGGTTGGTTTGGTCGACTGGAATTTTAATTCTATGAGACGGGATGGAGAATTGAGATATGAAGTGTGCGAATAGGTGCTCTGTGGATTAAGAATTATTGGGTGTTCTTAAAATGACAAGGAGGAAGGAGGATCGGTGTAGGACACCTGTAGTGTTATTATAGTTTTGACTTTGCATGCGGTTTGTAGTTTGATTACTTCTAGGGGAAGGTTCTCGAGTGTGGTGCGTGGAATTCAGTGTATATTAAATAACTTTTTCGATATATAATTGATTTTATTCTATAATTGATTTTATTCTGCTTTGTATTTTAACCGCGCTGTACATATGCGATCATCCATCGACTCTCACCCTTCTGCATCAGTTTGTCCTACGGATACTCTATACTATATTTTATTCGCTCGCATGAGCTGGAGATATGCCATACATTTTTAAATACAGCTATTTGCATTCTCGAGAATTTGTCGATACGTAGATGGATATTATACCGCGTACTGATAGAGCATCAATTTCGATCGTCACGCTAATTTTGCACGCTTCGGTTACACGTTTGATTCCGTTACTCTTCGATCTGGGGCCGTAGGTGTTCGACCGCGACTATCATTTTCCTCGTTCGTTAGAGCATGAAAGTATACGGAGAAACACGCGTAACCGTCAACGGTATCGCCCACGATCGTGAATCAGTGGCACCGAAACGCGTGACTCGATAAAACGCGGCGCTTTGAGGAATTGCCGTTTCCCGGCACTCGTGGCATTCCAGGAAGTGCCGTGGCGCTACTTACGAACGAAGAATGTAAATCCAACTGCTTCGTCGGGATGAAACCTTGCGGCCGATAGAACAATTCGATCTGCACACGGCTGAATCTTCCTTTCCCATCCTGGGTGTATTTCTAAGACGCGATATATTTATGTACCAGAATTTCTTTCTGTTGTTGATTTATAAAATATAAAAAGTGTTCCGATCAACATAGAAGAGTCTATTGAAAAAGATTCGCTGGAAAATCGTAAACCTAAATTTAGAAATAATCTTTTCATTGAGATCAGCCTTATTTTAATTTGACACTCAGGAAGCTTTGGTCGCGAAGATTCCATTATTCCTTCTAGAAACTCTCGGATCAATTTTACTTGATTTTATTTATCTTATTTTCGATACCAGAGTCGAATTCATTTAGTACAAGTATTACTACAAAAATGTATAGCTCCTTTTTCCCATTGGATTTATCGATCGAAAAATTTCCAATATATCATGAATTAAAAATTGCGAGCATCTCGAGATCGCGAAATAAATTCCGCAGCTCGATGGATTCTTCGGTGGTATAGAAACAGCTTTCGAGGCTTAAATTTTCGCGCACGTCCGCAAAATATCATCCTCGGCATGGGTCCCAGGTGCTCCTCTCTTAAGCGCATTAATTTTCACGCACATTAGAGCTGGAAACGCGGGTTCCTCGAACGGTGGCGCGGTAGGGCTGTGCGTGTACTTTACTTACGCATGTACCAAATGGCCGCAGAAGAACCGTTCGAACCATTAAGCACGGTTCTGCCGCATGCCTGCCCGGATTCCACAAACGTAGAATCCGCTTCTGCCATTACGGAGAAAGGCGCGCACCGGGCAGCATCTGCGAGCCGATCGTGCATTTTTGCCGTTCTAATGATATTAACTAAATTGCGCCTGACCGCCGCTCGTGACAGCGCGCGCAGTGCTGTTTTTGTTATCGAAGGAACTTCACTGGAATGATATCTCCTATAGCTCCGAACAAACGCGCTGGACATATCGGTTTTTTTGCCATTAACCGTTTGTTCGCAATGCTCCTCGTGCATCTTGTTTTTTGGATCACGCCGTGAAGATATGGAATGGCTGTTCTATCTGAGATGTTTCTAAAATTTGATGCTCTTTGAACTTTTTACATTACTTTTGATTTCTTTTTTTTTATATTGTTCTCTCAATATAGATTTTTTATACTTGATATTTAAATTGCTTCTCTATGTTGTTACCGTTGCTGTTATTTGGTCTTGTTTATTGTAGCGTGAATGGTTATCGAATGCGCGTACTGTTTTGGGTGATTCTTAAGTCATGCTATATTTCTCTTTCTTTAGAAAATATTTATGATATGTTGAAGAGAAGCGAGAGAAATATTTGAACTAGTGAACTATTATGATATTTAGATTACAAGTTACGTTTATTGTCGTTTTCGTGAACTTTAATAAGGCAAGGCGTATTTTAAGCGGCCTGTGTCAACGCGACGTGCCGCGTATATTCCTTATATATCGATGCGACGATGTTTGGTACTTACTGTGAGCAACCTGAAAAACCAGGTTTGATTTATCGTCACGCTAGAGCGTCATATGTGTGGATAAATATGTAAATACGAGCGTATACTTCATATCCAGGGGCACTCGATCACGATCCTGCGTGCGAACGCACCGGGCTGTATGCTCCAGTCCAAGCGTCTTGGCGATTATGTCGCCTTTGGGATCGTCGAAAGTCACGAGATTCTTGCACATTACTCGATACTTACTGTATGCTCGCAGCAGGAATGAAATATCACGATGACTACTTACGTGCATATTTCAATTGTACATCATGATTATGATTAAGAAAAGGCTTTCGATTAAATCGAATGTGATTGTAAAAGTTTAATTTTCGTTCAACCGTGAGGCGATGTTATAGAGGAATTCTGATTCACGTGCAAATAGAATCGACCTTTCACTTTATTACCTAATATTTAAAGCGCGTGTTTTATGCGGTGCAATAATCGAGTTGCATCAGCACTCGGCACTTCTAATGTTATTATAACGGAAACATTATTTCTCCATATCGTGGAAATGGAATTCGAAATATCGAAGTTTACTTATTGAATCCGCCAGAAGTTACTCGTAAGCCGAGATAGAGGTGCAGAATTACTTCTTCATATTCTCGCAGGGAACTCGCAAGCCATAATAAAATGTAAATCACAAGGCAGGCGCGACGAGAGAATTTACTTTGCACGCTGTACCTATGGGAATCCCAAGGAAAATTACCAGAGAGATACGTTGGCTTCCAGGCGTCTTTCATCGTGCGATTCTAAGCACATCTTGCGTGTCTTCGCGCGTGCGATACCGCGTTGTACGCGAATCAGCGCCACTACTTCTCTCTACTTTGTAGGAGCCGCCCTTCTCTTCGTTTCTCCATTGGCGATCTTTCCGCAATACTGATTTCTGCACAGGAGACTCTACGTCCAGTCTGATCCACAAGTACCTGGATAAATCTACAAGTGCTATTGTATATACGCGAGCACGCGACATCTGGTGGATTGGCACAACGCACACCAATTCTCATACAAACAAGGCATACCCATACAGCGCATTATTTATAATTTAAATTAAATCAATTACAATTTACAATTAAAAATATTACATTATTTACAATTCGCTTAGATATAACCATATCCGTCATTTTATATTTAAGTTACGATTTGACGTAATACGCTTTAGAAATGTGATAACGTTCAGCACGGACTTGTACACTAATACCATATTAACAAGGAATGCCACGTGATACTCAACTTTTATGGATCGATCACGTTTCAGCGAAGGCCGACGAGATCACGAAACCTGTATCCGAAATGGGTTAACGGAAGGTTGTCCTAGGATATTTCAGTCTTTTGGCATTTTATCCGCACGAGGATTATCGGTAAAAATCGGCAAAATACAGCGGAATTCTTGCGAGCATAAATCGTTCGGTATCGTGCCCTCCCCCAGAGTTAGGCTCATTTATCGCACGTTTTACCCACTTTCGGGTAACATTGTTCGCCGATCGCGCCAGATCGATGAAGAAATTACTGTCATTATCGAAAATTCGCGATTCTACGGCCGGCTCGAAGAACCAATCGACATGTTGCGCGTAGTTCTGCGCAAAAAGGCCGTCCTTGCGGCCGCTTTCCATCGGCCTAGGTGCTCATTTGCCTCTCCGCGATAACGTCGAATTTAATCCGACGGTATAATCGAGCCCGTAGTTGCAGATCGTAGTATCCCGCACGTGTGCGAAATGCGCCACAGTACCATTAGGCCGGGGCTCGGGCGATCACGCTTGCCACTCGTATCCGCGAAGTGACACGCAAATTCGCGGAATCCAAGAAAATCGCCCGGCAAAGAAGTTATCGTAGTCGTTTGTGTTATTTACTTTGCGGATCAACGTATTGGATAAACGTGTTGGACACGATGAAGAAGACGCGTGGATTAGAAGTAGAGCAGAAGCCAAGGTTTAACCAAACGGTCATCATCATGGTACAGTGTACTGTATATACTTATTCTAACATCGTTAAGATCGCAATGATGTACTAACGTGGAAAATTAGTTCTTGAGTTTCATGGATCGTTCGATCAAAACGCTTGCGGTATCAAACATGCAAGTGTGTCAATACCAAGAATACTTAGACATCATTCCTTATGCAGTATTCTTGACTGTTAATATCTCAAACTAAAGACGCGTTAGTGTTACCCAATCTTTATCCATATGAAGAGCTACTTTGGTACCTCGAGAATATTATTCGAAAAGCTATCGAATCCTCTCCGAGTGGTGATCAAAGTCGTGTCGCAAATATTCACCAGGAATACCAGCTTCGATCGTTGCTCCATCGAGAGAAAGGGGGATAGCCCATGCTAGAGTATCGCGAGGGGGAATATCTTTCGGCGGGAAAGGGTCCAGCCGACAGAAACCGCAGAGACAAAGCACGATCCGCCTCTGGCGAAGGGGAAGGACGAGACGAAATGGAAGATTAGCGGACAGCTCTGAGCGGTGCCATCCTCTTCCTCTTTTTTTCCACCTTTCTTTTCTACCTCCCCTCGATCTCCATCGGCTCCGTCATCTTATTCTTTCAGCGGAAGAAGAAAGAGGCTCGCTGATAGAATACGCGGGCCTTTATTTGCTCGGTACCTCGCAGCCCTTTGTTTATTCCTCGCCAATTTTAGGCCCTTCCTCCTTCGCCTTTCGATTATCCGCGGCTGCTGTTATCGCAAGGAGATTTTATCGCTGCGCGGTTCGTAAAAAGTAATAACCTTGAGATTATTTTTATACGTATTAATGTATTTATCTTCTATATTTATTATGTACCTCTTTGTGTGGATCATGCTTGGTTAATGCGTTAATATAAATTGGTGGTTAATAATTTTTTAATTCATTCCTTGGTCTCAATCGTGATTACAAGAAAGTTCGAGAAAACAGCATTTAATCCAAACAGACATATCGTATTCCAAGCGCTATCTTTCTAAGCTTTCAAGGAAAACATTATAAACATACAAATTCTTCTCTCAGAACCTATAATCGCACTTTCGAAGCTTTGCTATATCCCTAATTACGGTTAACCAAATAAGAGCTGAGAATAAAGTGATCGAGAGAATCGTTTAAAAAAATATACAATTGAAAAATACGCGATAGTCTTGCACGTTTAAATTCTACGCACACGTCAATGATTTGACACTATGAATCGTTAACGAGTCGTTCTCCGATAATAAATCCCGCTTCGTCATCGATCAGATCCCAACGATCTTTCTCACTTATAAAGGATAATTCTAAACGCCGACGTGCTTCCTCGATAATTGCCTCGTTACTTTGGGCCACTTGCCGATACGAGACAGTTTTTGCCAGCTGGGAAGAAACATCGTCCGTTCCTCGTAGGATCGTCGACTGGCGCAGGAAAAGAACGGGAGCCACGAAGCTCGGTGGAGCAGGAGTTAAGCTCGTTGACATCGTACTCGTGAGGTCAGCCAACCAGAGTTCGATTCCCACCGATCTTACTTTCGTACTTAGACACTCACTTACTCACTTGCTCGCGGCCAGTTAGCGAGCGAGTATTGCGGCTATGCACCGACGTGCATCGCTACTAGGAGGTCACGTGTCGGGGTCGAGCGGGAGTTTCGCTGGTATTACGCCGGATATTTGCATATTATATTAGCACGTATCGGTGCAAACATCGCGCACCCGGCGAGAATTTGACGGAAGCCCAAAAACACGAGTCGTGAAGATCGTAGTTGGATCTCGATCGTGGTACTAATCGTGGATTGGAAGGAAATTTTCAGGATTAAATCACTGTGTTTAGAGATATTTCTATCAGTTCGGATAATTAGGTCGATTGATCGTTTTTAACTCTGTTCAGGGTAATTATGAAAGGGTAGATTTAGGCCCTTTAAGTGTTTCGACCTCTGCTTTTCGTTTCTTGTAAATCGATACGAAGAAGTTAAAGGATAGACTCAGGGCAATGATTCGTTTAAGAGAAAATAGTATTTTATAACATTTCTCTGGCTATAGCAGAGGCTGTGAATGAGACGTTACGAATCAAATCTTCCGCTTAATTGCTTAACCTTGAATGTTAAGAATTGTAGTTTGTAGACTTATAATCGTGGACGGATAATTGAAGGTGACAAGTCTTTGATACGCGGGTGAGGCTCAAACGGAATATAGAATGAAAAATGCGCTTAGGCGATAATGCGCAAAGAATTCCTAGAATCGTAACTGTAACTCGGTACTTGGCAATTTCTCACCGAGCGTGGAATTGGAATGTCGTTTGCATTGTGATCGTCCAGCATGGATTCGGTTCAGTCCCTTGAGTGAATCATCGATATGATCGCAATCGAGATACTGCCCTATGAATATTGAAATTTTCCAAGGCACGCAGTTGTAGTGCCGCGGATGGAAAAAGGCGACAATTAATATTCATGCGCCGCGTCTGTTTCCACCGTGCCGATCGAACGCGCCGTAGAAATTTATTATATCGCGATTCGAATATGCAAAATGTAGAGGGGTGACTAAGATTGTACAGTTACGTGCTCACGGTGGCGTAACTTCCACATTGCTCGCACACTTGTTCGCGCTCGCGGAATCCGCGGTATTCCGGCGCAGCTATTCGCGACATTAAAGCCACTTTTAATAAGCGAAAACGATTACCAAACTGGAGAATTCTCTCGTGCAGCGAGTAAATCTTATGGCTTCCCTGGCCCGTTACGTGCCAGCGTCAATTTCATCCGCGCGTATATCCGTTTGAAATCCCTTTAATGCTTCGAAGCTTTCGAAACAGATTTCGATCGAGCTTTGCGACGAAAGTTTTTTTATTATTTTCATTCGAGATGCTGTTATGAGTATTGAAAATAGATTGACCTTTTTTCTTAAGTATCATAATTGAATATGTAAAAAAAGATTTTTTTATAAGCTTTCCGTAGTATGGGAATCGATGCTATCGGAGAAATCATCGAAATTATCTCCAGTTTGGTTCCTTCGTTTGTACAATTCCTGACTTTAACCACTTATTGCGCTGATTTTGTATTGGGCTTCTTCTCGAACTTATCTCACAAAACACTAATTCTACGATGTATATATCACATAGCAAAATCCAGTCAGGACAGACACAGCTTTTAATTCTAACCCTTTGCACGCGCACTTCGAGTTACGCTCGACACAGAAATACTTGCGAAAAGAATTCAAACTGCACTATGATTACAAAGGGCAATATAATAATACTGTGTCTTCGTGAGAAAGAATGAGAAAAAAGAAATGTTGAGAGCAAAGATTTACAGGAGGTTTTTTTTTTTAATCTAAAAGTCGGAACTTCTCTATCGATTCCACGAACTCTTCGCCATCTTCCGATCGATCCGCACGGAGCCAAGCCCGAGAATTACGCGTCGTTGCATCCCAGGGATGCGTCTTCCGGCCACGTAGCTGTCAGAAAATGTTTCTGGGAACGCGGCGGGAAAACGAGTCCCACCTTGATCCACATTGGCTTGACTCGAAGCTCTGGTATCTGTCCGCGGTTAGTACCGGGGGAGTTTTACAACGGCGTAAACACGAATAAGCGGCCTCACCGCGTAATCTCCTCTGCTGCGGTTTCGTGCTGCGCGGCATTTTCCGTTAAAGCGTGACCGAAGACCCCATAACGGATGTTTCTATTCGATTTTCTAAATGGCCTCTTCCTTCAGGAAGGAATTAAGTGCGATGGTCGCAGGCCGTTTTTGCCCTCCCTACCGTTACCACGACAGAATCGATGTGCGCGGTGAACGGATAGGAAACTGGAATCACTTGGTTATGCAGCGCTCTGTCTTGATATATAATTTACTTTGTATACCGTTCATATTTTCTTACGCGTCGAGTAAGGAGTAAAGTGTAGAAGCTGACGTGATTAATTTTAACGAGTTTTTGCGAAATGCTTGCGTATGTCGATGAGAAGAGTCAGATGTTTGACTGACTATTCATCGAACATAATTTGGTTGAGATTTTATTATCTTTTCATCCGCCAAGATATTCAAAATACCATTCTTTGGTATTGCGAGAAAGAGTTGCGAGAGGTTAGACGAGGGTCATTGCAGATCTGCCTATAAAATTGAATATATGATATTAAAACCTGTAAATGGAAAAGCGCTATAGATACAGCCTGTATCATAGATTCCAGTATTTTATATCGTTATTTTTCTATTAAAGCGATAGACTCATTACCTCGATATTCACAGTTATGCTAACCAGGGCAATAGCACCCACGTAATGAGTCCCGAGTATTTTTTATTTTTTTTGCTAACATTATTTGCCCTGGAACCTACTGTTTAAGGTGGTTTCAAACCACCAGAGCTACAATAGACATATCACATGAAAAAAAAAAAAAAACCCTTAAAAACTGAGACTTGAACCCGGGTCTTCCGCGTGGAAGTCCGAGCTTCTATTCACTACACCACCAACTCTTAATAATTTTCGAGTAAAAACTCGTATACCTTCTACCGATACCCAAGTCCACGCTAACCAGGCCACTATCACCCTGACGATTGGCCACGAATATTTTCCCAGCAGGAGCTTCAAAGGGTTCCTGGAAAAGAGCAGGGGCAAGTGCAGGAACGGCGTCGATATGGAAAAAAAAGAAGAAAAAAAGAAAAAGGGTGGGTGGAGAAAAGTACTCGGCGACCTGTTGGCCGTAGAGGAGGAAGGTCGGAGGCAGCGGACGGAAATGTCATTGCCACGAGAGGCGAGAGGACGGTTTTTTCTCCCTCTTTCGGCGAACGCGCCGGAGACGAGGGAGAAAAAGGATGGGGCCCAGGGGACACATGGCGCTATGCAAACGCCACCGCCGTAAACTGTCAGCGATACGGCCTGTGTCCTGTTAACCGCGAGCCTCTCCCCTCCCTCCTCTCTCTCTATCTCTCTCTCATCTCCTTTTTTCTCTCCTCTCGTGCTTTTTGAGCGGCGAACCCTTTCGTGCAGAGAGCCGGGGAGCCATCTGGCCACCAAACACGCTCCCTCGTCGTCTTGTGTAATATCTTTAAATTCGCAGGAGAGTTACGTTAACCCTTCGCTATCCTGCATCAAACCTGATTCGATATCGCGTTTCCTTTCTGCTGGTCGAAGCTTCGAGGACAACACGAGAAGCGTACTCGCAACTGCGGCTAGCAGATTTCGTTCGACTTTATATTCTTATCTTACAGATATTATAATTATAACCTAGGAAACTTTGATTTTGCGCCAAAGAATTAAGGTCCTAATAAGAACTTAGTTGTATAGGGATAAGTTACTGATTTTATAAAATGATGGATAATCATTCGTACATTGACGCAGACTTGCCAATTACGCGCTGTTCTATCAGCTGCCTTCTGCAGCAACGAGACGAGTATTAGGTATATAACTTTGCTTCTATCCTTTTCTATAGATTGCTTTAGTAGTAAGCAGTGGCCAAACATGAACAATACTTTGAATCATAAATGTATAATTAGTTTCTCACGATAAAGCCTCGAATTTCGGGAAAAACGGTAGAAGCAAACTTGTACATCCAATTCATTGCTTGTACACTGCTCGTTACTGCTCTCAAGCGGTCAACCTATGGATTGTGGCTAAAAAAAACGGTCGATTGTAATTCGCAAAGAGTTAAGAGACCAGGCAAACCCAGGGAATCATCGATGGTGCGTGATGTTGCGCCTGGATCGTTTTTCTTCTGGAAGTGTAATAGCTCCCTGTCACGTCGGACGTACGCGAGACGTTCATTATGCCCAGTGTGCCGCCAACGTGAGCTATTTGCAAGTTTCCTCGAATTCGCCGGGCGTTACGTGGAAATTTTATGGATCCGATAAAAATCGCGGGTGGGGCGATAAGGGGCGCGCCTCCCTTGTTTACGGTCCTCGGTAAGTTAATCCTGCGCATTCCGAAGATACGGATGCGGAGGGGCGAGCGCTTCTACGCCTTCGGCGCGATCACTTCGCCAAGACGGGTCAATTACACGGATTCGACCAAGCAAGATTCGAATCTGTTTGTAAATCATTACATATCGCCCGTTTTATACGAGTTTGAACATGGAACGTATGCACATGGAAATGGATGATGGACATTATTACGAACGTTATTACACTTTGATTCTAAGCGCGATCCTAACACCAGCATGTTTTGTTTTTGTGTGTATACCAGCATATACATGTTTTTGTATATTTTTCTAAAATATACAGAATAAAGAGGTATCTAAGATATACAGAGCAATATACAAAATATTATAAGGGGTGTCCCAATATTCACGCAAGAAGTAATTTTGATAGAAAATACAGGTTTATAATTAAAAATTGTACACTTTTTATTGATACATAAAGTATACGATATAGTGTTATGTATGAAATAGTACATTGCTTCCATGGTCTTTTCTGACACATACTCAGCCTTTTGTTGAAATTTTCAAATCTTGCATGGATTTTGTGACACCCCTTACTTTATCCTGATGTAATAGCTTTGTAGCAAGTTGCATCCATCTCGAGAATTCAAAGAAGCGGATAACAACGATGGTGTATTAAGACGGTATATTGTTTTTCGCAAGTGAGTAAAGTCGCGGATCCTAAAACCCTCAGAACTCCATGCAGCTACCAGATCGATGTTTCTCGATGATCGAAGTTTCTTCCGATGCAAAGAATTGCGTTGATTTCCTGGCAATCGGAGACCCTATATGGGATTGCTGGAAAAAGGATCCTGTTTCTCGTCTCGATGGATCCTAGCAGTGCCGCTCGGCAGTTCTTGTTGGTGGATGCCCACACGTGGCCGACAAGCAGTGCTCGATCGCTCGGACTAATTGGCCCTTCGAAACCGCCCCGACCACATTTTCGCCGATCGACCCAGATCCCCCCACGACATTTACGATGATCATCCCCCTCCGCCGCCGTCGAACTTCGGACGGAACGTATTCATGATTGCCTCCTCGCTTTGGCGCCTCCTCCTTTTGCATTCTCGAGAAATCATCCAGCCCTGAAGGTATAAACGTCCACTAAGTTCCGAACCATTTGCAGACAAATTACCGGATTAAAAAGAACGCGGAGGACGAGATATGGTAGGAAAACATACGGAGCCAGGTGCTGGTTCTAGTGGAAATTGGATATGTGTTTTGTCATGGGACAATCAGACGGCAGTTACGCGCGTGATTTATGTTGATGTAAAATGATGCCGTCGAAAGTTTTATAATTTGTTGGACGCTTACCGTTTTTTTAGTCCTGAGATTCTGATTTATACGTCACCTTCGTGCAAGTCGATGCAGTGAAAACAGAGACAAAAATTAAATGCTCGTTCAGAAATTTTAAGAAGCATAACGATCGATTCACGATTCAAGTACGGACTTAAGAATGCTTATGCGGGCATAAATCTGGCAGCATCGTGTTTTTCTCCCCTTTGACTCAGAAGCGGATGAAGCGTGGATTTTCTCATGGTATATCCCTAAGTAGCGGGTGGTTATATTTACAGCTCTTCCCTGACACGTTCCAATTCTTGACGCGATCTACAACTCGCCCCAAGAGCATTTCTACCCACGGCGATATACACGTTGGGCAGTCGGGCTCTTTCTCAGGACGTTAAGCTCGACGACGTATCATGAGTCCCATTAGCTTATCAATGAGCAACCCCTTGAGCGCGAGGGAGTACGAAAATAAACCGTGGAACCCCGTGAGAACTCGTCCACCTTTCTCCGCCCTCTTTCTCCGGGTATTCCATTCTGCTTGGTACTTGGCTCCGTTAAAAGCAAGCCAGTCGTACATATGGCACCGATCGGCACTCGTCGACGGCAAGGACGGCGCACAAAAAGGGAGTCCTCGAGGCGGCCCGCACCGAAATGTGCACTGCGCACACAGATCCGTCCACGGTCGTGCTCGTAAAGAATGCGCGGAGTTTGTTTTTCAAACAAACGACGCGCACTATATCGCCCCGCGTCACGGAGTGATCACAGAAATTTTACGGACCACGTGGGAATTAATCCGAGGGCCATCGTTTTCGGGAAGGATGCTTGCAATATGGCGACGCCTGGAATTCGTAGCAAAGGCCTAATTTGAAATGGCTGCTCAGGGACGTGGTTCGATCATTCTCACGTTCTACATGCATATCTAGGCTCACGATTCGGATCGCGATCGTATTAATCAATTTATGGGATGGACAAGTTGGATACATAGCGATGGATAAATCGGCGTCTTATTAGTGGAGGTTAGCGAGTAAAGGATAACGGGTGATGAACCGTAAACGATTGGATATACGTACGTGCAATCGATTCAACGATAAATGGATTGATAGATTATTGGAATAAATAAACGGGTAATCGTACAGTAAGATTATGGGATGAAATTGAGAGGTGGAAGATTTTTAATTGTTCTATTTTTTTACTGTATCAGGAGATGTGTGTAGGGATATGCGAGGTGAGAAATTATGAGGAGACATAAAGTTGTTGAGTGCTAATATTTGAGCTGGCCTTGCATATATGTGCCTATGTCGTATTTTGTCTAGAAGCAGCCAAAACATATTCCTTTATTATTTTTTTTTCAACCAATTGAATATCATGGGACGGCATGTAGAACATGATAAAACGCATATCTCAATAAAAGAAACGCGGACTTGTAATCGTCGACGCGTATAAATGGAACTACTTGGGGAGTAGCCGCTTATGAATATTCATATCAATTTTACAAGCACACGAATATGTTATAATACTCAACGATATCTCGTACATAACGTGTTTTGCTTTTCTCTCCCCCTATGTTTTCTCTAAAGAACATATATTCGATTTACAACTTGGCCATGCGTCGTAAAAATGACTGGGGTCGGATATTAGAATAAATGGTGCGCAGATTTGTTAGCGCGCAGTCCTCTAAAAAATATGCTACCAGGTTCTAGGCACCAATTACAACAAGATGATTAACATTAGATCACTACTGTCTTGTTTGTTTAATTTTCGACATCGCTTATTAAGTCCATCCAGCAGTTCTACGAGTTCCACGCAGCAACCTACCGTGGGAATGTACTCTTCGAAATCGAGCATCATTTTTATGTTCGAGGGACACACTTGGTTTTACAAAAATTCGCTGATGCGACCAGGCTTCCTTCCCGCGATTTTTTGACACCGCATGTTCGTGCACGCGCTGTCGTCACCCCGTGCAGCTGCAACCGCAAAAGTCACCACAAGTCGCGGGCTAAAAACGTCTGCATATCGCTCCTTTCAAAAGACGATCGCTGTCACGGTCGTCGCACCTTCGCGTTTACGAGTCTCCAAGACCGCACGGGCCGACGACGACGAGTGTTACGTTTCGAAAGCCGCAGGATCATGGGAACGCGTTTCGCTCCTCCCTTTCCCTCCATTTCGATTCCACTCGATCTCCATGCCCTCGCAAAAATGTCGCCGTGTGGGCACAGCTCGTCGGAGATGAAAACAACTACACTATGCGGGGTTAAATAACACGTTCGCGACACGAATCTCTGCTTCCTCGCGTCTAAATGCTACCATAGAACGGTTTACCACTGGATTCACGAACCAGTATTGATATATACTATTTTAAGTATGCAAATTTAAAAATAAACGTTAACATAGCGGATGCATTTAATAATTTTCATACCGTTATAATGTAACAGAGAAGGTAACAAAATGTGGTATCGTAAATTTGAGGAATTTTTATACCAAAATACAGGTCCGCCATTTTGACTGTTTTTGTAGTTTAGTATTAACGTATTAAAGGAACTCGAAGTTTATTATCATCAAAAGTCAGTTAAAGAGGCTTGAGAGTTTTAATTTTCTGCGCGAGTTTTTCCATGGACGGGGTAAAAATTTGTAGAGAGGCCACGCGAGTTGAGGTAACGGAATACGATCGCTGCATGCTTGATATGTAAGACAATACGCGTACGTATTGTGTATTTGAGAACCGGGCGCGCATGGCCACGTGACTCGTTGAAACATCATGAGTCGAGAAAAATTGATTTTGCAACATCTAAAACTCTTCCTTTTGACAGAAGGCAGTATTACAGGGAAACTACGTATAAAAGGCCATTGCGGTGAAAGTATCCAGCGGTGCACGCAGCAGAGAGTAACATGATCCTGTGCATATATCCTCGCACAGTGCTGTTGGAAGGTTTCATTTTAGATACAACAAAATATATTGGGATCTCTTACTAGGCGAATTGTTCTTCCCCTATATCAGATACACGTTATATTTCTCCATCACCCATTGCATTTCTATACATCTGAGAGATATAGAAATATTTCTAAAACCGTAGAAAAAATGTAGTTTCAGAACAGTATAAATCTCATTTTTGTTGGTCGATAATAGTACTTCGCTCTATTAAATCAAGGGTTACATATTTTTTAATCAGCAAGATGAGTAATCACCGGCGCGGCTGTCTTTCATCGCAGCCCCTATTTAAGAAACTCTCCGCGCGTATTTCCTATGTGTTAAAGGACTCTCATAATTCCAGGGTAAACCTCGTTCTTCAAAGGGACGGAAAACCTTTGTTTCCTTAGGAGCGCATAGGACATTTCGCGTCGGTAATTTCGACATCGGACATTTCATAACATTATAACCGGTGTAATCGTCGGCTCTGTCCTTAATCATAGAGCCTGCCCGATACCACGGACCTTCCTTGATACATTTTTAAGATCAATCATCCCGCGAGCGGGGAAAAAGGATTGTTTCTAATATACGTTTCCGCGCCTGCCCCCTAATTATCCCTACGGACAGCCTTGCGTCCTGGAGAATTGATTTACTCGAGGATCGGCGAATCCTTTCTCTCGGCCGAGTCGTAAACGAGGAGTCCGACCAGGTGGTGTGGCCTAATTACGAGCTAATGAGGGTTCGACGATCTGCCAGGTAATCCGATCTGCCAGTAAACAAGGGCTTTTCCTCCACCTCCGCGCGCTTGCCGCTCACAGCCGCCCTCGTCGTCGAGAGCAACCCCTCTACCCGCAGTCACATTATCCACGTGGGAAGCGCTGGTCCCTCTTGCCACCTCTTTCACGGATGCTCTTCCCTCTCCTCGGCGCATACCTTCCGAGAGCCTCTCGATTGTCTCCGCTTTGAATACCAAACGGTCATCGATCCTCGACCGGGATTTAACGGCTCGGGTGTCGGCTGCCTTAATTATCGTCCGATCGCACTTTTTACTTTTCCCTCCGCACCGCGTGTGTCCATATTTGACCGCATCTTCCTCGTTACGGTATCATTGCGAATCGTTTCAGGTCGGATGTATACACGTAGGCGTTGTACCGCTACCTGGAGGGGCGAGCTGTAAAATCGATGTTGCGATACGACGTGCTCCAGTAATTTTTCGAGCTTATTCCCGATGGCGCTCGGTAGAGTGCGGATTATGGGCATGGTCGATTCGATGTTGCGCAATTTAGGGATGCTGGGGAGGTTGATCTAGGGTAGCTTGTCGGGGGATGTCTATGGTTAATAGGCGAGTGTTGTTTTGTTTTAATAAGCGTGAGCGATAAATTATTGAGAGACGTCAATGTACTGACTTTGCTTCATTGGTGATGGATTGCTTGATTTGCTTGATTTTGGTGATGGATATATACTGCAAAAGTAATTGTGCCGGGAGGATATAAATCGTGACGGAGACTTAATGAGGTACTCAACAATGTCACTGTAAAAACTGTAAGAGTATATACATATTATAGAAAGTTTACAGGCGGTAGACGATTTTAAACAAAACTTCCAAGCAAGCTCCAAACATGTAGCCACCGCAGTAATCGCGTCGGATGATCAAAATAATCTTCTAATTCTCTCAAAAGCAAGCAATTACCACTCGAGCAAGCCCTTCATCTCGCTTCTCGGTTACTCCTTTTCGACTTACACCACTTCTAATTTCACACACTTTCGTAGCTTAATTTCGCATCCTTACCCAGTTTAATTTCAGTACATTTTCAACCGTAATTCCGATATTCCTCCGACTGCGCAACGCGTAGCATTGTCGAGAACGCGCACGCCGCTTTCGAGCATTAAGAACGGTAATATCGTCCGCGGTCGCCGTGTCATCTGCGAAGTTTCCATCGGTCGTTATTCCCTGACGTTTCAATTTACGCCCGCGGCGTATCGCTTAATCATCGCGCGGCTCGACGGCTACACGCCGGCGGACGAGCCCTCGCGATCGAATCGCGACATCTTCGGAGCCGCTCTCGGATTCTTATCTCGGCCCTTAATTGATCGCGTCCGTTGACCCTTAATTATTCGACGATCCGCCCGTGACCCTCTCGGAGACGAAGAGGTCCACCTACACCTCGGGACAGACGGCACCGTTTTCTTGTCGGCGACGCTACCTTAATGGATGCTAATTCGACGACGGTATTACGGTGCCGTTTCTTAATTAGCGGGCCTCACGAGCGCCGTGGCGATCGGTGTCCCGGGCTAATTACACGCTTCTAGGCTCCCCTCCTCGATGCTCGCTTCTCCAATCCGCCGGCGGTTTTTGGCTGGCCCTTTTGCGTTTGGTTAGTCCTGCTGGTAGGAATATACCGATGTGCTACTGTTACGTGCAGATATGCGAGGTATTGGATCGTGTCGAAAGTTTCTTTCGTTGTATAAGGGAGAAGGTTTTTTATTTTATATTGTTGCATTGAATTATGTGTATCTTATTGAATTTTGTATTTTATTTTATAATGTTGCATTGAGTTATGTGTAGAGCTAAAGAATGGCTGGGGATGAAGATTAAGGTATTTGACAGATCAGATTGCAGGTTTGTAAAAAGATCGGGGGATGAAGCAGCTCGAACCGCTGTTATTCTTTACATAAGGATTTTCCGCGATGAGCGCAAGTTTGCGAGAATGAAAATCAAATACTACTGTGTTTTATACGCTTTCAGAACTTTTGTTTATACGCAACCGATATTATCTCGATTATACAGTAATATTCCTTTCGAAAGAACGTCGTACGCGATTGCAATTCCAATAATCGATCAGCAACTCCCATCGTCTTCCCCGATTTTCCTGCACCTCCATACGAAATCCAACCTAGTGCACCAAAAACGCAATATATATGTTACCGTGAAAGACCGAAATTGGAGAATGTCGACTTTCACTGGTGAATGTCCGGTGTACGCCAAGCGAAATGCACACCAAGCGACTATGCGAATGTCGACATTCTCCAGATTTCGGTCTTTCACGGTAACATATACACCATATTTTCTCAGTGATTTCTATTAAACCTCCCAATCCCTGCTTTTGTACGAACCAACCCCTCGACTATGATAAAACACTCGGAACCCCCTCCTCATTCTCAACGTCATCCATACCCTCGATTCGTTCTTCGACCAATTCAACAGAACCACCGCGCTTTTTCCTAACCTCCAGCATCCCTACCAAGATTCGAGCACACTTAACGCCCAGCGCGATAAACCGCCAAGCCTTAGCCGCGTCGGTCCTTTTCCCTCCTGACGCGGCCCAGGATAAGGGGGGGTTGAGTTTTTCGAGGGGCGAGGGGAGCCCCTGGACGGAGTCCATTAACATTCGGCGCGGCAAATTACAAGCCGAGACACTAATGGACCCAGCACACGGGTGGCTGGGCGGTCCACCACCGTCCATTGATGGTGGGTGGTGGTGGCCCCGATGCCGGGGCGCTGCTCCTCTTCTCTCCCCCTCGGAGATGAGCTTTCGTGATACCGCGCTTGGAGAAGTCTTCCTCGAAAAAGTGCCGGGGATCCACCCATTCACCGTGACATTCGTCGCTCGTAATGTTTTTTAGGGGCCTCCCCGTTGCCTCCTCGCGGAGCGCCGCGTCTCCAATCGGAGGCGAGCGACGCACGGTCGTCGACCCGGGCTCCTTTACGACTCGGCTAATGTTGCGGCATCTACTTGAAATCGCGCCTAAGCAAGGGCCCCCTTCAATTTCCCTACTCTAACTCCCGCTTGGTGTACGTCGTTAGGTGGAAAAGAAGGAGGTCTAGAATTAGCCCTCACGTTATATTCTTTCTGATCGTCTAAGGCGTTTTTTTGTATTTAGAATTGTCCAATGACCTCTTTCTCGGCATCTTTTTTTTTTTTTAAGAGTATATCGTATAGTAAGTTGATCGTATATTAAGTATATTAAGTATATTAAGAGTGAGTATCGACTATTGGTCATCGGTACTGAGGTAACTTGGTGCGAGATCAACTAGCTTATTGGTTGTTCGTTTATTATTTGTTAGACAGCATTAAGGCGTTCTTTTCGTTTCGAGCACTTACAATCTGATCCTTGCCCGATGTTATCGAGGCTCGCTTATCGATGATCGATGTTTTGTTCCACCGAGGGTTAATCTCGCCTCGCTCGCCTAATCACTCGCGTTAGCGACAAGAGTTACAAGTCATTTAACGCCGACGACTCGGGCCTCGATCGCGTCGTATTCTTGGGCTCCATTATGCATCGCGGCGTCATTGGTACCGGGCAAAGATCCTGGGCTTCGTGTCGAGTCTTTATTCCGCGAGAATTAATCGCGCTTTAACGAGGCTATTGCGCGGTTAAGTAAACGTAATGTCGCGTATCGTTTTTATCGCTTCACTTGCGTGCTCCGTTGCAAACTAGTGGGATCGTCGAGTTAACGGCCGTGAATATTCTGCTTGCTGTGAATATGTAACTGCACGCTAAGCGCGTAATGCAGCCACGAGACCGGGCGAGCGCGTTTTCATCAAACCAGAGCCGCGATTAATTGCGACACTGACAGAGTCCGTGCCACAGTACCGCGTGTGTCTTGGTATTCAAATATCGATCGATCGTTTCTACAATATTGCAGTCGCTTAAATCACGTTGGCTTTCTGAATCGGACTAATCTACTTTTGCTCGCTGAAAAAAGAAATGGGGGCATAAAACTGGAAGGATATTGGAGCATGGTTTTGCAGAGGCCGATTCTTTCGAGATCCAAGATAGAACAGTTGTGAGAGTTGCTCGAAGGGACAGTTTTTCCACGATACAATAATGAATCGTTCGGTATCTATCGCAACGCTTCGTTTCTTCGTCGTTGAGCCTTTCTCAAGCACTATCGAGGTATTTGTAAAGGCTTCCTGAGAGGTGCTGGACGCTTTCTATCCTTTATTATCTCGCTGATTATGAGCATAATGGTATAAAGTAGAGGATTCTCGATAAATATTTATTTAACTAAACAGTGCCAGTAAAGATTCTTTTCCGCGCCATTTTTCTTAATACGATTTAATCTTAAAACTTACAATTTTCCAATATTAATTTTATTTCAATTCATAATTCAGTAACCATCGAATTATTTGAGCCACGCATTAGCGGCAAAAAACTATCATTATTCCACACGAAAAATCTCGATTTGGTCGACTGAAATTCTAATTCTACAAGACCGAATAGAGAATTAAGATACAAACTATCCTATTAGATGATCCCCTAACCCTGAAATCGCCAATTGTTCTCAAACTAACAACGAGCAAGGAAGACAAACCACGATACATATAAATCCCAATAAAGAAAAGTAGAAGAATATACGTCTATATACGCACAAATCATTTCATTTTAAAAATCCTATCTATCAGCTACAATACATATACAGCGTGGCAGTTAACGCACATTTATAGCCGATTCTCCAACTCCTATATATTTAGCGCACGGCCAGTGTGACGTTAAAGGGTCCATCAAGACCTAGGGAAAAAAGTTTCTGGCCCTTTGAAAAGGCTCTCCGATAGGCACGTTTCCAGGGTAGCAAATGCTCGTGTTCGCGGTGGGTGGAAAAACTGGCGGTGATCGTGGATTCGCAAAAACCGAAGATACCGAGCGAGTGGTTAATGCGAGCGACGGAGCGTGGTCTTCAGCTAAGAGCCACCTGTCCTTGCCTCTCGCTCGCCTCGCCAAGCCTTTGGGCTTCTTCTTCCCTTCCTCTTCCTCGTCGGCCTTCTTGCGCCCCTGCTTTTTCCGCCCAGCGAAGTAATTCGAGCTCGTGCCAAAAGAAGCCCGGGTATTCGCCGCGGCTGAATGCCTCTGGGCCTGAATTCGGCGGTTCCGGTCCCAAATTCGATAGTCATTGTCCATCGATGAGCCGGAGGTGTCGTTCGTTTCTTCTTTTCGCCTCTCATTACTGCCCCCTCCCTCTCGAGCTTCCCCTCCCCGATTCGCCTCCCGTGGCCGCAAATCATCGAAGCTGGAGGTACGTGAATACAATTTGCCCCTCGTTGAATGTTTCCTTTGGAACGAATATCGAAGATCTGCGAAAGAATACCTTAGTTTCTTGATGTATATACCGATATGTACTTCTGTTGTTTTATTCCGTTGTATACTGCTTATGCAATGGATATATCGTATTAAGGTGAAATGATATTTAATTTGTCGCTTAATACTCGTATTTCGATTATTTTGTGTTCATATCATGGGATTAGTGTCGTGATCTTAATGAACTTCGTTAACAGTGAAGGTCAGTCATTGGTCAGTCGTTTCCTTGAAAAATTTCTATACTTCGTAAGAGGACACTTTTCCAGATTTTCCATAATTCTACCGCAGAGTATGAATCATTTTATCGTTTTATCGACACCTTAACCCTTACACCACCAAGAATTTATACAATCCGATTACCTACCTACGCATAAAATACAGTACAGGTAGTATAAATAGTTCATACTATATTCCATAGATTTGAGGTGGCAGTTTTAGCACCACCATTTCAATTTAGCTTATCAGCGAAAGGGCTAATACCCCTTTTCTCTAAAGACACGCTTGATATACATAAATAAGGGAGCCCAAAAGGTAAGTGTAGCCTTAAAAAAACGATGCCCGCGAGTTCCAGGGAGTCGTGAATCCTGCATCGGGGAATTCGCTCTTGCGTCCCCTCGAGGAGATCGTGGGAGGTTGTGAGATGGTTTTCCTGTAAAGGAGAATCGTGAGGGGGGAGAGGGAGCTGCTGGAACCGATCGTGGGCTCGCCGATGGACGATCGATGGTACGATCGCTCCCCGCGAGATCCTCGAATCGAGATGCCCCTGCTCGTTTTGCTCGCGCTCGGCTTTCCGTTCGTCTGGGACTGCGATGTTATTACCGGCTAAGTGGACGATTCGTAATGACACCGGAGGCTGCCATTTTAGTGCTAAGTGCCGCGCATTATCGGCGGGGGATGACGGTAGTTGCCTTTATACTTTTTCTCGCTCCCGCTCTCCCCAGGGCTTCGTTTCCTCTCTTTCGCACGATCGCTTCGCCCACCCCCTCTATGGGCGCGCTCTTCTGAGAAGAAGGTCGACCACGCGTCGGCGCGTCGAACGTGTAAGTGGCCGCTCGAATTTTCCGATTGACCGCATCCGGCGCGCAGCGCGATTCGCCTTCGGCTTTCGACCATTCGTGACCCCCTTTTTCCTTGATTTTTTGATAACACCCTTGAGAAGCAGGAGATATCGTTCGCAATTTACTTCTGCGCCATTGGCGATGATGATATTCGTATTGGGTAGGGAATTTTTTGGAGATGGTGGATGGAACTTGGACTTTGGATTTATCCAAGGGATGTTTTGTGGGTGTGAAGCTGGGGCTTTGTTGGGGACTTTGTTGAGGATTTTAAGAACCGTTATCATGTGGGTTTCCTTCATTTTTGACCATCGATCGTCACTAAAGCGACTTGTCTCCATTTGACTCTACTGCATACGTATAAAAAAAATTCAGCTGTAAGAACTTCATAGAGTGCTGTCGTTAAACGAAGCTATTAGGTGGAAAGCATCAAGCTCGCTCTCTTTCATCAATCATAAATACTACTAATAGATACTTCACGGTATTCCTCAAAATTCCCCACCTTATAACACATACGAGTCTAACCATCGAGCACAACATTAAAATACAAAATACAACAAACTCATTACTACTACTACTACACTATCTTTTTATAAAAAAAAAAAAACCAACACTTTAACAGCATAAAAAAACCTCAAAGAAGCAACATCGCCCTAAGTATCCACCGCTCGAAAAATACACAGCTTTACCCTTCCATCCAGCCATATTCCAATGGCGCTGTTCCCAAAGATCCTAGGTGAGGAGTGCGACGAAATCGCGAAGAAGCGGTGCCCAGGGCGAAGACCTTGAGATCGAGGGATTAAACGGCGAAAATGCAATGGCACGGAGACAGGAGCTTTAGCACCTGACAGCGGCGTTCCGGCAATCGGGGCCCGGCCATCGCGTTTCCCGGCCAATTAACCGGCGAAGATCGGTAAGGGCCGTTCTTAACGCATTGCGCGCCGCGCAATTTGAGATGCTCGTTTAGATAGCGCGGCGCAAAATCGCGGGGCCATTCGTCATGTCCTGGAGGAAGAAGGAGACAGGAGGCCGACGGGGACGGAGAGCCCTCCCCCCTTCTCCGGATTTACGAGGCAATTTCGGCAGGGCGAGATCCGTTAATTTCCGGCGCGATACGCGCCGATAGCTTCCTGGAAATCGCGCCGATCGATCCTCCTTTTTCTGTCCTTCCGCGCGGTACTTATTTTTAAGCCAGACTCGCCTGTCTTATTAACGCCCCGCGAGAACACGATTGGCTCCTGAACTCCTCGGACTTAATGAAGTCCTCGCGCTGCGAGGAGACTCGTCCCTACGATTCTTACCGTGTAATCCTTCGATCTTTAAATGTTTAATAGAAGAAAACACGAATGAAAGGTTCGAGCGTCGAGGAGGATACCCTTTGAATCGAAGTCTTATTATCACAGTCCTATCGCGATGAGAGCTCAGGAGCGCCCCGATATATTGGATTCTTATGGATTATATATAATAACGAGCTATGGATTTATATTTGTGTATAATGTAAAAGCCGTGGTTCCAAGAAATTACTCCGTGCCTTCAGAAGCACTGGAATCGTGTCGTGCTTATCGTATCGATACTCATCTTGCTGAGAATTGAGTTTAAGAAATGATGGTACGGCACGCTCGGTTTGATTCTTGGCAATGAGGAACGCGAAGCGTGTCTTTGATATGCTTTATATTTCACGAAAATACACAGCCACTCTTTGATATGCTCTTGATTTCAACAAAATACACAGCGACTCCGAGAGCACCCTGTAGAGACGCGAACGCAGCCACTCGGCCGACGAACTTGCTTCGAGCGAGACCGGGCGCTCTTGATCTTATTTAATCGATCTCCGGCATGCGCCCTGATTACAGAGTTGCGCGGCATTTACGCAAAGAGTGCGCCGTTGCGCGGGATTACTTCTTACGAATATCTTCGGCGGCGCTCGTTAATTTGCGCCAATCAATTTGCTAATTACCGTGCAAGGGCGATGAGTGCTGCCGGGTATTCAGGGCCGCTCTTCATTTATTTTATAATTTCCGGATTAGCGGCCGTATGCTGCGCGTAAAGCGAAGCTCGGATCTTCGGAAAGTCGTATTTTTGCAGACGAAGATCGCCGGTTCAAGAATTGTAGCGGAGAATCGTTATTTTTCATCTTGAATTCCACCGCTCTATTTTAAGCAGGACTTACCTCGTTTTAAAAGGGATATGACCATTTTTTTCACGGAAGGCGTAGAGCTTCTTCCGCTGGAAGTATCCCATGGCATTCGTGGGGTTTGGGCGAGAAGGATGCTTTTTCGCACGAGCCATTAAAAGTAGCAGTTTTTTCTCCGCGGCCTAAGGGACTAGGATGATTTAACGTGTGAACGAATTAGAAACTTGACCGCGAACTAGGAAGTGACCATGGAAATTGGCATGGAGCCAAAGTTAATTTTTCACTCCCACGTTCTCAAATGCGCGAACGGCTGTCGTTTAAATTATTTTGTATTATTGGTACCGACGTGAAAGGGCTTGGAAGCATGTTCACACAGATGTTTGCGTATCCGATGACTTTTGGAGAAACGTATAAAGGAAAAGTGAGAATATTTTTAGGTTTACCCTCAGGATTTTCTAAGCTCAGTGTTTTGCCGCCCAATTAGAGCTTGCCGGGCACTTCTGGTATCGCATTAACTTCTCGAAGCCTAACTCGCGGGGCAAAGAATTTTAAAGATTTCTTTGAGATATTAATTAACACCTTTCGAAGAATAGACAATAAAGAGATGGATCATTTACCATCTATTAACAGCCTGTCTATGAATTGTCAAGCTCAAGAATATCACTCTATTACAGCTCTTCCATCTTCTATCGATACTTAGCTAGCTTTTATTCTAAGATTAGTGCAAAACGAGTGATAAACGCTGTGTTCTACCCATAATCTGTACTTCAGTATATGATTAAACACATTAGCAAGTAATACGACTTTTCCGATAAATACATAAAAAAAACAACTCACTCGTACGATAAAAATCATCGATACGAAGAAAGTGGTAAGAAGTCGAAGTGTCTTTCATAACATATCCAGTACAGGATGGTTATCAAATGAATGAGCAAAATTCATAACACCAGCTTAACGTCTATTCTTTTCCGAGAAAGCAGTATATTATCCCGTATCTCAATGTGACATGCTGAATGCTCCTACGATCACCAAGAACGTCTGGGGTCAAGAGTTTTGGCCGTTACACCGGCCACACGCTTCCACATCTTAGGCTGCCGTGGCTAATGTGCCTGGTGAGACCTTAAGAGCCGTCCAGGACGCTTAAACGTTAAATAACTTTGTAATTGATGGCCATGTCAATTAACGGGCGTCGCGCCGTGCGGCTATGCGGAGCAAGCCGCTTTCTATACCGGCTTATAAACCGCACGAGGCACTCGAACGCCCTCCGGCCTCGTAGACGTCTTATCGCCGATCGTGCAATCGGGAATTGGAGCATTAGACGAGGCTAATTTTCCGAAGAGGTTCTCTAATTCGATTATAATATGGCGGAACGAAAGAACGGGGGAGGACGATACGGAACATAGAGAGTAAAAGCCTGGAAATTCACGATTTCCACTTGCCTTTGATAATTCTTGATATCCGTTGGTCTTAAAGGACGACACGCGTAATTGCATCGTGATTAATCGCTGTATTATCGATCATAAATTTTCGCCGATAGTCTCTAGATTGCCACAGGCGATCCCTACATCATAGGCTCGAGCGTTTATCTGATGTACCCTAGGTCGTTCATACTGAAAAGCTTTGCTCGCTTGTAACGCAAGGTCGGGAATCTTTTCGCTGATCTACGTCTTATTTCCTCTTTATCTTCTTCTGCATATCTATTGTACGTTCTGGCAATGATTGTAATAGATCCTATAAATCGACTGATTCTTAATCATCGATGTTCTCTTGTATAGAGTGGAATGGAAGACGCGAATCGGATATCGCATTTTTCAATTTTCTTCTCTCCCAAATATTTGTCTTATACTAAGATTCCACGTAATTTCCCTCGCGAGTTCTCGGCTTGTTCAAACGTGCCGAATCGAGTATTGCGAATATTCCGATGGTACAGATACAGAAGGGTTTGGGCAATTACTCTGTTTCGTACTGAAATTAGTTGGGGACCATTTGCATCGAAATGCGGATCGAGACGAGGGCCCTCGCGCTGCCAGCATAATGCGGCTCGTTGGGTCTGCAAATACATCCTCCGCGATGAAACCAGGGGGCCCCGGACTTCCTCGATACCAGATCTCGATCTCGTGCGTGCCGATCGATTTATCAAGGTTCGAGCCGTGAGAGGCACCGCACCGACAATAATAAGCGATGATCGACGGGAGTCTACGAACTCGATTCGCGTCGGGGATTCGAAGCGACCTTAACCGACGATCTTACGTAATTTTCCGCTTTTGAGAGATACCGCGCGTTCCGTAGTGAGGTATAAGTAGGGTGTTATGATAAGTATTTATACACTTTGATATGCTGCCCTGCATTATTATCCCCCCCCCGTCTCTCTCACTCTCTCTCCTTCTCTTACTACCTGACTCTCTCTGGAAATGGAAACATAGGTGAACGCTTAAAAAGTGAGGCCCAAGAGAGCGAGTTGAACCGCAAGTTTACCATTGTATAATATTGAATTTTGATAAAAACCAGTTTAAATACAGAGATACTTTGTAAAGTGTTTAATTAAAATAAACGAGAGAAAAGAGAAACAATACTAGAACCAGATGTGAAAAGAAACCGTGTATTAAACCCACAGCAATATGCAAGGCGATGGCCAATCAAACACTATATCGGTGCTTCTCAAAGTGGGAATACACGCTGCACCGAGTTATGGCTGCGCAACAAGGTGCAGCAAGCAGCTTACGTTACATTTTTTGTTCATTATTATTTTATCTACATACTAAAGAAGGAAAAAATAGATACATCTCGATTCTTATTAAAGTATGATGCATACAATATCTCCTTTTATCCTTGATCGAGGGTGCTCAGTGTTACGAAAATTATAGAAGAGGTACACGGATATCGACAGTTTGGGAAGCACTGCACTACAACATCGTAACTCCATCACTGCAGCTCGTGGCATAGAGAGGCTGCAGGTTTTGTGCTCGTGCGCTGGACGACTACCGCCGCAGTCCAAAGGCACCGACATCGAGCGACCGGTATCCATCGCTTATCCGGCATAATTCACCGAGCAAAGACGGTCCTCCCCGTCCGGGCGACAAGAGCGTATCGTTCCGCGACATTCCGCAGGAGTGTTTACAGGCGACGATCCTGCTGCGCCTCGGACAAATACACGTAGTCCTTCCGCTTGTCCTGATAGAGGATGCCTTCTTGCAACTCGATCGTGCGCCTTCTCCCGTGTTAAGAAATCACTCGCAAAATGACCAGAGAGAGGATTCTCCACCTTTGTCCCGTGGGCAACGTGAAAAGTATTTATAAGCCGTTTCGCTGCACATTTATCGTGGACGCGCGGGGAAAGAAGTCGACGTCTAGACGTATTCCAGACGCCAGTGCGTCTCCCGATGCTCGAGAATCGATGCACATTCTGAGCGAGTAGGATCTTATTGAACGGACCCTGGAAAGTGTTGGTATACCAACGCAGTATTATATTTCAGGGGATCTGCATATTGTAAGGGAGTTTTCCTTCTTCTCGTACTAATCGATTAGTCGAGGCTTTAGCCATCTTTGAAATGGACAATGATTCTCCAGCGAGGATTTCTTTTTTCTCTGAACATAGTGACAATCCTTTTACACAATAGATAAGAGTTTTTTATAGTGATTTTTCAGAAGCATTATATATTTTCCTTTATTACATATTCGGAGGACCTATCGATGCTTTAGTCGATATTTCTTCACTTCGCGGATTACGCGAGAAATGAAACATTCCTTCGAACAAAACCGATAAGCGAATTTCCCTCGTATCCAAGTCTCAATACTTGTACCACATCGTTCGCTTTTCTTATACAAATTGACTACATGGAATCGAAGATCACGTGACAGGCTATGCTTCGCAGAGCGCGCAAATCGTATCTCCCCTTTATCATCCCCTTCGATACAAGCGCTCTGTCCACTCTGTTCCAAAAATGCGCACACATCGCGCGGCTACTCCTCTCCACGCGGCTGCCGGATATATCCGGCGCTGGTACCGCGAAAGGATTATTGGAAGAAACTGCCAGGAATCGTACAGCAGGCGCTCGGTCCTCCGCGCCGTTCCTTGAATTATCTACACACTGTCCACGCGTACAGGAGGATTACATCGACTTTGGCGAAATGATACACGCCGCTGCGGGGCCAGGGACGGCCGGGATATAAGAGTGGCACCGTGGTGGGCTCGTTACATCCCTGCAGCGGCCGGTGGAGGATATTCACGGCTAGGAGTCAATAAATCCAGCCGACGGTGCTCAACGCGCTCCTCCTCGGCCCCCGGTAGCGCTGGAAGAAACCCGCTGCCGGCGAGTAATGGCCGTGGAATCGTCGCTTCCGTTTATAGAGATACCGGCTGCAGCTTTCTAAGCGCTCACACACGCGAGGGGGCAGCCGTGGAAGAAGCTGCGCGAAGTAGAAGCCGGAGATGCGGCCAGCTGCATCGCGGACAATGCGCGCCGATACGTTCTTGTCTTTTGCCCCTCGGCCATTGCGGGCCAGCATTTTTATTCCCTGCCCAGGATGGCAGGAAGCAACCCCCCTCCGGCCTCTTGGGCAAATGCAGTTTGCCGGTAACACAGCCGAGCCACGCTGCCGCGACGGACATTGGGAAAGGCCACGCGAAAGGCTCCGCTTTTTTTAACCCCCTGCCATTGGAGATATCGCGTTCGTTTCGTAACGGTCAACTTCGGTCGTGGCTTATGTTCCTGTCTTACTTCACAGGTATATTGGGTTATACTTGTCAGTTTATATCGTTGTTTATAGAGGAGTCGGAGCTCGTGAATATGTGCGTGGTGTGATTGAAGGATGTATTTACTCCTTATCGCGTATGAGGCGTGTAAGAGTATTGGAGTAGAGGAATGTTCTCTGCAATGCGGTTTAATTTTTTTTTATTTGCCTCCTTAGATTGGTAACTGTGTTAATGAAGGCTTGAATTAAATTTGTGAGTAATGGCTGATTCTAAAGGGAGTATCTTTTTGGAACACCGTGTATATGGAGCGTGATGGTCGCGAAGGGTCAAGCCCTAACAGCCTGTTTTATAATATAATTAATCAATATATAAGTAGCGCAAATTAAAATATTTAATATCATACTTCGTTGTTGATAACACTATACTAGAGGTGGTGTAGTGCATAGAGGCTCCCACGCGGGAGACCCGGGGTCGAATTTCGCCACTCACCTCTGATTTTTCCATGTGATATATATACTACAGCCTTGGTAGTTCAAAACCCACCTCAAGCACTAAGTCCTAGACCAAATGACCTTAGCATTCTGTATGAAATATAAATTAAAAAAAAAACACTATACTAGGTGTCAATAAAATTACACTAACACTCCAAGCAGCACGCGAAACACCTGCAAATGACGTGCCGCGAGGGGTGAACCGTCGAAAATAAGTCTGGCAGGAATCGTATTAAGCATACCAGCCGCGGTACGAGAGGCGGGGGAATTTCAATGGCTCACGATTCGCAGTGTTAAGAGCGAGGTAAGCGAGTCGGCCGCCTTCTCGAGCGGCCGCAATTTGTCTCTCGTCATAAGAAAATGCCGTGGGACATTCGAGATAGCCGTCGATGCGGCCGGCTGAAATCGCCGTAGGAAGAGAGTATACGCGACGAGAAAATCTTTATGGCCGTAAGGCCATAGGAGGCGCAAGCTGCCCTTAAAGGGACCCGCTCCACGCTTCTTTCGCGCATCGACGCTGTCTCTGGAAACCGAGGAAGATCGATCCGGGGAGCACAATACGAGTCCTCGGCCCGCCGATCATTAGGACCCGTTAGAACGAAGGTTTTCTCTATAAAGACCCCGCAGGGCACACCGCATTGCGTTTCCCTTTTCGAGTAAACACCGTCATTGACCAATCATTGACCTCGTCGTTAGAACGGCGGTTAAGTGGCTCGTACTTTTCTTCGAATCGCCGGTGAGGCCCTATAAGACTTTATAGGATTCCCAAATGGGCGTTTAATGCCAGGCGAAAAGCCGTGTGCCGTCGAGGAAAGTCGAGGGAAAATTGCCGTGGACACGATTCACTGTTCCGGTATGACTGAAGCTCCTTTAACCCCGGACGCTGATGCCCCGAGGCCTACGAAATTGCAGGAGAATGGCCCATGCTATGGATTATACGTCATCTAATTATATTGATGGGGCGCATTAACGTGGAAACAAAGGATGATGTATACGTTAACGAACGAACTGTTGCATGGCTAATAGGGAAAGTACCTACGGCTCGTTGAAAATATTATAATTCGTGATACACTTTCATACGGTTTGAGTAAATTCTTAACTTTGTTGTACTCTTATGTATCCGTTTCATGTTCTTGCTTCGTATCTTTTTAGCGTATATCTTATTTAAAGTCTTCCCTTTTTCTCTTTTATTCTCCCCTGCTTTCACAGTCGAGCACCAATGAAACTTAAGCCGCGCTTAGTTCTATCACATACCTTGGCGAGTTATTCGAAGCATAATTCATAACTCGTGGAGGTATTAATTAAAAGCGAAGAATAAAAGTGAAGCTATGAGAAACTTCGATCGCAGCTCACCGTAGAGAGCATGCACGATAGCGTGCAACAGTTGCAGCGTGACCATCCGAAGTTTGATGGGCACAATTTGAGGTCGAAAAGGGGGCGATCGAGGGAAAGAAGTTTCACCGAGTGGGTTCACATTTGCGAGTTTCTCATGACTCCTCGCGGGGAGAAACATTCCGCGGGATTCGCACGAGATGTACCACCAAATTTAGCTACGTACTTCGTGGATCTAATAACACGTGTTAGCAAACTGCCACAAAGGACCGAGGTCTTCGGCTTTCTGGACCTTTCGTGGAAGCCTTGACCGCAACGCAACGATCGTTCCCTTTCGCGAGAACGCATTAAAGTTCCCCTCGAAACCGCCCACCTGGAATGAAGACGATGCGTATCGAGGCTACGTGCCCCTTTTTCTTCCACCTGTATGGCTGTTGGATGTCGCCGAACCGCTGAAGAACCAGAAGGGTTTTTGACGGCTCGGTAGCGCGAGGTAATCGTCATAAAAAACGTATACGTGTCTCCATGCGTAAATCCAAGCAAGCACCTGGAGAATCGCCATTCCCGACGCTGGGCATAAAGGAGAGGCGCGATCGAAGTTACAATGTAAAATGCAAGAAACGTCGCGTGGTAGCTTCTCGATACATGGAATACGCACGGTTGGAAATGAGAATGATCAAACCGAGTCGAGCTAGGCGTAGAGATAAGGGGAAGGCACTACATTGACCCTACATTAACGACACTTCGTTATGAATGATGGAAATTGTAGATAGCAGACAACCATCTTCGAAGCGTAAATGTGAAATTAATTGCGTATCGATCCACCCGGCACGTATAATTAATTCAGAAGGGGAGCAGCTATGGCGCGGTAGAACCATTGTCTGAATTTTATCAAGGATAAAACTTTGCTTTTCTTGGTATACAAATTATAGCTCGAATATAGGTTCTTTACGAGCTTTATTTTATTACTTTGCGCCCCTTTTGGAGTTTCTGTATAAATAATGTAATGTGTAATATAAAAATATCGTGAGGCGGTATACACCCATCGGGAGTAAGTCTAAAATGTTTGCAATTTAAAGTAGTCGACGCTACCGCGACAGCTGCGTTGCCATGATCAATAAAACATGAATTCTGATGTGATCACAATCGATCTTTAATCGCGCAATGTTTCTGTTACAGCTGCACGTCGAAGTACGTTGGAGAGTACTGCCAGCACTTGAACCCTTGCCACACGGGGCCGCGCTGCCAAAACGGCGGTTCGTGCAGGGTGCGGGAGAGCATAGGGGGTGGCACACCCTCCTTCGCTTGCTCGTGCCCCGTGGGATTCACGGCTAGCCTCTGCGAGATCCCCATTGAGAATGCTTGCGACTCCTCGCCGTGCCTTAACGGTGCCACCTGCAATCTAAAGTCGTTACACGAGTACGTTTGCACGTGCACCACGGGGTATACTGGTAAGCATGTTCACCCTTTACTTACACAATTTAAGGAAATTAACGCTAGAAGTGAGGAGTACTGTCTCGACATATTTCAATTTGGGAAAAAAGAGTGAAAGGGCATCGATGTATATATCTTTGAGATAAGAGGGACAGAAAGATGAATCGATGTATTCAATTATTTGTATATTGAATTGAAATTGAATTATGGAAAGTCTGAGAAATTTTAGCATCATACGTTATAGTAATACTGATTGAGAATCGAGGACTGAATATTTAAAGCGCTTCAGTGGCAGTAGTGATAGCCACCGTAATTATTTCGTTCAGGGTCTACTATATTTAAAATAACTTGAGGAAGTGCCGTGAGATCAAAAATTGAACCAAGTTACAAAAACCGTTAATATAAAGTTATTTAAACATTATGAAACGTACCCTTAAATAAAAGGCTCGTCAGTCATCCAGGAGATAATTTACTCCTGTCGTGCCATGCGAGTTGAATAGGAAGGCTGCGAGATACACGGAATGATAAAATGCATGGTGTAATCAAACCGCTCGCATTGTGATATTGTTCATTATCGAATCAGCGTGGAAATAATGTCAAAGGCAGTTTTAAAATCCTCTTTCAAGCGCCGACTGCACGTGAAATTGAATAATGTGCAAAGTCGAAGATTGGGAGCTTCAATCCTACGAGTAGCAGGCGTATCGAACTTGTAAAAAGATTGATTCCCACCTGTCGACAATTACGTAACGTATGCCTAATATAATTCTTGAAGCGCGTATTAGCGATTAAACAAATGAAACGAGGAATAGCAGTAGTAATCTTATATCCAAAACGTGATTAAATCCTGAAAAGCGATGTAAAATCCACGTGTGTCGCACCATTTCGTTGATCCACGTCCTTTTTCCCTGAATCGCGGAAGTTACGTAGAAGTCGAGGGAAAGGACCCTTTTTTCGCGAATGCTTTTGCGTGGGAGCACGTGCTCGCTTGACAAATAAATCTAGGGCCAGGAGGAATTCAGAGGGAAAGAGAGAAAGGAGGAGGAAGGATAGGGGGGTTGGTCGGAAGGGGAAGGAAAGAGAGAAGTGTGTGCCCGCCGGATAATTGGCGGAGAGCAATGCGGCATTTCGCCGCGGCGGTACCTTTGGCTCAGTGACGCTCAATTTCGCGTTCTTTCATCCAGTAAATGCAGTTTCCTCTCCAACAGGTACCAAATACCCGATGTTTCTTAAAGTTCCTTAGACATTTGTTCGTACTTTCGACTCCGCTTTGATTCTTGGACCTTATTGTTAGGGCGATACAATGGAGGATTGATCGATCAGCCTAGACAATCGACATTCTTTTCATACCTGTTCCACACGTTTTGCAGTTGTTACTGGATCCATTATATGTAAATACGAGAAACCGCATAATGCGCATTATATAATCGTCATGTTACGAGAAGACTCGTATGATGTCTCGCGCATGAAGAATCCCACTTGCAGTGCACACATGCAGATTAGTCATACTCTCTGACTCTAGCTTCTGAAATCAATCAACCGCATTATCACTGACGAGTGTGCGGAGTAATGATAATCGAAAGTCAGTGGCGAACGACGATTTCTATAAACATTGGAAATTTAGCCTTACCATGGGAATATCTTGAGAAAACGAATTGTTTAAGGGAATTGCTCAAGGGTAAATTCAGGGAATTCGTACAGTTCGCGAACCTGAGTGTTTGACTAAAGAACCTAACGTAGAATTGAGCGTCGCTGTTCCGTAGCGAGTGCATCATGCAGATCGAGGAGCAAAGACATCTTAGACCCGAGCGAGCAAGTAGCAACTGCGGTAATTAGTTCCACTAATCAGTGACCCGGGGGAAGGGAGAAATGGAACCTCCGGTAGAGATGCCGGCTCGCTCTACATTACCGCCATCTTAAGAGATATCTCTACTCGCAAACGGAATACAACCCGGCACGGAGTACCGAGCTAATTTATTCTTGTCTTTACCGTGATCTTCGTCGACGAAATAGACAAAAATCGTAAGGCGCTTCCAGTAATTTGCGACTTGACTTTTGCACCCTGGTAGAGCGTTATCATATATGTTGAATCGACTGGAATCCTTCTATCTTATTAATGGAGAAGACGTTCTGACATTTATTCATTTATACGCAGTCTTTTCAGCCGCGAACTTTTATCAGGTATTAAAATATAGTAAATGGCTAAGTCAATAATCTGCATTTTCAACCTTTTCCGTGTATTCCATTGATCTTTGTTATTTATAAATCAAATCAAAATTACACTAAAATTCTACACACCAAATTTCGAAAGATTAGTAACATCGTGTAATAAATGATATTATATTCCTGTATATACAAATAAAACCCGTACCGATTGAATCAGTAAGAAGCTTACACGACCTATTAAAGTATAAATAAATCCCCACGTAATACATCGATGCTCCTAGTACAAAAACTCATTGCTCGTCATTCGTCCAGCCCGCCACTTTCGCACGCGGGAAATAAACCGCCAGAACTCGGGTGTTGCGGTGAATATGCGCGTTTGGCGCTGCCTTAATCGAAGGTGTCTCCTCCCCCTCCCCCCCTTTTTTTTAATGCGCCGCATTTGGGCAATATCTCCGATCGAGGATGCCTCCTCGTTTCCGCGCTCAAAGATGCTATCGGAAAGAGGGCCCGCTCGAGGAGAGAGTTAATACGGTCGTTCCTTTTTTCAGGTGAACACTGCGAGCGACAAGACCACTGCGCCTCGTCGCCCTGTCGAAACGGGGCCGAGTGTCGCTCCCTCGAAGACAGCTACAAGTGCACATGTGCACCCGGCTTTACGGGGCCGAATTGCGCGGACGACATCGACGAGTGCGACAGGGACCCGTGCAGACACGGCTCCTGCAAGAACGTTCACGGATCTTACAAGTAAGTCGAACGACATCGTTAACGGTTTCCCCTCCCGACTCTCCCCCCCTGCCCCTCGCGCTTAGCGTATTCTCGCTTCCTCCGTGAACACGACTGCCACGCCCGCCTTCCTGATTTGGTACGTCGCGATAAAATCCGGGTGGCTCAATCCTGGAGGACACTGGCTTCCTTGCCAACGACGTTGGTTGATTTGACGAGGAAAAGAAGGCTCGTTTTCCGGCTACGTTGTTTTCGCGATTTTCGCAAGGATCTGTAATTAATAGTTTTAGTTTATCGTACTAATTCTGCAAGGATGTATTTGCGCGAGGCCACCGTGGAGGGTATAAATCAACGCGTATAAAAATCGTGCTAATGCAAATTCGTGTGCTTGAATAAAGATACCAGGCTTTTGAGAATACTGCTATGGGCGAATATGTTGGATAATCTCGACTATTGATACTGTGCAAGAGAACCAACTAGAATATGACGATCCGGGAGAACAAGGAAATCCTCATAAAAATATGAAGCAACTTATGTCGATTCAATTTTTTACATACAAATAACTCATAAAAAGTCTTCGCTACGATTAGTACCTTCAAGATTAGAGGAAAACTGACGATTACACGAATGACTATTATCATCCACGCGACCACTCGAAGAATTCAATCGAACCTTCCGCGCGCATGCTCGATTTGCGCGTCGCGCAATCCTGCACGGTCACGATCGTCCTGCGGATAATGAGTCCTACGGACAGATGGAAGCTGGCGCAGGCCGAGGAGGAAGTCTAACGGTGACGAGGGAGAAGGAAAACGGAGCAGTCAGGTTCCCCGGTCCGACCTCTCGAAATATCGTTGCGGACGAGCGAGCGCAGTGATGGGGGGCCGGGCCGTGGCGACGGTAGTGTCGTTCGTCTTTGCCGCAATTACCGATTGAGCACGGATGCCGGAACGTGAAACGCATAACGACGTAGAACAACGAGGATCCATCGACTCGATCCCACGGCCCATTACGGATTTGCTCTTAATGCGACGTCGCGGTATATCAAAAATCGCCACCGACCCGCCCTTTTGGACCGTTTACGATCGTTGGCAAATATTAAGGTTCAGAGACTCGTTCTCGTTTCGACGATGAGGAAAATCAATCTGGAGGTCTAGTTAAAGAATAAGGAAATGATCTAGTAATGTAAAGTAGAGTACTCTCGATGTTTTATATTGGTTTATTTTTTATTGCGTTATACTTCCTGTTACTTCTGAGTCTCTGTTTGAATGTAATCGATTATTTTTTCACTTAATTATCTCTTAGTTCTATTCGAATAGTAGCTTCAAGAACAGCATACAAAATTTGTTCAACGTAAAACTCCATTATTCTTTTTCCGTTATCCACCACTGTTCCTACTTTCTTATTGTAAAAAAATAAACTTACGCTACTAAGCATTAATCGAGGATTATTCATAACCCTGTCTTACGAGGACCTCTTAAAACGTTTCCTCGATCCGCCTCAAAAATACAATACAGCGCAAGAGTACCACAAACTTTAAGGTCGCGACGAGAATGACAATAGCACAAAACGGATAAAGATTCTTCGTATCACAAAGGGGTTAAGAGCGGGCGAGCCTGCGAGTTCCGGGGGTAGGCCAAGCCTGGGGTAATGGGGAAGAAAGAGAAGGGTCGGCGTATGACGGCGGGGTTTCACAAAAACGAGAAAAGAAAACCAAAAAAAAAAGAAACAGAAGAAAAACAAGAGAGAGAGAGAGAAGGAACGAAGGAGCGCGCGGGTATTGCGGAAAAGAAACGAGCTCGCCAAAAACTGGTTTTGGCGGGGGACTTAAGGCCGGGCGGCGCGGAGAACATAAATCCGCGCTTTGTTGAGATCGAGTCGAGATTAATCGGGGTCCAAGTCGAGCTGACCGCACGAGAGCAGATAATGTCGCTGGGCCCTACATTATATTGAATTATATCGGTTCGACGCCGGCGATTGTGTACGTGCACGTGCATGTGCGCGAACGAACCCCCCCCCCCCCTCCTCCTCTCTCCATCTAAGATTCTTTTTCGTTTCCGTGCTCCGGGAGTCGCGAGAAAGCTTTGTCGGCCGAACGAAACGGCCGCTGGATATCTTCATTTTTCTGCCTTCCCGCGATCGAGCAGCGCGCTTAATAAATCTCGAATATGCGCCCGATGAAAGGGACGCATAAGAAACCAATAACTCTCCGAGAAGTCTGCTGGCATACATGCTTTCTGCCTGGAATAAGCTCGGCGCGATTCTTCCAATTTATTCGTGTACGTCGGTTATTATGACTTATTCCGGCCCGTGCCATGGGCATCGACCCTTCACAAGTGACAGGACGAGCGTGATATTAATAAGAGTAGTCGTTAAGGCCATTGTTAGATCGTAGCGAGATAAATGTCCTTATGAGCTTTGAAGGCTAAATTTGATAAAAGACAGTAATTTTTACGTAAAGTTGATAATGCCCGCGGAAAGACAGTGATAGATACAGATGTATGCATATTCGATGTATAAGTAGAATACCTTCGTATATTGGATTCATATCCATTTATAAAATTTATGCTGTTTAACAGTAAAACCTATAACTTAATTTCAACGATTTGTAGGACTTTCAAGTGTACATTTTGGTTACTTAACGACAACCTCTCAATTACCTACATAATATATAGATACAATGAAACGCTTTGTTAAAAATTTCTTGTCTTATGCGCGAAGGACGAGAGCGTCGATGTTAGCCCAGGATCCCAGTTCCGATCGAGGATACCCGGTTAACTAACAGAGGCGAGGCTGAATCCTAGGGCGATAAGGTAATCAAGGTTTAACCAGCTGATCGATATCAGCCAGAGGTCAATCGCGGTGCTACCCAACAATTCCCTTTAGTACTGTTAATCCGACCGCGTCTATCTCAGCTGTACCTCCTGACCCCAACTTCCGTGGATGCTCGATGGAGTACAGACGTACGTACACACGTCTCATTCAGTCCCGGCATTAAGGACGATAGTTGGAAGCGCCGCTTTCTTAGCCTGTCCCGATGTCCGCGCGTGTAACCACGGCAGGTAAGACTTCACCGATGATCTCTCTCCGCCGGGGGAGCAATAATGTTCAATCGGGCCTAATAAAGACTTTGATGTGGCGTGCCTGACTGCCAGGTGGTGCCGGTGCAAGCTACTATGTTATTAAATAGTTACACAGGATCGGTGCCCGGGCTCCGTACCGCGGCATGCCGTAGTCTGACACTTTGCTTCCTACGGCTGCGCTAACTCTTCCCGCCCGAAGCTATCCTACGATTTGGGCCTTTCGAGCAAAATGCTGCTTAGACTATTTACAGGAGTACCCGCTTAATTTCCGAGCCATAAACAAACGGGGTAAAACCAGGTGTTTAAGGCGACGCGCGTAGAGTTTACTTAGAGATCGTGGAGAAATGATCCTCGATCGGGTACCTGTTGCATACGCGAATATGATTTTAACGAAAACGGTTAGCCTTTCGATGCACCATTTGTAATATACGCGACATTTCTCTGAGTGTGAAATGTCGACTGGATTTCGTTGCTGCGGCTGAATCCTCGGTGAGGCGGGTTATTTCAATGAACCATGCGCATCATCCAACGAGATTTCAATCGATTATGAGAGGCGTGTATAGCCGGACGTGTGGGCGCCTCGTCGCACCTTTAGCCGCTAAGGCCAATTCTCTTCTCCCCCATCATCCCTTTCTTCATCGTCCGGCCATTCCTCTAAAACCCATCGAAGCCTGTTTTGCCCGTCCTCATTTTCTCCGCCGCCGCCCGCTTTCGGTCAGGATGAGGCTAAATGCGCTTTTGTCGGCAAAAAGGAGCCCTTCTATAAATATCTTCTTGTTGCAAGGGTCAGTGCACCTGATATCCTGTCCAGGCATGCAAAATCTGTTCCCCGCTAAATTCGCATCGGACGTTTGCCCATGTATTATCCGCGCCTCGAAGTCGGGGTCCGATCTGAAACCTTTCGTTCCGATCCATGCTCTACTTGCGTTAATTTTCATTGCTTGTAAAACGGAGTATCGGCTTAAATTTTAATTATCATCGCTCACAGTATCGAGTATATTTCTATTTTACCTCATTTTTTTTTTAAAATCCATAAAAAAATTAAATGTTGGAGGAAGCGCGTAATGTCGAATTTATAAGTGTCCTAGGAGGAAATTAATTTTTCTTAAACATCCGAATATTCTTTTGGAGTCAACGATTATAAAATCGATCGATTACAACCCAATATTTAGTAAAAGGATATATAATTCTAAATAGATCGCTGCAAACTCGGCTAGCTAGTGTCCTGTACCTCGAACCTTTCAAGTCAGAGTCTCCGATCGAAATACACGATGCAGTACTAACCTCTCGAGAGTTAGTCGCATACGCCTGTATACGAACAGGATATGATTTATGAAATAATCTTCCTGAAGTAGAATTTAATTGAGCGGAGGCGAGGCAAAAGGAAGAGCGTTCCTTAACCCCTCGGATGGATCCGCAGCGCATCTTGATAAAGCGCTGCCTCCGCAGCAATTTTGGCCGTGCAGCGATTGACCCCAAAGGGTCAAATTCTTGGGTGCTTCTAGTTGAAACTCGCACCTGGTCCCCCTGCAGAATTCTGGAATGCATGCACACCTGTGTTCGCCTCAGCGACAGAGCATCGATCTGACCCCAGGAACGAAGGGATAGAACCTCGCTTCTTCCTCTTCTTTTTATTTGTCAGACACCATTAGCAAAAGACGTTCTTCTTTTAATCCGATTTTTTCGTACGTCTTTTTTTCCCAACAAGTCCTTTCTTGAATTCGATTCGAATAATTCGTCGAAGAGTCGCAATCTCAGGGTATCTATACATGATTTTATTTTTAATTCGACGAGTAATATATTATAGCGATTATTTTTTTAGAGCTACCAATAGGATTGTATTATAAATTCAATGCTCTAAGGAATGAGTTTTATTTTCGAGAAGGAGCCTTTTGGTGTCGCTTATGGCAGAGTCGAAAAGTTGAGTGAAACCAAATCGCCTTGCAGCTTATAGGTAATCTTCGACAAAGCCAGAATCGTAATTATTCGTCGTTAAAGATACCCACGTTGTAATTTCGCCATACAATCGAAATTTCTTGGAAATTAAATCCCCCTATACGACCTTCTTAATGCTCGAGGTGGAAGTCCGCTGGACGTATCACCGCTTCGCAGGAATCCTCGGGTTTTTCATTCCCACTGGTCGAAACCGCCCATTTCCATCCGTGGCATCAAGGACCCTCGACGCTCGTCCACCCGCTATTAGGCTTTTTCTCAACGCCAACCCGTACCTTCCGCTTCGAAAATGCCCCCGGGCCATAACTCACGAGATTAAGAGCACGCACGAGGTGGCCGGCTGCGTACATAATGCTCGTCGAGATTTCTTGTGCGTTAACCCTGAAGACGAGGCGAAGGAAAGTAATCTAGCCGAGGTATGGGCCGGTGTTCTCACAACCTTGTTCCATACGCCGTCCTCTCAGTTCTTGCCGGTCGGCCCTCGGGAACGATCTCCCGGCTAGATGTCACGCGCCTCTCACAATATCGTATTCATACGAACAGGAGGGTACGTACACTACCGCGGCATAACCATCCCAACGCTTGGATGCTCGAGGATATCACTGAAATATCTCACATTCATAGTTTTCCTCATTGGTGTGCACACAAGTCTTCCTTCGCAGGATTTCGAAATAGGCTCGAATGAAATACAAGCCTCGCCTTTATTTACCTAGTTTATCTTTCATTGTATTTATCATAGGATTTCAATTTGCATGGCTTTCTTTTCTATACAGTTCCTCGAGGAACTTATCTACCGTGTAAGAAAAGAGCAGCAATATGATTAATACCTTCGTTGCTAATAATATCGAAGAGTATCGCGTATAATTTAAAATCTTTCGCTTATAAAGTATAATTAACAGTAGAATATAATTGACAATAAAGTAAGATAAACGATAGAGCTTTCTGAGCATCGGGATGGTTATGTACAGTAGTGTAGGTGCGCATGTACGTACCAGTAGCGTCGTCAGGATCGAGGCTGAGATCGACTTCAAAGTCGTTTCCACGCAGTGGAGTCGACCTAGACGAGGTCAGGCGGGTCGTCGTGTGCCCGTGAAGCCGGGCCCGTTTTCTCCGCCGAATAAAGATCTCGAGCAATTCGACGAACTCGTTCCTCCGACACCGATGGCTACGTGCCCGGCATGTCGAGAGCGGAATTTTCGAATTTCGCCGAACGCCAAACGCGTGTCCGGTAAAGCACCTTCATAAACCCGACAGGACGAGCTCGAAGCTAAATCTCCGGATAAATATTCCTGTTTCACGTTGGGCAGGTTCCTAGCAGCGGATCAAAATTATCGTCCACTTTTTGGTTGAGACGTGTTCGGCATGCGGATCACGGATTTCCACAGAACGCGTCTCTTCCACGTTCGATTCAGCCGCTCTGATGTTGCGTTGCGTGATGGATGTCCTCCCCCTTGCGAAAACTAGAGCCTAAGTAACGAGACTGTAGCTTTTTCTTTTATAAAAGCTCCTCCAATTTATTACGATACACTTCGAGAGGTTCTTTATGAGTTTATTACAGTTCGCAGGTATTATTACATAATGGATATATAAGTTAAGAATACGTAGTTCAATATTCGTATTTCTACTATATGCGTGGATAGAAAGCTACGCGAAAGATTTGCTATTGAAATCCTGTTTATCAGCAGTGGATACATGTTCACGTGACAATACGGTGTCGCGCAGCATCCTTGCAAGAGAGTAGGGCTCTGTATGAGCACAGATAACCGAGTGGAGGATGTCGAGCTGTACTCGACATAGATTCGCATGGGGTTAATGATGATCGACACGCGATTTTGCTCGATACCTGAGGTAGCCGGGGCTACGTCATGGGGCTAATGTCCATGCGGATTATTCGCGATGATTCACGGGCGCGCGACGTTTGCGTAAGGGGAATCGGTGCACCTGCGTATTCGGCCACCTTTACTCACACGAATCGACGGCGACAAGCAGAAGGAATCTCGCAGATCCAACGGTCGATGACCGATCGAGATAGGCTCGCCCGTTTAGAGCTCTCGGAATCTTGGGCATTCTTCCGGAAAGAGGGACTTCGAATCGGGGTTCTGAATTAGAAGAGCAATTATTAGAATCCACGCGATCGACCATCCAAGTCCAAACGAGGATCGGGAGCGAAATAGAATACTTTCCAGGATGTTGTTGAATCTAACCGCGTGATACGCGTAATACGAGAATGTTTTGAAGCAAATCGAAGATTGGTGGATAATCGGTATGTAAAATATCTTCTGGATTATGGAGGAATTGCGTGTAAATTTAATTCGATGATCAAAGGGAAATTCTAATAGATCATCTGTAAGAATTAAGTATCAGATACGTTCGAAATGGTGTATAGTAAGTAGTGTCAATAAACTAAAATATTCGCAGTGGATATTAGTAAAAAATATTGTTTATATAGAGAAATGTTTTTCACTTTTTTTCTAATACTTGTATCCATTTACTTCATTAATCGTTTACATTTACCTTTTGTCCGATACCCAGGTTTAAAAAGCAATTATACCTACATATTCAGGCCAGTGAATCGGGCGCGGATGGTACTAAAAATTGATGAAGTAATCGTCGATACGATATAAATTTGATGAAAATTTTGCAATCAGCACCACCGTATATACACCAAGTCTGTTTTATTTGGCGATCGAAAGGCGTACGTAACGACTTTCTACCATCAAGTTGTCCAACATCGGTACCCCCAGATCTTCGATTACCATCGACGACTTACCGTTATTACTCGCGCTGCGAGCAAGGCGCGATCCGCCCATGTTGAAATGAAATCGATTATCCACCGGCGATAATGGCTTTGGATCGTACGTACTCGCCGTCCAGGATCGCGATGTCAAGGTTAAATTCCGTCATCCACATCGGGGTATCAGCGGTATTCAACGTGGTCACGCCCATGCGCCGCCCCAGATTTTCACGGACGACGGGAAAAGAGTCGTAAATTTCCCAGAATACATTTTCCAGAGTGCTGCTCGTCAGTCCCGATTGTTATCCGTCGACCTTAACCCATTGGGTGGAAATGTCGACGTTAGACTCTTAATATTTTACTCGCTCGAAAGCGCAGGGTCACTGGTGAAGCTTCTAATAGAAGGTATGAGAAAAGTGAAATACAATTTATAAACTCTTCAAATAATATGATTCAGAGGCTGAAATAGATTTTTCTCCTAATCTTATATGTTTTTTTGGATTTTTATTGGAGTCGTCGAGGAAGTTAGTGCTGTCTTTTATAAAAGTCCCTGAAAGATGGCCGTTCTACTTTTATTGTGACGATGAAGAAATGAATGTTTATGAATATTTTTGCGAAAAGTAATTTATTATTAACAACGTGATTGAATTTACGTAAGTTTAAATTACGCGCAATTATCTTTAGATATATCGTACAGCTGCTTTAAAGATTCACGAAAATGATGGCCGAATGGCTTGAGCTCGATTTAATCTCGATGAACGAATTTCGACGCGGCAAGAGCGATGATCGGTGTCTTGGTTATAATCCATGTTCACCGACTCTCTAATTATTGCCGCGGTATGTCGGTCGCGCGTGTACTATTTATAATCTTGCAGGGCGTTGTAGGCGGTGTCGAAGGATAATCGTCCAACACATCCGCGGGCAAGGTCTGTCGGCCTTTTTAATCGGCGATACAGCGTTCTAGATCCCTACCATCAATTTGCAAAGTAAACGATATCGTGTTGCGTACCCATTTCTACGACACTGAGCTGACCTACTCCCAAGAAGATTTCGAGAATTAATCAAAGGATAATCAACGACGTAAAGGATATAATAAATATCGTAACGAATGTAGGAAACTTTAAACGATACATTAGTCGAAATAAATGGGCAAGTATAAAAAGCTCCAAATATTCCTTCATGTATATAAACTCCAGAATATTTAAGTATAATGGAAATTCAAAGTTTCTTACAATAGAATTGATGATCCATTAGAAACAGCACCTCAAATTACTTTGGTTGTACGAAAGGGCCGCAATTTAAGCGGCGTAGCTTCTGGGCTCAAGGATTCGATTACGAGGAAATACGAAAAGATATCATTGTACCACTCGTTTTTCTCAGTTGCGTTTATTAAATTAACGGTTAAGAGTATGTGTTTTGCGTGTAGAGACTCGAGAGATACATCTATGCGAATATCAAATTACCGCTTACCTTATCATTATACCAGTATAGGGTCTATATAAGTCTCTGTTATAGCGCGCTGCTCCTTGCGGTCAATCTGCGTCTCATTATCTCGACAATGATCGCCCCAAGGTGCGACATTAATATGCAGTTACCGGCAAAACGGTGCGGCGAGCGAAAGGGAGTGCACTCCAATGGATACGATTAAAGTGCACGAGTCTTTTTCCTTTTGCCTCCTTTATCTGAATCCGTCAGGGTATTATGAGTGTTTTAATGCAATTATTTCTCATGCTCCGTTATATTACACCCCTATAATAGTGGCTTCAATTCTTTTTTTTAACCAGGCTCTTTTGAAAACACAAAGCACAGACTCGCAGATTACAAGCAGACGTCTGAATACAACAGGATATATACACTTTTTCCTTCGTATCCTGATATCTTAATTTTGTTAGACGACTTATTATATCATAATTTGGGTCATGCTGGAATATTATCAAACGAAATTTAGACCATCGCGAATAATAAGTTACGATCATTTAGCCTGGGTCCGGGTCCGCGAGATGATTCACAAACTTCAGGCGACATTGAAAAAACTAGAAAGTGTCGCAGTTTCCCACATCAAACGTTATTTTAAATATTAAGGATACAAGAAAGCCGTATTGTCAACTTGTACAATATATTTTGACGCGAAAAGAAACAATACCATCTATCCTTCTTACGCGTATTATCTGAATAAATTCAGAAGTGCCAAGGGGAATCTGAATTGGGGGTTTTCTCGCGAAAGTTCAAAAATCTATGCATTGCATTATCACACCTCCCCTATGCTGATAGTCGAGCACGATCTGACGTCGGCGAACTGACGTAACGATTATCGAGTCCCACCAATTCAGACAATTACGGCGGTGGGAAAGCGCCCCGTGGTGATGTTCCATTAGCCGCGTTAATCCGACGTTATGCTCCTTACTTTACGCACAGTGCATCCGTTTACGTCATGTCCACGGACACACAACACCCGACGCGGAATTAATTGTTGCTCAAGTGTGCGATTAATCGAGTAAATTAAGAATTCTGCCGCAGTCGAAAAGCCAGGCCGGAGGATGCAGTGATCTGCGACGGAAAATAACAGTTCCTGCTATTTGGTTCGCGGAATGCTCTGCTGCTGAAAGGCGCTCTTCAATTACACGCAGTACCTTGCGTTGCATTCGAAATTCGATCGTGCGTGCACCGAGCTCGTTGGTCAATTACATTTCTCGACGGGTTGGCATTTAATGAATATTTTCGTAATGCCATGTTTGATCTTATTAAATTCCTTCGATTTATCTTTATTATATGCAAATACTGGTATAATTCTTCTCTTATTTTTTCCTTGCTATGTAATCGAAGTATCTCGATTGATGGTGAAGTATGCTGGATGAAAATCACAGTTGATATTCCGCTGGAAATTTTCCAAGGTGGGGAAGTGCGCCTCGCTAAAAATTAACACGTTTGACCGTGCGGGACAATGGCGCGGTCGCCGCTTGGCTACACAAGATGTAAAATCTGGTTGCAAGAACGAGCACAAAGAGCACAATGCAGATCCTGATGTATAATCAATGAGAAGGTAGGATCCAGATTTAGAACAATGCGCGCGAAACGAGCGCGGGAACAAGAATATCCTTGCGACATCCGCTACATTTATTGCGACGCACAAATCATTTTCCCGCGATTTCCATCGATGTTCATAAATGTTTTATGTAACGTTAGCAATGAGGATTCACTTCCCGCCACGATATGATGCGCGCACCAGGCGAAACCTTGGCGCAGAGCGAATCACCATCGGGCACATGTATCGCGTTTGCTAGCACGATCCTACTAAATAACATCGCGCGATTACACGGAGTTCCGGAAGTTTCTGCGATGCGATTTCCTCGAGGGCGAAAGGTAATATTAGGCGAACCGAGAGGTGTTGCTATTTTTTAAAGTGAAATCGCTAATCGTGAGAAGTGTAGCGATTAATTGCTTATTTCCTCGCTATAACGCATTATGTGAGAAACAACAGTTCTCTCAAGAAATACCAATTACACAAACGCGAATGTAGAAACGACCCGTTGAGAAATCAGAGCGATCAACGATCTTCCCTCGGTAGGGCTCAGAAGGTTGGCCTGTACAAAATTTTGTTTCCTGCAATTTGTAAGGGAAAATCCTTTTTTATTCGCCATTATCTAATACCCATCGAAATCTTACACCGAGGACATCCAGCAAGAGCTCTCTTATATACGGTATTTTGCTCGAAACTTCTTGCCAAAATCCTTTTTCTTCGCTTTATTCCTTCTTTCGTAATGTTTGAGGTGCAGTGCCTCTCGGTTCCAAAAACTGTGCTTTCGAGAGAGTCGATTACACGGTTCTTCGCTTGCAGTAATGCCAGTTAATAAAAGTCGCTTAAAAAGTTTCCAAAGGAGTCGAAATTCCCGTGCATTACCCGCGATTACCACCATCCCTTTCCCCTTTCGACCGAAGAGGAGGCACCGTAATCGAGCATCGCGTATCAATGACCAAAGAGTGGAAGGTCGTTATTAACGCAAGACTGCAGCTTAATATTCCGCTCGGGAATGTTTTCATCGAGGACCTTGATAGCCTCGTAAAGTTGATCGGCAACGAGGCCCCGAGGACGTCCCCGGGGAGTGACGATCGCTCGCGGATCCAATCTCCTTGCCGCGGTCCAATTTCGCGTCAATTAAATCGACGTAGCCGTATCAATTTTCTGAACCGCTAATGACAAAACGGCCCGATGGGCCCGGCCGATTTTCGGCTGCGCGCCCGGGATTAAACCTACGGAGGGGAAGCTATTCCACGGCACACTGACTTGATGTGACTAAGCATTTAATAAATAATATTTAATAATTAATCAGAATCGTAAGACCTTTGATAAAATATTTAAAGACTATTCACGACATTTACGAAGAATTTTGCGATACTTTTCTCACTTGAAACTGTATTCAGATATATTACTTTTGGGCAGAAAGGAATATACGTCGGTTATTACCGAATCCTAGTCTTACGATCGGCAAAGAAAAAGGGGGAGAACAGGTATTCCAGGATTTCTTCCTTCACTTATCGATCGAGTGACCGAGTTCCGCCAGGGGTCTAATTTAAAGTATAACCATATCGTATATCAGCTTCCGTCTCCTTCAGAACAGACCACAAAACACCGATCAGACTCCAGCCCCGTTTCGATGGATTCAGTGGTACCGATAAATCCTCGAATTCTCCATCGCTTTCCACCTTGCGATCTCAGCAAATACACCTCCCCTTTCCACGCGCCTTCGGCCTATTCCCGAAGTACCGCGCGAGCTCGAACCGCGGCGCAAACCGACTACCGTAAAACGCTGTAAATACTTGAGGCCGCAAAGGGTTCGGGGCCATCGGCGAAGGAGTCGCTTTTTGTCGTGCGAGTCCTTTTCTGCCCTCCTCTGAAAAATGGCTCGCCCCTCCTGCCCCGCGGGTCCTCTCCTCTTCCCGGAACACGCAGGCGCTCTCCCTGCGCCTCGGGACCTCCTTTATTCGTCCCGTTGGCCGCGAAATAACTGGACGTCGAAACGAATGGCGAAATTATGCCGTTCGTACCGGCGGCTCGTCGGTCCGGTCGAGCGCATAAAAAGCGCACCGGACGAGACGGCGAACTAGATCCGCACGCGGGGACCCGCAGGTTTTGCTGCTCGCCGCGCGGAGGGATAAAGGGGGCCGCGCTCGATGATAACGAGGCCCCAGAAGATCGAGGAGAGTCGTGACAAACTGCCCCAGAATGCGCCGCCGAGGAAGAACCTCGGCCGGCCTCTTCCCGATACCGATGCGCGCCTTCTTACTCGCGCTTTTGCCCGCGCGATCCGAATGACTTAATCGCCCTGCGTTATCAGGCGCGTGCGCTTTTGGATGTGCGACGAAATCGCGAATCGAGCTCTGAGAACGATTGTTCTTGCTTTGAGAAAGAGGGAAATCTCGATGTGAAGCTTTGGTCTGAGGGATTTAGTAGGATGCTTATGGATGCTTTGTGTAATGTACGTTTTCCGCGAGCCTTGGAATCAAGTTGCCTTATCTCTGCGTTATTCTCGCGTGGGATTCGTTAGATGGTATCGATCGCACGTCTCGTTTGATTTTGGGTTGCGATCTTTCGCATTGCTTTCCGGCGCTAATTGAATTTATCCTATCGGACGGGACACGGGGTAAATTGTACTTGTTATAATTACTTAATCGTGAGCCCGCTTTTGCATGATGATTCCGCTGGCGAAGACACGCTCCGCGTCGGAGTTAGGCTCGATCTCAGACACTGAGGGCTTAATTGCCAAGGGAATCTTAATGCTCATCGCGTGCCTAATTAATTAGTGGACCCAGCAGCGATTAATTATAAAAAGAGTAAACGTGATCCAGCGGGAGGCGTATCTTCGGTAACCTTTTCCTGCCTGTGGGCGAACTTTTAGCCTTGCAATAGATATGAGGTGTCCTTTAAGGTATTTCGAGGAGGGTCAGTGATCGGTTTTATCACGTTTTCATCCTTACTTGATTAGAACAAGCGTCTATAAAGTGAGAATCTTTTCACGTTTAACGTAACGCTATTCGCGCAGCACGTAATATCGTGATTTCCTGAAGAATTATCGTAATTTAAACCCAATACACCTGTAAAAAATTATATACGTCTCTGAGTCAATACAGGTGTAGTGTGAAATTGACAATATCCAGCTGAAGTACCATTAGTTAGGAACGTAGATGCTCTATACAAGCACAGGTTATATCCCATTGATAGTCATACGATCGTGAATGTATTCAATACTCCTATCATCGATTCAGCATTTATGCGCGTAACGTTACAAGAATGTCACTCCGTCGCAAGAGGCACAAGTATGCGCAAGACTATTCGTGAACCAATCGAATGCATCAAACGTCGAAACGAACGAGAGATAATGAAGGATCGTATCTGCATCCAGTTTTGGAGCCACTTTGCTTCGAAATCCACAGGGAAGCGTGTAGCCCGCGGTGGAAACAGTTTGCCTCTGCCAAAGCCAGGTCCCAACTCGTTTCTCGATGGACTTCTGATATATTTTGTTCTTTTGGCTGCTGATGTCTATACCGAAACTTCCTCCTGCCATGCCTCCTGCTGAAGGGGCATCCGACATGAATCATATGCTGGAGACACATAAACATCAACGTGTCTAACCCTTTCCCGTGCTCGAGTGTTGAGCAATGAAATGGCTTTGGACCTCCGTGGACTATAAGTCGTACGTGTCGTTTCGATACCTGGAGAGCCGCTCGACAACCTCGAAGACAATGCTTGACCTTGTCGATAGAAACCGCAGCATGGATATTAAAATTATTTATTTTCAGTAAAAATGAAAATATTATATCAATGTTAACCGAGGCCATTTCTGTGAATATTTGTGTATTACCCTATTCGTATCGACACAATTGCATGGATTTAGAGTTGCACTTTAATTCTCCGTGATTGATATTCATTATTAGTGCAATAGCGAATTTAATGTTTTAATTGTGACTTATTTAGAGTGATTTGTACTGAAGAAAAATAACGAAGAAGAGGGAAAGATAAGTGGTTCTAATTTATTGTATATAGTGTTCACAGAAGAAAGTACCGAGTTATTATGATATATCGATCAAAGAAAAGATGGAATTTAAATTGCACGGGAGATTATTTACGTGGAACCAGCACTAGTTACGAATTTCCATGGAATTTAAATCTGAATTGGAAAACAGCGTTCCTACAAAGTATTACTTAGAAGCCATAATGCACAAAAGCTGGTTAAGCGAAGATTCCAGCCTCAGGTAACCGTGGCACACTTCATTACTCGGAAAATCCTGTGACGAAGGTCACGGTTGAACCCAGGATGTCTAGAAATCGAGTCGAGACCTCTCTGCAGTGCCTTACCGTACTTATCCGGACCTTTATTTATCTCGATTCAAAAACAAAGACGGTTATTTAACCGAATGCTTTCAGCATCAAACGCACCATCTCTTTGCACGTGATAAACATTTCTGCATTTTAAACATGATACTTACTTAATTATACGAAAACAATTATAGAATCGATATTTTCAGCTTTGTATTTCCATCTCTCAAACGATCGAGATACGATATATCACTCCTGGAATCCTCCGCGGACGTACGATGGGAGGTATATACCTAACGTAGCTTAGAACACGAAGGGTTGTTAAATATTCCGGTAAACTGGATCGTGGCTTTGAACCTCGAAACGTTCTATTCCATTATGCGCGAGCATTGTTCACTCCGACGTTCTTGTTTTCCATAATGCAAGTGGAACGAATTTCGCATTCTCGCCGGGCCATTGAGCATCGTCGAAACCGCCGTAATCTACGTGCGATCGGGGCTCCTCGAAAAATCGAACGTATCGAAAATAATTCGCGGCCGGTCACGCGGAATAATGGATTAGCCAAGGGAGATCTGTAACGCGGGTCGAGATTGAAGGGTCGTTGCCTCGGCGGGGCGACGTGCTCTCGGGGAGAAGGAGGAAATCCGGATCATCCCCTCGCACTTCGAAATCCGCCCTAGGCAAGCGCTACTACCCGCATGCCCTGTCCATGCGAACTTAGCGCAACGCGTGTAAACAAGTGAAAATGAAACTTTAAAATTGGCCAGCGCCTCCAGCTCGTGTCTACGGACGCGCATAAGCGCTCCTGTAAATAAGCCTTAATCGCCATTTTTCTGCCCCCGGCACGCTTCTTCCTGGGGCTGTTTACCCGTTTGCAAGACCCGAGAAATGCAAAATGCACGGATTACGAAGAGCGGTCGAACGTGTTCGTTGTTCATCAAAATCGAACTGAAATTACACGGTAATCGATCAAATGAACTTCCTAGATGAACATTAAGAAACCGGGATATATAAGTAAATTAACAACTCTAATATATCGAGTACAAAATCAGAATAACATTTCACGAATACACGAAGCCCTATGTGTAAATCCTCGTTATTGTTATCTCTGCCTACGTATCGGCGCTCGATCTTTTCGCTTCGCGGATATATCGAAACCCAGAAGAACTCGCTTCCACGATATATCGAGGGGCTCGCGTTCGTTACTTCATCAGTATATCTCAAAGCAGGGGATTTCCGCGCGAGGTAACCTGCCGATAAATCGAGTACCCCAACATCTCCGCTGCTCGCAATTTACCCGCCTATCGAGCCACGAAACGATCCGCTTCGTTTGCCGACGCATCGGGAAACTCGGCGATCGTCCCGGAAGGCAGGGCCGCGAGATGGCCCGAAGCACCTGGGATTCCATTAGACTCCCGCGTACGACGAATAGCCGTACGTCCGCCGAATTAATGAAACTCTCGCGTGGCGTGGAGGATAGGGCAAAAATAGGGATCGGACATTGGAGTCGGCGAAGCAGGCCTCTGGCTGCGGTGGCGGCGCAGGGAGGGGGAAGGCCCGATCTCGGGAGAGAGCCAGGCGCGGTCGAAGACCAACGAAGGGTGACGGAACCGGCCGAGAGGACGGAGGCTCGAGCGACGGAGACAGCCGAGGGGCCGCCGTGAGAAGGAGAGGGCGATCGAGTGAACCGAGAGTCACGACGAGGCTCGAGCAGCGGAGGGGGACCGACTGTGACGGAGAGGGTCAGCACGACGGTGGCGCCCCCTTAGCGGCGCGCCCCAGAAAGTCGGGTTAGTCTGTCGCCAGCCGCCCGAGGACGACGCACGTTACGCGTGCGTCTCGTCAGCTTCATCCCTCCGAGCGAGCGTACCGCGCGAAAACAGGTGTCCGCGGGGCGCGACCGTCGTCGTAGTGCTCAACAGTGATACCGCAGTGTTCCTCGAGGTGATCCTACTGTTATCCAGGGTTATTCAGCCTCCTTTGTCCCGCTCCGAAAGAAAAGAGAGAGGTCGAAAAGCCCAGTCGAGGAGTATTTGGGAGCATCTCGAACGCCGCGCTCAAGCCACGGAGGATCTCGGGGGGTTTAGTGCGGAAGGGCAGTGGGATTTTTCAAGAGTGAGTTCATAGGAGGATGAGCAAAAATAGGGCCAGGGATTACGCTGGAACCGATGGTGGAAAGGCCTTCTGACAGTAGTTCGATGGTGACATTTGGCAACGTCTCGTACCCCTCCGTCCGAACGTCGTCATGGGCTGCTCGCCAGCGATCCGACGTAACACAGGATAGAGGCAATTTGAGCGAATTTAAGGGAGTTTAAAGCGCACCCGAGCTGCCCGACGCCCGAGCCGGATCGACGTGGGACGATCGTGCACGGATTGCGCGGTTGTGATCCCGCGGAGGTGAAACGTGCACACGCCGCGATCGAAAAGCGGAGGAGCGTGAGAAGAGAGCGGACAAGACACTCTCGCCGCGGCGAGAAAAAGCGGCTGGGACACACGCTCCTTCCCTCGACCGTTCTTACCGCGGCTCGGTAACTTTATTTCCCTCGGTTTTTCCCCTACCCATTTTTTCCCGCCCCCGCGCGGTTCATCCGGTCGCTCTTCGCTGCACGACTCCTATCCACTCGTGCTCGATATTTCGCGATATCATCGAGACCGCAGGAGTGATCCTCGTGCAGGAACCTGGAATATCTCTGGAAATTTTCGTATACCGTCGGCCGAGTTTTGCGCCCTCGAGGAATCGGCTCGTGGAGGATGAACGAGGATGGAAATTCGGGCGTCGAGGATGATTAGAGCATCACGAAGGAGGGAAGGACAGGACTGTGTTTTCGGGTGGCGTAGGTGATATATCCGGGATTTTGGGCGGAAAGGACGATCGCGACCGACGAGCGGCTACCCCCGGAAATAGAGGCTCCGTGGAAGAGACACTTGCGCGGCTACGCTCGAGTACTCTACGTGTGATATCAAACCAGTGCAATTGCGTATGTGTGAACTGTGAATTATTTTCCGTCTCTCGTGTGAGAAGATCAGTGCTAAGGTGTACGTGGATGTGTTTAATATTTCGCGTGATGGAAAACGGACCGGTCGAGTCCAGCCGTAGGTGATTTTCTCGGGAAATGGAGTAGATTTTTGGCGGGTTCTCGTTGAAATATGAGGAGTGCTTTTCACTGCGTCTCGAGGGAATCGATTTCGAGTGAAAATGAGTCCTACGCACGTGTTTCTGATTCTTCTGCTGGCCGCAGGCTCAAGGTGCGTTTGATGGACCTTTGATGGAATAAGATCATGGGAAAGGGGTAGAATTAGAGTTAGGAATATTCTCTGAGAAGGAACCCAAGTTGAGGATGCAAAAAGATAGGGTACCACTTTAATGTACCGATCGTATATTTATTGCTATATTGTGCAGATTATTCTTACTCCGATCTGTTCTTCATGGACAATTATTTATAAAATATATCCTTGATTTGATCAAATAAACCGATTTTGAATACAAACATTAATGAAGGAATAACCTTCATTATTCTACTAATCACGGTATGTTTGTTTACAAACCTAAAACAAAAGCCAGAAGTGTATTTTGATTGCAAAAAATATATCTCTATCTGTAATCGGTTCGAAATGTATTAATATCGCATTAAAAAATATTCTTGAAAATCACGTTGAATCGTATAGCATTTAACACGTTTTATATTCATGGTAAGGGGAGCATTCTCATATTCAAAACAAGCGTCACATAATGATGCTAAGAAGCTCGGAATTAAATGGCAAGGAATGTCGTACCGTTGTTGATACATTTGCCAGTTGAAGACTGAGGTCAAATTTGCACGGTTTAGTTTACATAGAACGTGAAAATAATCCGGCGTTTGTTTTCACGATTGCGCGGAGGTCGATGTCGTATTACAAAACCGGTACTATAAATATCGATTATCGTGGCCGTTAACGCAGATCCACAAGATATCGCATTGCTTCGACGATACACGCCAAAGCCGAGAACTGTGAGAAACCGATCGACGTGTTTTGCGCCTCCATTGTCCGGCTGGCTTTTAACCCACCGCGATTTCCCCTGTTGTATGGAAAATCGATACGCCACCGCGTACCATGGATTCCGCTTATCGATCGCCTCTAACCAGAATGGGGCATTATTACCGTGCGAAATTACCAGAATTTTGGGCATGCTTATTTTTAGGGGTTCCATCGAATGTTTTAAACGCGCATACATATGTCATCATGGAAGGAGCGATAAGTGTTGTGATACTATTACGTTAATTCACGTGAATATATTTACTTAAATCTCAGGTACTATGTACGGAGAAACATATTTTAAATTTGAAAACTGTTTTATTTATTTATATTCTTTGTTGGGTTTAAATATATGACTAAAATTTGGTATAACTATACCGAAGCATTATCAAATATGAGATATATCGTAACATTGCTGGACATAAAACTGCGTGTCGTAATATTTGTATTGGTTACAAATTGAATCCAGGAGGATTTCAATGCGCCCAAAATTTAATCATGGCAGAGAATGACAATTGGGTTCGTACTAAAAACAAAAGCTCGATATCCAACATGCGACAAAGCATTGCATATCTCGTTTTTTAAATGCAAAGGATAATAACGTAAAGTCATTTAGTGTATTTAGTTCAATACTAATTATAGCCGAGCTTTGTCAAATCCTGAGTGTTTCGGCATATTTTTAGATACTTATTAGAAATTAACGTTAAGATTCTTCATCTTGGTCTCGTTATATCACGTCCATTGCGAGCACCGCCTAGTCATTCCTGGAGATTTAATTATACACAACGTGCACTCGATAAACTATCGCGTGTCTATCACAACCGTAATTCCTCACCACCTATTAGTCCTCGAATAATTTCCCGCGGAAGTTGCATGCCTGTAATCTTCTAATCATTAAATTTCTTTCGCAGATGCATGTGCTCGAACGGTTACACCGGCCAGAATTGTGAGAGCGAGTACGTTCCCTGCGACCCGTCGCCATGCGAAAACGGAGGCACGTGTAAGCCGCTTGGCGATCTCGACTACGAGTGCAATTGTCCCGAGGGTGAGTCTCGCACGAATTTCCTTCTAGCCTATCGCTCCGCGGAATCTCGCGCACGACGGTCCAAATACCGTGAAAGACGAAACTTTGGTATCACCAGGCGAGATCTCGCCTGCTTCGAGATCCTTTTCTTGACCTCGACCGCCTCCGTTGCCCGATCGCCTCGTCAAACCGCTCGAAAAGTCCTGGTACTCACGCTCAGCCAGATATGACCAATGCTGACCATTTGCGCTCGGTACATCTCTACGTACGTTTCTTACTTAGCTCAGTGTATATATATATAAATACGATAGTTTATATTGTGCAAAATGCTCTGTAGTCGAACAAATTTGCGCCACGAGTATATCTGAACTCTTGAAAGAAGCCATCTAATAGTTAAAGCGCAAAGGGCTAAATTTTAGATAAGACGAAATACGTGATTAAATAATCTCATCGTGCTGAAGTATACCGATATTTGATCGAGGAAATACATTCCAATCCAATAATACAAATAACTTCGTGCCCCGGTCATTTCATGTTTAACATTACACTTACATCATTAGATTTGAGAGATACAGAAAATGTACCACGAAGAGAAAAAAGTTAGTACATAACCAAAGTGGCTTACAAAATCCGCACCTAATAACGATCAGGGTCTTCGCTACAGCGGCTTGTAAAACGTGCCCTGATAACGGTCGAACATCGCTCGAGGGGCGGACACCGGAAGGCAAAAGGGTTAATCGCTCGTGCGGCTTCGTTTTTCCTCGGAATCCCACGATAATCGTATCCTGGCCAGGGAAATCCTTCTCACGAGGTCCGATCGGTCTCCTCGTAGCTCGCGCGGAACCCACACCCCCGTGGGACAAAGGTCGTGGCCAGGAGGAGCGAGCTTTTGGGAACTCGTTTCGGGTGGAACCCTTCGAAGAGCGGCCACGCTCCGCGTTCCACTCTGTTTATCGCGGCAAGAAAGTCGCCCGTTGCGCAACCTTGTCCCGGGGAGAGGGAGAGAAAGGGCGGGGGAGGGAGGAAGACAAAGGGGTCTCGCGGGGCAGTGATTACCCGGTGCAACAGGTACGACTTAGAGCGGCAGGGGTGGTGGGCATTTACGTGCGTGTGTACACGGTGGATGGTTAATGTAAAGCCTAGGGTCAGCCTAGCGTGGCCTCCTCGCTCCTTGGATCACAATGCGTGGTCCTCTCTTTCCCAGGCGGACCACGACCATGGCGACCCCACCTTCGTCGTCTCTTCCTTGCTGCCCCCCCTCTTCCCCCGTTTCCGCCGCACTTTGCCACGGTTCGGGCGCCTTTTCCCGTTAAAGAAGCGCGAGGGAGTTCTACCTCCTTGGCCGACCCCACTAGTCGATGAGATCTGATCGCGTTTTGGAGATAGAGACCATCGCGTTAGGAAGGCGCGGATATCAGAGGTGGTTGACTTGGGTGTTTTATCGAGACTTTCGAAGGCGTAGAATATGTATGATAAATATCCCAGGTGACCGTGTACTCTGTGGTTTTTGAAATACGAATGATCTCGCGTCGGTGTAAAATGCTAGTTGAAAAATGAAAAATAAATAAATGAAAAGCTAGTTTTGTTTCTCATCGAAGCCTTGTACGTTAAAGAGGTTTTGCACGAGTACGGGTGCTTATTGGTCATACACCGCTTACGTGGAATTTGAGGAAAGATACTTTCAAACCAATTATCTTATGACGCTTAACAAGTTCTATCGTGATTTATTCGAGGCTGCTCTTTCGTATATCGCGTAATGTCGCTCTCTCGATTCTTACCGAGAGCCAAGCACGGACCCAGCGGCAACGGGCATAGGATAACGGTTTGCAAGTGTCTTTAAGTACCCACCATTACTTATTATTTAACCATCCCGTTTATGTCCGCACGATGCTTTCCATTATGGCCAAATAATCTGCATGCGCGAAACAAGAGCGAGAGGCGGGCCAAAAATACGAGACGGTGCAGCTTGCACGATGGATATCACCGCGGCTTGAAACCGCTGCCACGAGTTTTACGAGGCTGCATTAGTACGAATTACCGTGTTACATCGTACCGGTCTTAAAAGTATCTGTTTAACCTCTTAGCTCTGGAACACCACTATAGTGGCTTTCGCGCATATCATCATTTTGAACAGTACACCGGTATAGTGGCTCTGTGACGTGGACTCTACATCGTACCTTGTTTCAAAGTATATCGCATAAACTTGTGTTATTGATTATTCAAGTCTACGTATTCGTATTACCTTATTATGCATGTTTACGATCATAATCGATTAAACTATAACGCTATCGTAATGTAGATTCATAATACCAACCACCAACAGACACAGATCGCAGTATTACATTCTTTAAAAGTAGTTCGCGTAAGAAGTTAACACTAAACCTACAAACCATTTTCTGTTTATATTTACGTATGCCGCGGATATCTTTAAAGAAAAAGTGTATTAAGATAAGGTGTCCATAGATCGATAGAACGATTCATATTCTATGCTAGAATCATGGACAATATCAAAGAATGCTTTTCTACGAAGTACAGCGATTTTTCCAAAAAGCCACTGATCGGTCATTTTTTCGTTAGGTTTGTCGTTAAGGAGCGTTGGTCCGGAGTTATAACCGAGGAAACGCACAGGCGGCTGTGCGTGGATATTATTTCGGGTCGTTTTCGTTTAACGAGGCCACGGTACGCTCGGTCGTTATTATCGTTCTTGCTCGGGGCTACGGCTTCTCGGAGGCACGCTCCTGCAAAGCGCGGTCCTCGTGCCACAGGCTCGTTCTTCCTCACCGTGACACTCCAATAAACGGTGAAAATCGAGTACCCGAAGAAGGCGTGTCCCGTTCACGTGCTCGTAATGGCCAATGCGAGGAAACCGGTGCCAGCTTGAATCGGCTCGTTCCTTATTCAGGAGTCGCCCTCAGGACGAGGCCGTAACTATCCCAGGACTCCGCCAGAGAGATCCCCTGCTTTCCTTGAGCCACCTCCCGAAGGCTGTTCCCTCGCTCCTCGATTTTGCTCTCCTGGTCTTCCTCCACGCTCTTACGCAGAAGCAACGACTTCTGGTGCAAGTCTCGAGAGTCGAAAGTTCGCAGTCTTCCTTCTTCGATTCCTCTTCACAACGACGAATAGATTTTCCTCTTGGAATTGCTCAGAGCGATGTACATCGTTGGATAATCCATTTGGAACTTTGTTCAGCTTGTTTAGGAGGGAGCGTTGGAAGTAGCGTTGATGTATTATATTTTCATAGTTTCAGCAGGGATACGCAGCTTTCGGTGTGGGCTCGCGAGTCATTGGGGAGGAACTGATCGATCGATCATCGGGCGGTGAGGTCTAAACGCGGAGGGTCCATTGACCGTTTGATCGGCGAGTCTCGACCTTTGGCTCGCCACTTGTTTTTCCCTGTATCAAAGATGGATTTTCCTGTGTTAATCTTCTCCCGAGAATTATCCTCGCGGAACCACCTCGATTTTTCGCATCAACGACGCCCAGGCTATGCCGATGACTCGCTTGTACTCGTTACCCTTTCTCCTCGCTGCTCAGAAAATGACGGTGCCAGGAAAACGAGCGGTTCCCCCGTAACGAACTGAACTTAAAGGCATTTGCAACGAGGTCGTAACTATCCTAGTCCCTCCGTTCGGAATGATTTGCCCGCGCAGTTAGTTGTAATGGTTCAATTTGCAACACCAGCCTTACGTGCCTCTTCTTCCATCCTACTCCGCCCATACGCTCCCTCCTCCTCCCTGCCACGATTTTCTTCTTTCCTACCCAGCGCTTCCTCCGGTCCGCTCGAACGCCACGGTTAGCAGTTTTTGCCTTCGCGCTTACTTTCCACGAAAGGAGAGAAGCCCCTTTCGAAGGCTTTCCGGGCCGTAACCATTCCTGCTGGAACTCGCTGCTCGAGTCGATTTGGTCGCGCGACCGCTCGTAATGGTTCAATTTGAGGCACCGCCTCTCCCTTGGCTCGCCTATCCTCCAGGTTTCTCCACTTCTTCCTGCTCAGCACGAGCCACACGCTCGTGGAAAAAAAAAGCGGACGGATGCGATAAATCTCGTAATTTCTTACGTCGCAGTCCTCCTAGTCCTTCATTTAGGAACGAATACGTAGAGTAAGACGACTGCTTATAAGTCGCATGTACAGATGAGGCTAGAGGCGGATGAACGAGGGATTTATCTCGTCTTCTCGCAACGCGCGCAAGCCTCGTCTGTGGGGAAAATTCGATCGTTACACGTTCTATCATTGATATATCAAGATTTATCGCGGCTGAATTGTCACGAGTCGTCGATGTTTTTCGGATTTATACGAGAGCAAGCTTGCTTTAGTGTTGAGTTTTACTTGAACCACGAATCGAGTCTGACGGTAGGAAAATTTATTAGAAACAACCATTCGGTATCATTGACCGGTTCTGTTGTCAATGTGCTTTTAATTCATTATCGGGATCCCCCGAGTTTCCTCGAATTTACGAAGAAACTCTTCCCTCGAGAGCGTAGCGATCGATGTGACCCGGAGGGCACCCGGATGTAACCAAAATTGGACTCGTTGAAATCCAGTCGAACCAGCTAGGACCCTTTTTTCGCCAAACCAAGTTGGATCGACCCTCCACCTTTTTTCCCCTTCGATACCTACATTCTTCCCTCGCGTTGGACGACCGACCTCGGCCGCCAGGAGATTTCCCCCTCGACGATCCGATCACGCCTCCTCCATTCCATTCCGCTAATTAGAAACTGCTCTATCGAGCGCCGGATAAACGATTAACCGCACGCTCATAGATTAATCGGTCGAGAAGGAGGAAGAGCGACGGAAGGTGGAAGACCCCGAGGATAGAGGGAGAAAGATTGTCCGAGGCGATTTACTCGCGACGCTCGTTTTCTGGATCCTGTCCGCTTCTATACCGGTCCGCCTTCCCTCCTTCCTTCGTCCATCCCGATGGAACTTCTATGTAAGCCGGGGCAAGAACAGTGATAACACGTCAGGCCGCGATTGCGTCGCTTTCTTGCCCGCTTTTTACCCTCGCAACTGAATCATCGTTTTATATTCCTCGCGAATCAAAGGAGGAGAAACTACTTCCTGCACCTGGATTTTTATCCGCCTTACGGCATCTCAAGTGCCCGATGAACGGACAGTGATACGCACACCTCGATAAATATTGTCTCGCGGGTTAAACGCACACGAGCGCGCGTCGAGCGTAAATTTCATTGAGCATTAAATCGGCGGACTTTATTAACGGTACGCTCCTCGTCATCCTATCGCCCCGCTTGCTTCACTCCTGGGGAATACGCCGAGCAGTTTGAATTACGGTTTCGAGGAGTTTAATATTCCGGTCTAGGCTGGGTGTTCTTAGCTAGCTTCTCGGTTGATCGAGCGCTCATTGGAGCACGATAAGCTCGTTCTGCTCTATTCAATTTTTCATGGTTCCTGATAGCCGAGACCGCAGACCCTCATGTCTCACTGATTAAACCTAAGCATAACGGTTTTAATCCCGACAGCATTTTTTTTTCTCCTGTCGGCAAGCCTTCCATTTACATCACTGTTTGTATAAAATACTCGCTCCACTTCTTCACCATTGATATCGCGAGCAGTATTTTTTGCGCGAATCGGATCTTAACTGTTTTATCCCAATGTCTTCTTCTTCATAGTATCACTATTCCATCATTGCTGCTATTATGATTTCCTGTATCTTCCCTTACTCAGCTCAACATCCGGACTTGTATTTTAAACGACTAAATAAGCGTATAACGAACTACTTATCCTCTCATATTTGCCCCTATCCGCCTCGATCGGAACATATCCTACCCATTCTATCAAAATAGATGGCTCTCGCAAATCGTGAATATCCCGACACAATATCATGATACATTCGTAAATCGCATATAGCTATAATATCACTGTGGACCTTTTATCCCTGTACAGTACCAGCTAAAAGTCCTCGCGCTCTTCCGACTGCACTCGATCGAGTTAATATCGATGACTTACCGGGCATCGATATCAGCATCGCGGATCGGCTTTGCCAGGACAACTTTGGAGACTCGCTCGAGATTCCGAGTGCTCGCGCTCGCACGATAACCGCCACGTAATCGCCGTAACCCGGGCGTTTAATCCTCCTGCGAGATCCTCGGTGCGTGTGCGTATGTAAAAGCGGCCGTACGAGTGGCGGAACACATCTAGGAAGAGCGCGGCCCGGACGGTTATACGCGGCGGGGCTGATTTATGCCATTGCGCGGGCATAAAGTGCGTAGCGCGGAGAACAGGGGACCAGGAAAGAGGCGGGCGCAGAAGTTAGGAGCGACATACGCGGCTCGTTCGTTTCGCGCCCTCCTCCTCGCGGGTTGTTACGCAAGCTGGTTTTACACGTGCGCCGAGGGGTTGCGAGGAAATCGCGGAGTAAGTGGATCAGGGACGTTGGACGAGATCCACTCGTTAGTTTTCTACCGTTAGCAGCGAAACGTAATGTCGCTGCGGCCATTGGCATGGAGTCGTTTTATGCTATGTGTCGTAGTGATCATGATTGCAGTACTGAGCGTTATTTATCTTATAATCTATACCCTTGCGTAAGGTAAAATATATTGAATATTAGAATATTCTGTATGTATTGACAAGTATAGCCTGTCAATTTTAATTCTACTATGAGTTCACGGATAAAATCAGTGTATGCATATACGTGTTTTAATATACGTACCCTTTGAGGGACACTCAGTTTTTTTTTAAGATGTCGCGTATGGTCTTTTGTATAAGCCCAATTTTTTATAGCTTCTTTCCGTGGATAATACTTCGTAGTGGATATTGGAAATAAAACGGGCTTCCTTTAATTTCCATAATCAAGCTTGACGCTGAGGAAACGCGTACTTTTTGATTTCCGTAATAAACGCTTGTCATGCAGATCTGCGAGGTTGGGGATTGTGCTTGAAGGCGCCTGAAAAGATTTCAAGGCGAGGGGCGAATGGTACGGGTACATACGCGAGTCTGTAAACTAACGGAGAGAAAGATACGTGACGGCAGTTCCGCAAGCGTACCACGGGAAATACGAAATCTTAACGCATTCTTCCCACGTGTGCCTGTATATCTATGCAACGGTACGCGAATTTTATCACTGTAACACACTGGCCTCTATGCGTACGACACCGCGGCCCACGCGCCTATAATTCACGTTTCTTCCACGTCCAAGGCAAACCAATCGACACCGTGGCGCGACGAGCCGTGAAAGATTTACTAACTTCCCTGTCGCATCGTTTTCTATTAGACCAGCAGGCTTAACGCTTAACCCCTTCGCTACTACGACCAACTTATTGAATAGCTTGAAATTGATCGGCCTGCAGACTCTTCGGGACATTTGAGAATATATCTTGATACTTTAGGTACTTTATTTAATTAGTAGTTGAAGGTTCATGTTTAAGCGAGTTCTTTAAGCACATTCTGTTTACACGAGGTGCGAGAGCAGGTTCGGTTCATTTGCAAACCTGGTCAAACTAATCCTGCTAGGCGCTTTACACGTATTAATTGCGCAAGTAGACCGGGGAATAGTGCTAAGAAAGAAGGATTCAGGCCTATCTTGCTCCTTTTCTTTTCTCACTGCGCTTAGCGACCATATAATCGCCATTCCTCATGTTATATCCGCTCGCTGTTAAACTCCCTCCCTCTCTTTCTCGGTATATGAATAATCACCCATTAAATTTTTTTCTGCCACGCCAAGAACTCTTGCCGCCTCTTATGCCGGAGGCGTCATATTTTCCGTTACCCCGAGAAGATTATAAATTACTCTATGCAAGGTTTCATTGAAATTAATCGTAACCTTTCCGCAGGTGGATTTTTCGTCAATCCCTGCTTTCTTGATCGATCATCACACAGGCGATCCATTAAACCCTCCATTCGTAAAAACCACAACTTTGACCAGCTATCAATAATTATAGCCTCCCAAACCGAGGATAACTTGTCACAGGACAATCAAGGTTTATACCTACATCATCGCCAAGATAATGAAGTCGGAGCGACTTACAAGCTCGTCACGTCTCTGGGATCGTAGCGCGCGCGGAGTCTACGATCTTGTCCTCGGCACTTTTCGGCCTAACCGTGTCAAAAGGGTTAATTAAATCCACGATTCTCTTCTGAGTATTCCAGCGGTTCTTACAAAGCGCCTCCTTCTCGCGCCTTGGCTCCTCGGGCTCGTAAGCACCGCTCTTCTTTCTAATCGCGCCGACGAAACACACGGCTTTCCCCAGGCACGGGAGGTAATTAATGGCCGCGAGGATCGCGGCACAAAGGAAGCGCGTACTGGGACGTCCGACAAGTGTCCTCGGCGTGTACGTCCACCTGGCTCTATTCTCCTCGCATTGTCAAGGCCCGTCCTAAGTCTATTCCGGCGCGTGGTCCGGCGCGTCGGTGCTCCGACACTTTGCTCTCGCCCCCTTCGTGCCTTCTTCCTGGTTGCCAACCTGACTACGTAGGTGGCTGAAGCACGTAGGCGCCCGCGGATAGGTGGGAAGAAACGACCGAGGGGCCCCGGTGTCGTAATCCACTTTTCCACCGTGAACAAAGCGCGCTCGCTCTCGAACGCGTCTCTCTGGGTGACACTGCCCGGCCGATATTAATGGTGCGGCATGGCGCTCGTGGGCGTGAAATCGAACTGGCCTGTCTTTGATCTTTCGGTTCTGAGCGTCGCACGGCTCGCTCTCATTATTGGGACTTTATCGCGGTGTCCTTAGAATGGCGTCTCTATCCCTCGAGTAAAAGAGCCCGCTGTTTCTCAAAAGTTAAATGGAACAGTCGAGCCTTGTCGATCTTCCGGCTTAACGATCAACCGCGATCATCGACCAAGTATGGCTGAGTGCATTTTTTTAATATATGATTTATATATATATTCATATATCATCTTCGATTTCATTACGGATTATTCGAGTATAGTCGCATGCTTATTATCCCCAGATGTGCTTTTATTAGAACACTTCAGGGTACATGGGGTTTAGAGAATGGGGATTCGTTGGTTTCATTCTCATTTTCCATCCTCGTGCAAAAGTAATGAAGTAGTCAAGCGGCTGGGAAAAGGGCCACGGGAGCTTTCAAGGAGCACGGACACCTATCTTCTTGTTCCTCTCACAGTGCCTTGGGACAGTGACAGATACCGGTCGTCGTTGTTCGTGGCTGCCTGCGCCCGGGGATGTCGGTATACCGGTGGCATTTCGTTCACGTGCAAGCCGGCGTGTGCACGATAAATGAGTCCGAGACGTGGAAGTAGGCAAACCGTGATTCCCAGCTCGAGTCTTGTACGTCGCATTGAGACCTCCAAAGCCAGGCTACGTAAAAACGCATCGAAGGCAGGTACACGCTTGTGCAAGCGGTACTTGCATGAAAACCGCGGAATCTCGTACGATCTCGATTTTCTTCAAATTCCCGTTTGGTATAATCGGAGGTAGAATTCTATGAATGTTTAAATTTATCGCATACACCTTCTAAAATTCAATACTCTGATGTGGTTTACACGGAATTATTTAACAATAGTCTTTTATATATCCACATTTAACCAGCTACCTACGTTTCCGATCGTATTTCCAAAGCTTCGTCCCTCTACAGATCATTGCCATTAGTTCCTCTGATTCCACGATAAATCGATATTCCTTATACGTCATTATTTCATCATACATCCCTAAGATACGAGCAGCTCCTATCCACCAGCTTAAATCGCAATTCAATCTGCCTCGCTGATAATCCCATAGGAACATTCCCGAGAGTTCGTCGACCGGGGCGATATATTCCCACGTTTCGTCGGCAAATCGCACAGATGCGAGCGGAAACCCTTTTGCCATCGTTTCGACGACTCTCGCAGGGGGTTGCGATATTGCGAGGCGCTGCTCTCCGGGGAATTCCCCGAAATCAGGCGAGCGATGCATAATGCAGGCCTCGTCTCTCATCATAAAGCATAAGCGGCTCCATTATGTCGAGGAAGGTGAGCCTGAAGTGCCGTATCGAGTGCTGGAGGCATGGAGAAGGGGTGGGGGGGGCTGCCACGAGAGCAGTGCTCCGCCTCTGCAGCCTCGGGAGACCGCTCGTATTTGCCCCGCGGTCGCCAGGAGACGGGCTCGTTGTCCCTTTTGTCTGGACCTCGAGAGGAATGATAAATCCACACCCACGCGGTGTAAGCCGAGCCGGACAGAGGCGAGTTCCCCTGGTAGCGACCGGTCGAATCGGGCGCGGCCGACGAAGAACAACGCACACACCCCCGATCGAAGGTTCGGAGCGTCTTAGAGCCGAAGCCGTTCGCCGAGGATGCTATGTGTGTAGAGTCGGGGATACATTTTTGAGGCGGACAGCGACGAGTTCTCCAGGTAGCGACCGGTTGAATCGGCTGGGTCGAGAGGCGAACGACATACACCCCCGATCGAAAATTCGATGTACCTTAGAATCGACGCCGATCATCGAGGACGCGATGCGTGTGCGTTGGAGAGTAGGTTTCTCAAATCACTTTGAATCGTGCGTTCGAGGAGAGGGATGAGGGGTGGAAAATGGGATGTGTAGTTTTTGCTGGTACGGTATATTTGCGTGATATAGTAGACAGAGGTATTAAAGTTTGTCAGAGTTGTCAGGTGATCACGTTGATCTATTTAGTACACTCGTAGCAACATTGTGTCCCCAGCAATGGTATGCTTGTGCTTATAATATGTTGCACATTCGCATTTGTACTAGCGCAAAGTGATATGCGCGCTTTTACCTATAGGCGTATATAAATTCGTAAGTTATAGTGATACATAGGATATTATCGAAACGATACATATCTTAATAACGAAAACTATATATCAAGCAGTATCTCAATTCACGCTGCTAACGAGATCAATGTTCGAACCAAAGCCCACCATATCGGCATCCATTCCTACAAGGAGAGCTACGAATTTCGAAGCTGGAGGCCAGCAGTCGTCCCTTTAAAATAGTCGGCTAGATTCAAACGAGCTAATAAGCTACCATTCGGTGGGAGCCCCTATTCCGGCATGCGATAAAAGTTCGAAAATAATGATTAGCCGGTACGAGGCGGCTACCGGTTGCCTTAGAAGGACGGGTATACCGTCGATATTTAACGATCGGCGGTTAAGCGGACGCTCTTAAGAGGATACCGGGGGATGCGCCGCCGAGCAGGATGGTCTGCCTCGGATTTATATACATTTTACTGTCAACGATGAAACATTCGGGCGATAAAGCAGATGTGCCCAACTCCCTCCTCGAAACAATGGGACGGGATCGATACAATAGGGCGCGCGGGGGGTAGTCGATCTCCATAGAAAGGGGACCACACCCCGTAGAAGGAGACCGCGATCAGTTTTGCGGCGCGGTGGACGTCGTTCCACGGGGCCCACGGGGACCGTGGAGAGTCATTGACTTGCTCGTAAAGCCGCAGTGCGGTGTGCCAGTACCTTATTCTTCTTCTTATTTTCCCGCTTAGCCCCATCCCCCTCTCCCTCTCCTCCTCCTCCTCCTCCTCGGTCTTCTTTTTCTCCCGCTTCTTCGGACCCCTCCCCCCTCTTCTTTTTCTCCGAGTGCTCTTTTTCCATCGGTTCTTATTCCCCGCTTTCGATACCATCTTCAAACCCGGCGAAACTCTCCCCCGACCCCCCTCGTATTCTTCATATTTTACTATTACCATATCAGGTTCTCCGCGATTCTCTCTCGCTCCCTCCACCCGCCTCTTCCTACCTTTCTCTCACTCTCGATGGCCGGTTGGGTATCTTATTAAATGTACGTAGACGCAAGCGCGCGTGAGCATTCGATCCTTTCGATGACGACTTTTACACGCCTCGGTACTACTTTCCCGATCGTGTATATGCTGGAGAGGGTAATTATCCATCGATGGTTATGTGTTCGGTTGGGAAATTAACGGGATCGTGAGTGAATATCGTAACGGTGATGATGGATGGTATTATTTAGGTCGGTTAGAGATTACCAGTTTTTTTAGTGCTTATGGGTTCTTGTATAAGGAATACGTTGATTAATATAAGAGGACGAGTGTCCAAAAAGTATAAATATTTTCAGAGTAATAATGAACGATCAAGTGTACATTTGTGAGCACGCAGTGTATTTAAATTATTGAATGACGTTGAATAATGTTGAATAACGTGTAATAAGATTGAATATGGAAGTTGGTTGTGGGCAAATCGTACGTTGCTTTTTTTTTGCATCTAGCACAGCACTCGCCAGGGATAAACGCATTCCAGAAATGTATTTTACTTGCAGATCAAGCACGAAGAGCGAGTTCGAATGCGTTCGTAGTCATAAGTCGAATCGGATGCTCGAGATGATAAGATATTATGCGGCGCAAGGGGGAAATAAAGCGAGTAGTGAGCGCTTTCAAGAAGAGGTCGTTGACATTATTGACGAAGTAAAACCAGTCTTGCTGGTATACGCGACTGTTTTTAATTATTTCTGATGCGATACCACTCAGGGTCGTGGCGTTGAAACGAGTCGAGCTCTCCGTTTAGGAGCTATTTGCGAGGCAAGTTCCAGTTTCTGGTTTCCTTCCGCGTACGAGATATGCATATGGCCTACGGCTTATCCCCACGAGCCGCTGGTAAAAATTCTTCACTACCGTGCGCCTGTCATTACCCCTTTTTCTTTTTTTAATAGGGATGTTACACTAGTTTTCCACGATACTGCTATCGACTCATCTTATAGAAAAATCGGTGCCGCTTTAGTACCGATGACGCAACCGGTTTCACGGCATGCCGTTTATATCATCTTAATTAGGTACCTACAAATACAAATTATCGACGGCTGTGATCGGGCGATTCTTTTTCGAATTAACAAATCAGATATGTACTATAATCACGAACCGCAACCATTTAAAGTAGAGTTCAAGCGATTAGAAAACGCAGCGCGTATTACTGAATATAAAGGTCCAGACACGCCATCCTACCCTAAATCTCAATGTTAGTCTACTCCTTTGAGTTATGAGAGTTATGAGTAGATGGTTTTCATAATAAGTAGCGGTTTTCTCCAAGCGAGATTTGTACGCTTTCCGATAGATGGGAGAAAGTAGTAGCCAACAATAGACAATACATTGAATTATAAATGTATAATCAGTTCCTTACGACAAAACTTCGAATTTCAGAAGAAATCGTTACCATCAAAACTATATTATCCCCGCTAAAAAAACGCACTAAATTAACACAATCATCAAAAGTACACACCGAAACTTTAACCACTCAAATCACGTATCAATATTTCGCTTCAACATCCCCGCTTCATTCTCCATCTCAATACCCTTTCATCGTGTAAGAAGTAATCGCCCGAGGTCTGCCATTGAAATTAACCTCATAACGCGGTGGAAGAGAGGAAAAAAGAGGGCGTCGTCCTGTTCGACGGGAGGGAAAAAACGAGCGTCGGAGGGAAAACTCACACGGCCGGCGGTCGCTCTTGAATTCTCACCGCACCAGGAGGAGGAGTAGGAGGAGGAGAGGGGGTGCTCGCGGGTACGAAGGAGTTTTTCGCGTGTGCCGGAGAATATGCATACGCAATAAGGAGGAGGCGTGCTCGTAGCCGTGTGCGCACGTCCAACGCATAAAGGCCGGGCGCGTACGTGGTGGTGTACAAGAGGGTACGGAGCGTTGTTTCCCCGAGGTCATCCCGGTAGAAGTCGCTTGACCCTTGACTTCGGCGCCTCCGTGTTCCCATAAACGTGGCCACGGGGTTACTTTATGCCCCGCCTTCGCGTGTGTGCGCGCCCTGCCACGAACTTGTGTGGCTCTTCCACCGTGGAACCGCCGCGGGAAATGACGTAGCTCTTCCTACCCCTTCTACGCGATCCAGGGTAGCCGTTTAATTTTATTTCGATCGCGGCTAAGCCTCCTACGACGTGTGATGAGAATATGGTATTCCGAGAAAAGTGAAATAAATATAGGTTGCGGCATGAATGAGAAATTGGTTTGCTGCTATGAATTTTATGGTGGTCATTGCACGTTGGTGGGATTACACGGTAGTGCTGTACTTTTGTTTATTGGTAAAAATGAACGTGAAGTATTTTTTTTCGAGATAAGCTTCGAAGAAGATACAGCTAATTCTGTTTTTACACGATAGATACGTTCTCGAAGAATAAGTGTAAAAAAATTCGTGTAAAAAAATATCTCCAATGTCGCAGTCATAAAAGTAAAAATAAAGCAAAATTTTCTTCTTAGAATTTGGGTCGATCGTGTTACATCAAAATAAGTGGTGTAAAAAGAGAATTACATTTTTTTCCTAATTCATGTTGCATTAAAATCGTGTAAAAGACGTTCGTGTAAAAACAGAATTGGGTGTACTTAGCTTTGAACGTTAAGGACGGAGTTTGATGAGATACGTAGAATAGCTGTCTCGAGTAATTCTCAGTTTTCATTAGATAGTTACCAGGAGCAAAAGTTGGATCTTGAATCCAAAGCTTCACTTTCTACCCTGTGGTTACTCGTCTGGATAAGCTTATTCATGCGACGCAGCTGACCTTGCCTTTACACGCACCCAGGCGAATGCATTTAGATAGCAGGTCCTCTTCATCCGCGTCTTGATAATTTCATTACTTTATCCAAATACACGAACGCGACGCTCGACGAAAAACTTTCCACCATCCCCAGCGACATCCTTCTTTTATAAGCCGCCCCATTTGCATACTCGTGTTCTCGAATTTTTTCACCGCGATCCGCGGATCTGATTACTCCTCGTTATGAAACGGTGGGTTAATCGAATTAGCGCACCTCGGTTAACGCCGCGCCGAGTCATCCCACCGTCGCTCCGTGGAATTCCCGATGGTAGCCTGGAGAATCGGCAAAGGATCGTCCATAGGAAATGGGCAAGAGAATCGGCGGGAGGGGAGCGAAGGAGACGAAGTCGGTGCACCTGCGGCCATAAACTTGTCGAAGTGGCATGGCATAGCGTAATGGCAAGAACGAAGCCAGCCTTGCCTTACCTTTCGCGCGTTGCCCTTGATTGCGGCGATAAAACCTTTCCCTTACCCCCCCCCCCTCGCAGGCCCCTCGCGCCTAGCCATTCGCGGTGCACCCGCCGCGCCATAGATACGCGCATCTGGGGCTTTATGGGCGTACACACGCACGTGACGACAATTGACACTATTGCGGCGCACATTCTATCGCGTCCATTGCTAGCCGCTCGTAAACCTCCGCGCGTTGGAATTCTCGGGACGATCGTGGAACTCGGAGTTTCTAAATAGGATCGACGGGATCGGACTCGTTACGCTTGAAAATCCACAGGAGTTCAACGCGGAGGATACTGTTTGGATGTATATATATTTTTGAAAAGTGGAAGGCACAGGAGGATGTGCCAATGTCTCGTGTCACTTGTGGTCCGTGAATTTGAGGTTAAGGAATGGTGTCGTGCGTTCTAGGACGGGAGCTGTTGGCTGGTTTAAATACTGAATTTTACATGGATCGTTTTAGTCCTTGATACGGAAGTAGGAATTAACTAGTGAGCTGATGTATTGTAATTTGGAATTTGAGAATATTTTTGAAAAGGTGAGGTGTACTTTCGTGGTTGTCCTGGTTGGAATAGGGATTCGGTGGAAAGTTGTAAAAATTCCATCCCTGACACGTTTCACGGGAGCAGTATATTATGCTTTTAATGATTCATTATAGACCCTACAGAACTGCGCATGCGTGGGGAATAAATAGGCGGGCATGCGATTTCAAGGCGATCGCTGCCCTATTGGAAACTGGAGGAGGCGTAGTGCACATTCGAAATTTATGAAGCGTAGCCGCAAAGTTCAGGGGCAAAAAGTGCTAACGGAATTTTAACGAATCAACCTACTAATTTCGTGGGGATTTACGGCGCGCATTATCTACAAATATTGCCTCTAATTAGCGAACGTTCGAGGAGCCTTCCGTTTCGAAGAAAGATCGTGGAGAGGCAGAACGAGGGATCATTTCCGCTAGTACATGGCCTCTCCCGCTTGCATTAATCGTAAAAAGATCATAAAGCCCTGCAAAGGGAAGTGCGGTCTTCTCCGCGGGCCGACGTACCATATCCGTACCACGCTGAAAGCTGTAGGCAAGCCATTAAGCACTTGTGATTCGACAAAATTTCATCCACTTTGCTCCTAGCCAACTTTCGTTTACATTTTACATTCGGCTTATACTTCAAAATCCACGCTGTACCATCAGGGGAATTTCTAAAAGGCTCATTACTAACAGTCAGATATAGAGGAGCCGACGATCGATCTGATTCGCGTGCACGATCATCCTGAAGCATCGATTATGGAGAATACGATATCGAGTTACGCGTGAAATAGATCGGTAAGAGATTAAGAATTTGTATCGTAGAAAGGACATTTCTCATCTTTCTGCTATTAGAAATCACGCTTAAAACTGGTTCTCGAGGTTTCTCCTGAACAGTATTCTCGTTTGTTTTGCGGCTATCGACCATCGTAAAACGCGATAATTCTTATTACTAGGATAGCTTCCTCTGCTCCTCATTTAGCCTCCAGAGTCGATCCTCGTGCACCACAAGGGCTGCTTTTGAAAACGACACCGAAACACAAAGCGACGCGAAAAACGCGAAATGGAAAAATTTAATAATCCTATTTTTAAAAATTCTTCGCTATAGATTTTAAAAAATCCCATGATTTCTATGATCAAGCTTCATGCAAAAAAAACTAATGTTCAGGATAAAAGAATAGATACTGAGTCAAACCACTGTCGTTGCCAAAAATTAAAGAAACTTCCTAATCACCGTAGTTTCTCCTCTGTATGGATTTTGTTAGTTGGTGTTGTACGAGATAACGGTTGTTAGCTCGAGGGACCAGAGGAGAAAAGAAGAATCCGGTAGAGCGGTCGGAAAGTACGTAGAAATCCGCCGGTCGCGAAGATTAGAGAAGAACACGTGCACGAGCGCATCTCGAATGATCCGGCATTTCGATATCGTCCTCCAAACGTGACCGTGCACCGCGCTCGTCTTTCTCCTCGGCGCACGAGAAAGGTGTCACCGAAAGCAAGAATTATGAGCCGTTCGCAACAATTCGCGACGGTTTAATTCACGAGCATCTCATGTGGATCGCGTGGATTTTACTGGGAAACGTTCCCAAAGGCGATACACGCTGCATAGTGCACCTTTCCTCGACGATCGTGTACTTATCCCCTTTTCTGCTCCGTTACCACACATAGAAACCTGGCCTGCGTATTAACACGTCCTACACGTTCTCATTTTTGCAGACGCTGACCTTGATGCAACTTTAAATTTACTTACGATTTACCGAACAGCATGCACTCGGTATACGCCTTAGCGATATGAACCTTGTCCGAGCGAACTCGAGCGTTATAATGTTCTGCTTTTGAATCCGAATTTAAGCCGTCGCGGATGCACAGCATCGAACGATGCTGGCGATGTTTGGCCGAATCGGCAAACGTACGACGAAAGTGGTTCGTTAATTTCACGTTCTGGAGATACGGCCTAATGAAATTTCTTGGAGCTCGTTGGAAATACGCAGGATCCCAGGAAGCAACGGCACCAAACGGCAGCGATCACACGTTATACTCGCGCGGCTGTTAATCACCCAGCTGCGCGAGGAGAAGATGGGATTCTACGAGGGTTTAACAAATCGTCGTGGTAGAAACGCGTGATTCATCGGCGCGTGTGCAGCCGTAGCCGCGGAAGGAATCGTAATTTTCTTTAATTGCGACAATGTATAGTTCGTCTGTATGCCGCAATTGGACCGTTATGAATTCATCTTATTCCTCCTGGACTAAACACCGGCCTAATGCCATTTTTTCCGCCGCTTCCCGACAAATTTCTTGTATTTGCCATCAACGGGAAACTGTTCGCTATTAAGTGATCGTTTTTAACACTGATCGATACGTGTAATTTGATGTGATAAAAAAATATACAGCGGTGTGGAGGTTACTAGCATGGGATAAGATACCATTTTCAAGTATAGATATTTCTTGAAGAGACACAGTATAAGTGAAATTTAAAACGTTATTCATTTTCGATTTTGTTTGCTGTATGATCAGTCGGTTCCTTCAACATTTGTATTATTAATACAATAGTACTCAATTTACATTAAACTGGAAACTTTTGGTTTAAATGACTTTAGAATTTAATGTCAAAAATTAACCGCGAGCTGAGGTGTTTCTTTTAGAATTAAGCTTACGAGAAATGTATTAACGCGTTTTATTTCTTGATAAAAGAGCGTATCTCTTGAGTATTCTCAAGCACGAAGATACTATGCACCACCATAAACAGGTTATACGCTAAATGACTTTAATAGCTGATTCCGAATATCAAGCGGGCCAACAAGTCTTCTTTAACTCCTCCATTTGCGCGAGAAAGCAATTACACTGCTTTAATGTATCGAATTACAGGACGGTGTTGGAATAGATGATAATCGTGGGCTGATGCATGGCAAGGGTTTATCGCCTCTAAATCGCATAGCTACGGTCCTTCCTTGCGCGGAATAAACGAACAGTCGCGTCGACATTTCCTGCTCGTAAATACAATCTCGCAGTGCGTATCTATATCGATATTAGGATTTTTCGGCGATGAGAATGCTGCACCAGCTCAACAATCTCTTACCTTCTCTGATACGGACCTTTCTCGTACGCTTGAAAGAATGACTCTTTCATCCTTCCTTCATCAAGTCTTTGTATTCCTGTATTAACCTTGATACATCTCTTTAGTCGTACAGAAAATAATATTACACATTACAGAAAAATGTAGTACAAAGAAAAATAATATAATTAAATTGCTCTAATATCCGTGTAATTATGGATGCATATATGTACAAAAATTACAGTGAAACCTTTCTCCTTCTAACAGTCGAGACTTGCTGCGAGACTTTGTAAGAAGCAGCGTGTTTTTTTTTCGAATATGTACTTTTTTATACAAAGGACAGACGACATTGATTTTGGGGATTAAAATCGGTCTGGCTCTGTTTATATTATATTAGCGTGTCACGATTAATCGAACGGGATGGGTGATGGGTGCGCGTCTTCCGGACGGGAATGTTAATCGTCATCGACCTGCTCCTCTCGTGCACCGGATTAGATCGCGGCAACGAGCGATTTCCTGCCATCTAGAAGAACCTTCGCGTCTAATCACCTCGTGGTCACGGTCGACGACTCGTCGAGGACGGCCATGGGGACGGAGAAAGGGAATGGTACCGAGGAAGATCAAAATCCATCGGAAAGAAAATTTCTCTTCCGCCATTTACATCGTCCTGTTAATCCTAAAGTGAAATTTCAGAAAAGGAGTATTTATTCTCCCTTAAATAATTTTAATAAATACATTATTTGATCAAGATATAGTGCATTTTCGCATGAAAAATAAATCGATGCAGCATACAATGCATTTCAGAAGTCCATTCTCCATCCTCCTGACATTTTCTACATCTCGTTGGCCCACCTCGTAAATTCCACCAATCCATATTCATATGGGTCCACGTTTTTACCCACGTACATCTGCAGCGACGAGAGCCATTCTCCCTCGATCCTTCGCATCCTACATTCGATAGTTTTAATTATTAAACGCGCGTCGTGTGAATGGAGGCTCGCTCGGCAGCACACCGACGCGTCTATCGCGAATCATGTGGGAAGAGCAGCCTTCCTGTAATTGCCGAGCGAGCTTGAGAAAAAGTTCGATGCACGGGCTAATTGGCAGATTGCGAATGGTGAAAATTGCCCGCGGTAATTAGAGAGAGAGAAGAGAGAGAGGGGGGGGGGGAGAGGGAAGAGAAAAAAATAGGGCTGAGACAATCGTAATTCATCCGACGAGAAGTTTTTACGCTTGCTCTTGACGGCCATTAAATTACGTTGGGAGAAAAGGGTAACGTTAATTCGTCGTTACGCGAGCCGATTTATCAACTTTGAAACATTCGGCAGCCTTCGTTTTGTAATATCTCACGTCACCATCTGGCGAATGCCGAGGTTTAACTTCGTGATCCTGCGTCGAGCCTGACTTGTCGTCGTATATTCTACCGTGAAACTTTGGAATAATTGTACACGTTTATTAACCAATCCTTTATCAATTTTAGTGGGATCCGATGTAATTCCGAATAGTTTCTCAAGGTTCACAATAAGAAATTCGTATGCATAGGATGAAACTAACTTGTTTCATAAATCCTCGGATATATAAAATACGTTAGATAGGAAAGGATCGGCATATTAAAAACTTGTTTCTGGGAATAACTTTAAATTTCACTTTTAACCTCACAGTATCGCTAACGGTTAACCCAGAAACGATTGGTTTGAGAACGGCAATAAAAATTGGCGTACGTGAAATGTATAACGGCGAGGAGAGGAATCGGGGGAATGTCTCGTTAGTTATAAAGGTCATAATTGCTTACCTCATGACCCAGCTAATTAAAGCGGCACCCATTAAAGAGGAGAACGTTAACGCGTAAGCAGTGGTAGTTACGCTTTCTCGAAGTGAGAATTTCGCACGATGCCGTTATGGTTACCTGCTAGAAACTTCGTACACTTCAATTTTACCGCCTCAATTTTATACGAAATTTAATCAGTATATCAGGCTTGTCTATATTACGCTTTTGCTCCAACCACAACGATCGTACTGACCTACCGAATAGCCATAAAAGCGAATACCAAGTTGTAAATATACAAGATCAGCATCAACCAAGTCGATCGACCCGGTATCGCTGAAACACCGACGTCGATTATTCATCGACATAATTTGGCGAACTCGCGGTTCAGTAATACCGTACGCCTCGCCGACAGGAGGTACGAGAAGGTCGATATCATCAAGATAATCGCGGGCACTTCCCTCTTCCGTCTGCATGGCGCGTCCCCGTCGCACTCGAGGCGTCTCGTCCATAGGGGTTGACCCCCTTTGGCCCACGGTCCCGACCCTCGGCCCTAATGACCATGGCTACCGCTAAAATGCATCCTCGCGTATCCGCCGCGATGCATTATATAACCTGTATACCCCGTATCTCGTTTTATAAGCCTGCACGGCCCGCGGCCCTTATTAGAAGCAGAACTCGAACTTAGAGGGCGCGAGAAGGAGGAACCTGGCCCGCCGGTGCACGGGTGGGTGAAAAATGCGCGGAGCCTCGCCGTGGCATCTAATTGGAACACGATTCTGACCCTGAAACCCAAGATAGGGGAATATTCCAGGCCTCGTTCCTCTCCGCCTCTCGACGAAAGCGCCAGGGAGGAGGAGGAGGAGGAGGAGGAGGGGGAGAAAATAAAGCAACCGGCCGGAGGTCCGACGTCGCGGTTTGAATCTCGTTAAGGACCTGCCCCCGAGGCATCCCCTCCCCTCTCCTCGCGGTATCCACGCACACTGCGAGGGGAAGAGCCCTTCCGCGCTGTAATTGACGCGTCACCTAGCGTAGGTGTCCACCTTGCAGCCCCTGCTGCCGATTTTATCCGCATCTAAATCTCCCGTCGGCGCTGATGTTTTCGCAGAGCCGCGTGGCCGTTCTCCTCCTACGATGCAGATATGATCTACCGCTGAGCGTTCGCCTGAAAGGCTCCGAAACCACGGGCTGGACACGGGAGCGGACGCGTGGAGGGCCGAGGAACATCCTCCGCTTGGAGATCTTGGGGCTGCGCGAGTGAATGCACTCCTGGCGCGGTTACTCGCGCACAAGCCCCTTTCGTGATTCTCGTGCGTTTAATCGTGGCGCAGGCCATCGTATAAGCATCATCGGTGTGTCTCGCATACTCGATCCCTCGGTGGGGCTTATCGTTTAGGCATCGTCTGTGAGATTCGCACACTCTATCTCTGTGTAGCCTGTCATACGAGCATCGTCCATGAGGCTCGTACACTTAATCACGGTGTATCTTATGGCGCGGATGTCGTTCGCGGGCCAAAACAATAATCTGGCTGTAGCTTAATGTGCACGAAACGCTGGATGTTACATGGAAGATTTCTAGGAATATTACGTTCGCGCGCAAAGTTTCTTCTATTGGTCAATATATGTCTGGAAGAAAATCGTGCTCCTCGTGTCGAACTTCCGCTATTTATTTTTTGAACAGATGTACGATGAATTATCAAGATTATCAAAGTTTCCATCGATTCTAAGTCTCGTCTTTAATCGCATTCTGTCGAAATTCTTGGGAAGACTTTTCTTCCTACGAGTGATTTGCGGGAGATCTTCACACGCTTTTACTAGACAAAGGGTATTCGGGTGGAATCCACGGTCATCGCTCGTTGAAATCCGCGAGACATCGGATTTTCATTCGGTTCCAGTTTCGCGGTTCGCTCATAGCCGACAAAAGAGAGTTGACGAGCGACGGCGACAAGGCCGTGATGCACCTGCATCCTGCAATTCTCGCGTACGACGGCTCTATTAATCCCCGTAATGCGAGGTAAATCGCTAGGCGGCAAATACCTTCTTCTCCTGGGGCGACGTCGGCGACTTCAGTCGGCGCGCGTAAACTCATCAGATCGAGGGCCCATTGTGCGACTGCCGGCTAACAACCGTTAAGATCGCGGGAAAAAGCGGGCGGGCACTGTGCTTGGGGGTAAGGGAAAACCGGGGGACCTGGATGAGGGAAGAAGAATAGCCTCGTTAGCACCTCGGTCGATCGGCGCGAAGACGCGCGCGCTTATTAATTTTAATCGGACCTCAAGACCGCCCCACTTTGGACATAGTAGTTTTTAAGGTTTATAGTTGCATAGTCAAAACCATTATGTGTACATTGTATATGTAAGATTCTAAGAAACGCGATTTTTGCACCGGTCTTTAGGTCGGGTGACAACATACTGTAGGTTTACATAATTAATTCGACAAACGAAAATGGTAAACATAACTTTCTAAAGTTTCTAAAGAGGATCGATGCTTCTCCTAAATCATATATCGATCATTTGGGCCTTATCGCCTTGGTATATGGTTTCGAATATTTAAACTACCCCCGTTTTTACTTACGCACAAATTATTAGACTAAGCGTACGTTTCATTTGTAGTTCGATAAAGAATTCACGAGCGAGTCAAAAGGTTGTTTTTTCTTATAAAAAGTACGAAGCTCTTGGACGAAATAAAAGTTTTATACATCAAATATCGAGCGAAGAGCAGTGTTCAAGCTTCTTTTTAGTCCGTAATTTTAATTGGGCCAAACATTTTGAAACCTCGAATAGGAGACGAGATGCGCGGGAGGAGATGCGCGCGAAAGACGGATTTCCAGATCGAGTCTCCGCAATACTGCCGGGATGGAATTTCTCAGCCGTGGTAACGGTGCCTTTTCTAACCCACGCACGTCTCTAGGCGCGTGCTCGCGGGTAGCCAACGATGCGCTGCACTGGCTGTTGTGCATCTGCGATGCGTCTACGACGCACGTAAGCGTCTATGATCTAAGAAAAGCCTCGGAGAATTTTAAAGCGCTCTATGCACGCGTGAGTTAGCACACTCTCTCATTAGCCTAGATCCATGGGTGGACTTTGATGGAAGCGAGGATAGGTAACGACCAACGTTTATCTCTGGTAAGACGTGTATTTTGAGTGTCCATGAACGACATCCCGCGCAATCAATCTTTATCCTTGTATATAATACATTTTTAGCGCACTTAGAAATTTTATTTGAGATGCTTGAACCCAGTTCTGCTTTATATATTCGTGAACATCTCAACACCATTTTGGATCAAAGCGTAGAATTTAAGATGGAGTGATTTTTGTTGCAAATAGATTCAGTTTCTGCGATCACTCTCGAGATGCAGATATCAAGACCTAGCTCGGGAGACTCTTAGCCACTGAGGTTACCAACGATGGAGGTGGACTCCGTCCGCCTCTCGTAGCAGCGGTAAAGGCCGATTTAAGAAGCGATTCCTATCTTCCTTAATTACCGTGCCTTTTTTCGCGGTCTTACCGGCCGCAGGAGCAAACGGGTAGGATGTGAGGAAGAGCGGGAAGAGCAGGATTACCGCGTATATGGTCTTCCTTATGCGCCTTCCTTATTTCTCCATTTGCGATCCCCCTGCGGATTTACAAGTTTGTGGTATACGAAGGACGCTCCGTCGATTTTGCTCCCGCTTCTTAGCGCAGGATTCCTTTGATACGCCAAGGAAAGCGACGAAAGAAACATTAGCTTGCTTTCGAAAAAAAAAAGTAAATAATTTTCAAAGAAAGAAAATGTTTTCCACATTACACTTAATTGCGAAAATGAAAGATAGAACAGTATATGTATTTATATTATAAAGAATAAAATATAGAATAGCTCTTCAGAAGTATCCATTCGTATTCCGTTGTGGTACTCGTTGATCGATGATTCGAATCCTTCACTGTCTTACGTTCAATGACCACGTCTCTGGCTCTGGTAACGTCTCTGCAGATTTATTGGGACCGATGTATCGATGTCGCGTAGTCGTTCAGCGAGAATCTCTAAATATTGACGACGATGGTGGGGGGAGGGAGGGGGCTGGACTTCTCGAGAGGCCCTCGAGATTGCGCGAGAGGGGTTTCGAAGGAGAGAATGGACGAGAACGATAAAAAGGAAGAAAGAGGGTCCGCGTTCGTGTTTGCCTTTTACTCGAGCTCCAGAGAGGTTGCCAGCTCCGCTGGGCATTATGGAAATTTCTATCCGCTCGCCTTTATTATTTCCCCGCGCTACCGAATTATGCTCGTAGGACCGGTCGTAAAAAAAAGCACGTAAGCCCACACGCCGATGGGTCGCCAGGTCGTTCTAGTATCTATTTATCCGCTTTGACGCCGAGTACCCCGTACGTACATAATATCCGGGACTTCTGGCCGTCTCGTTAGCATATCCAGTCTGATATCCCACAGGAAGACGAACCTTTATGCAAATCTCTTCCTAGCCACCTCGATGCTGATTCCTAGGTACGATTCGTACCTTCGAACGTATGCGTGAAAAAATTCCCCTCAACGACGATGAGTTTCGAGCCTCCGTCATGTCGACGCGTATTTAGAAAAGCACAAGGTCACGTTAGAATCTTTCACGCGTATCGCACTTTTGTACCGCTTCGCGTGTATCGCGTATCCTTCGAGTCGCCTTAATAATTGCAACCGTGCCAAAGCCGCCGCCCTTTTCGTTCTCGTCTGCTAGTCTCTCGCGTCTTTGCGTAATATAGTTCGTGCTTATATTTGTATTACACGCGCGTAACCATAATTCAATTTATACCAAAAAATAGCCTCATCCCCTTTCAAGGGCTCTCAGCCAGCACGTCCTCGAGCATAACCGCGCGTTCCTCTTAATCCAGCGTGCAGCCTCTCGCATCCTCGAGGGGGCATTATTTTTATTTATCGCCGCGACTTCGCGATCGTCTTATTCATCTCCAGGCCTCCCCTCGGACCTTGATTTTCAGCGGAACGAAGCGGTGGAGCGGCCAGGGTCCTCCTTGGGAGGAATTCCGAATCGATCCGGGCGTATCTACGCGCGTCGGTGCGCGACTCGCCAATGCGAGTTGCATACGCGCTTTGCACACAGGCCGCATTAATCACGGCCGGCTGACAGCGGGAACCGCGGCGTATAATACGCTGCATAGATTTATTTATCATGCGCGAACGCGTAAGTCACTCGTAAATGCCCGCGGGCGCCGCCATTAAGGGCCTTTGTGGGTGGAACCACCGCACCACCCATTACAGGGCCTCCCTATCCCCCCCCCGCCTCCCCACCTACCCCCTTTTTTTCCCCTCCTTTAATCGACCGGCGGTTTCACGGACGAACTTCCTTAAACGTCGAGACCGACCGCGGGAACGAACAAAACGCCGATGACAAGCTACATCGTGCCTTTTACGAGCTCTCCTTAGGCCGTATATGCCGAAACGCCTCTGTCCGCGGAATTTCGGCTCGCATTGCGCGCGGCTCGAAGTGCTGACCGGCGTGCAGGAAAGCGAGGAAGTCGCTCCCCCCGGCCATTGTTTTTGGTGCTTTCGAACGATAGAATTCCGCGAGCCCCCTTTTTAGCCCGAGGAAGAAGCTAATCCTGTTCTCATTATCGTGCTTTCTTGCGCACCAAGTTGGGCGGTGCGGAATTACGAGTACATATGTATGGGTTGCGAGGGAGATTATAAGGAAGTCGCCCCACGGCTTTTCCTCGGGCAAGGGCAGAACTTCTTTTTCCATTCGCTTTGTTAGGCTCAAGCTCGTCAGGACGATCGACGAAAGTTCCTCAAGTACCTGTAAGTATTTTAAGTTCCTCAATGAGACTCGGTACCTTTCCGAGAGTTAACAGATGCGCAGGAAGCGGCCCCGATTCGAGTGCCAGACTTCCGCCAGAAAGTTAAATCGCAAGTACGCGTAGTCCGTGGTTGAAATGGCGAAGGAGATTCTTTGTTTCAATTGAAAGTCATACGAAGCTGATGAACAAAATCGACCGGAGTATATCCGTTCTTCAACGCTAAATCTACTTCTCTTTCTTAAAAAAATCGCTATACTTCGTAGAAGAGCATATCTCGAACTCGACCATAATTCAAGCACAGAGTACGTTCTATCAACCTATCGACACCTCTTCTCAATACCCTTTTCCTTTAAATACATCAGTAGTGTATGTAAACATATCCAGAAAGTGGCTGGTGGGTTTAGTCTTAAAGTGGTCTAATCGGCGCAACCTCGCAGGATCATTAGCCACAGCGATATCCCCGCTAAATATATTATTCGGTATCAAAGGCGGGATGGCGAGGCGAGGAAAAAAGTGAGTAGAGCAGCAACAGCAGCAGCTCGCGCGGCTTGGATGCTCGGACGAGACAAATCCACGCCTACCTCGAGACCTTCGCGCTCCTTATTAAGGGCTGATCGAGCAGCACCACGTGGCGGCTCGAAAACGACAAGTACGAGTACCCAAGTGCACTGCGCGCGCGCGCGCTCACGGTTTCTGCGTGTATCGGCGAGGGCTCGCACCGTACGCCCAGGGGCGCGGCGGTTCTATGCAAATTTATGCCGGTCGAAGTCTCTGCGTCTCTCGAGGAACGCCGCAGACGGCGACAACCCACTCGGATATTGGGTTATCGGATACACGAGTGTCCTCGCCGGGTTCCTTACAGTAAATCCTGCCGCGCCGTACGTGGGCCCCGTCTGGAACTGGAACTCGGCGTACGTTCCGCTCGCAACGGGTATTGTTGATATTCAAATCAAGGGGAAATAGACCGGTCGGCTTCGAACGGTACGCTTAAATCGATGTATCTCGAGCATCTATCCGATGCAACACTATTCCCTCCCATGCCCCTTCGACTCTCCCAGCGCAAGGTATTTTCTCTACTTTACGTCGCTCCGTGACACCGTTCGAATACCGTACTTCGAGCGCCAGGTTGTGCACTGGGTGTGAAATGGTACGCTTTAATTCACGTACCCTCGGCGCCTAATGGAATACACGCCTATCCTGCGTTTATTAGAGTCTCTCTCTAGGTGTATATGTACGTGAAGCGCAATACCAATGCATTCGTGTCGTAATTCGCGCGCTTCGGTGAAAGTACGGTCGAGTATGTTTATCGATAAAAATCGATGACTTCACGGCTAGTTTGAAGCTAGATTCGAGCGAATAGAATACACATCTATATTTGATGTAGAATACGTGTTGGATGTATTTTATTAACTTCCCTCTACAAAATCCAGAGTCGATGCGCGAGACTCGAAACTAGATCTTTTTGCGGCAGTTTGATCTTCTATTCGATACGCGCCACGGTGGATTTCACCGCCCATTTAATGATCAACCTCGACCACTAAGATCGTTCAGCCCAAAGGCCGACTATCTAGGGTACATTCCTCGTTCGCGGCGCGCGTGATAGAGGATTTTCTTAGCGCGATAAGTACGTGCAAATTTATTTACGGCCGAATGACGCCCACGAAGGTGAGTTACGAAGGGATGGGGCGAGGAATAGAGGGGGCGAGCGAGACAATTTCCGGCCGATTCGCCGCGCTTTTTCCCGGCCACGAAGGTGCCGCCGCTCCGCCGTGACTCCTCGTGGTCCTGAAGAAATGCACACGCGGCCTAAGGTTGGTTTACCTTAGAACAAAGTGCTTTTTGTTCGGTCCCCGAGGCCACTTGTGCAAGTCACGGGGTTTTTGTTGCGGGCGAGAGCGACGTGGGGCAACAAGAGCAAAGACGTGCCACGCGTTGGAGGCGAATATCCACTCGTATCTCCTACGCCGGCCTCCCTTTCTCCCTGAAACTCTCTCAGCCTTCGTTCCACGCGTCGCGCACGATTTCTGCTGGTGTGTGTGTGTGTGTGTGTGTGCGTGTGAGTTCGTCCCAGGAGCTTGCCCATTCGAATCCATGCTTTGGAATAAACCCAGCGATTTCGTGACCCACGTCCCTTGATTAATATGCGTTCTGGTCGTTTATGTTTTTGGAGACTATCGTTATTAGTACCTCGATTCTTTGCTTTAAGTCTCCTTGGATATACAAGCATCTCTTGGATCGAGTTATTTTAGTCTGAATCGTAGACAACGCGTTCGAAGCAAAAGTTCACGGATGTTGATGCTTCTTCTTTAAGATACTCGATACCTTAAGATAAATCGATCTTCTTCAAGACGCTAATACTGTATTATGCAAAAACATTATTCGTAACGATGCTAATTTACAACTCGGTTTAAACAGTAGAATAACCAGTGTAGCGAGTGAAGTACGTGAAAGGAGAGTTCAAGCCGCTGACACGCGAGACACCTACTCTAAGGATTACTTTTTCACCCTGGTATTGATTCGTCGGATACATTATCTGCGGCGGGGTATCTCACGTAATTGCATACCGTGTACATCTCGGCAGGGCCGAGTTTCTTGCTGGTTCCCAAAGAGTTCGAGCGGCATGCAAATCGGCAAGAAACAGATCGGAATCAATGCCCATCTATAACCTGTGATTCTTTAACAGATATGACCGTCCTCCCCGTATCTCACCCCCGCCCACGAATCTTCGAAATCTCGGTGTCCAGCAACGTACCGCGAGTGTCCATTTCTTGCGGCAAAGATCCTTATCCCGCGCGAACACGGCCGAAGGATCGAACCCGATGTAAGGTACTCACAATTAACCTCGAGCCGAAAGCACTCGGGAGACGGAACTAATTCGTCGAACTCCTTACGAATCGAGCTCGAATAAAAGAGGATTCGCGTTAGACTCACAGGGTCTATTTACAAATCCACTCGTACGCTTTCGCGAATTTTACCGCGCGTCGATCGAACTTCAAGCTCCCGCTCGAAAGCTTTAACCCGAGACTAAAGCACTCGAACGAGGGAACTAATTTGTCGAACTCTTTACGAATCGAGCTCGAATAAAAGAGGATTCCCGTTAGACGCACAGGGTCTGCATATAAATCCACTCGTACGCTTTCGCGAACTTTAAGCTCCCGCTCGAGATCCGCCAGGAACTGGAAAAAGCGGGTAGTAGCGGCGCTACGAGGAATTCTCCGCGTGGCAACAGCCGTCGATCCTTCGTTTCTCGTCCACGTCCTTTCCCGATCTCCTCCTCCTCCTCCTCCTCCTCCTTCTCCAGCGACGTCGCCCCGCGAATCGCCATCTCGAGAGGACCGTCACTTTCGCGCTGTGCGACCGCGCGAAGTGCAGCCACGACGCTCGAATCTGCTTCGCCTGGGCGAAGTTATCTATGGGCACGAAGCGACGAAGGGGGACGCGAGCCAGGCAGGGCGAGAGGGGGGCGGAGTGGGGGGGGGGGGGAGGTAGAGGCACGAAGCGGAGGGTCCCACCCACTAGTGGCCCTCCGCTTCGAGTCCAGGACTCGTGACCACCTCGGGCTGATATGTCGAACCGAAACCCTACGTTTCTTCTCGGCTCACATCCCTCTCGCTCGGCCTCTCTCGCGGCCCTCCTTCTCCCACCTTGGCCGATCATCCACGGGAACCGTACTCTTCCGTCCTCCTTCATTCTCCTTTCGCCTCCTTCCACCCTCGCCTGCCGTCCCGCGCGGCTCTCACGAATACTCTTCCCATGATTTACTCGCGCGTCTCGAAAGAGAGGAGAGCCATCTTTTTGCCCGCCTCCCCTCTCTCTCTCTCTCTCTCTCTTTCTATCTCTTTTTCTCGCGATCTTTCTCTCGCCCTCCCCTCCTCTTCGTCTTTCACTCCAGCTCGCTGTTTATCTTCCTGCCGGAATCACCGTAGTGTCGATCGAGTCGAACGGAAAATAGGCATATCGGCGCGATTGCCCGGTCGCAATTACCATCCAGATTCGTGGAGAATAACTTGGATAGCTATGGGTGAGGAGATCGAGGAGAATTTGGGCGGTGATTTTGATGGACGATCCTCGAGGGGGATCGATGGTGCAGGCTGATCGCGGTATTCTTTGCGCTTATTAATGAGGACCTTCGTTGATCACGGTTTTAAGTGCAAGATGTTTATTGAAAGCTGGGAGTAGTTCATTGATCGGGCGTGGCACGGATGGACGTGTCGATGGTGAGAGAGCAAATTGTTCTTATATTCGACCGTCGTGTTCCCTTGGTAGCGATAGCGTAGATTTGATCGAGACGACCGAGATGCTTCGAACCTAAATCACGATTGCGGATCATGTTCGTTGATTATATTGATCGTAAGCGCAAGAAAGTATTTTTGAAAAGATCAATGGTTACTCTTATTAATCTTAGTTTACTTAAAGCGAGGAAACCAATCATCGTAATTTCCAACCGTTTTCGTATTTTAAAGGAGCACCGATCGTATTATTACTTTTCGCATTTTCGCGATGTACTTAAATAGGGTGGCTTTAATTACCCAAATCGTCAAACTGAAGTCAAGATTTTGATCGACCTTCAAGGACAATGTACATTCGCGTGGGCGCTCCACGATGTTCTTTGTAGATACTAATGGATACCCTTGCCAATCACGATTTCAATTAAGAGCGCGCGACTATGCTCGAGAAGCGTTTATTAGGAGGCGAGAGTGCTGCGCCGGTCCGTCATCGGTCAGACAGACGTGTCAGAGGTGAAAAAGCCGGTCATTGTAATTTTCGATGGTCTTTGTCTCCCGACAGAAGCCTATAGACTCTCCGCGCGGACGGTTAGAACAATTAATTGTAGTCTGCGCGCACGTTCCGCGTGGCTCGCCTCTCGAAATATCCGACGGCCGTCAATTATCCGGCAAACGCTTCTTACCCGTCCCCCTAACGTTTTTCTTCCAAGATTATCCGAGATGATTTTGCGGCGGATATCTTGAATATCCGTAATTCAACGCCTGGCCTTCCCCTCTTCGATTTCGTCATCCGCTCAGCATCGATCATCGATTATTCTCCAGCATGCGTATCTAACATGTTCGAAGGATCTCTCGCCTGGGTCAATGCTACACAGGACGCTCGGTTCTTTGCTCAATGCTTTGCAATCGAATAGTTAACGAACTTCTAACACTCAACGAGCCTCTTTCGAAGAGTCAAAATTTCGCCTACACGAATTTAAGCTGCCGGCATGAATACTTTAAAGATGATCGCAAAAATGTATTATGTAATGGTTCATTTTTGGGCAGCTTCCCTAATGAAGAATCTCCAAGGAGTCTCGATCTCGACGATTCCAGTCTCTCACTCGCGATCCCCTGCGAGCATTAATCAAATCGGTCCGCTTCTTTTTCACGGTCAAATCCCCCCCGAATTATCCCCGGCAATTAAGAGGTTAAGGTTATCTTCCTACGTGTAATATTTACGGTACCGCCGGCAGCTCGGGGCTAATAGACGAGGAAACGCTTTTGTTCCTCTATTTCCTCGCGGCCGCTCTTTCCTCGGTACGACCCACACGCGAGGAGATAAAGTGGAGGATGATCGACGCAGTAAATAAGGTATAGAATACGCATATGTAAATCACGAAGGGCGCACCCACGCCCCCTTACTCAGCGAGCTTCTCTCTCCCTCCCTCCTCCGCCCTGCCCTCCTCGCCCTCTCTTTCGCTCCCCCTCTCTCTCTCACTCTCTCACTCGTGCGCTCCTCCGCGTCTCCCTTCCTCCGTGGCATTCTCCGCGAACCACTCGAGCGAGAGGCGCGGTGGTTAAGCGAGGAGTAAGAGGAATAAGAAGAAAAGGGAAGGTGGAGGAAGGTGCGTGCATGGTGGTGGTTCCGCACACAATCACCGTGGTTAGAGTCCGTATGCAGTGGAGTGCTCTCTTCAACTTCTTTCCAGCCTCCTCCGTACCGAGATAAAGCAACCGCGATACTAGGCTCTTCTCTTTCGTATCCCTACCCTCGGTGTGCTTCAACCTCCACCCTCCTCGGTTCGCCTTTTTCTTCGTAGAGACCATCCGCTCTCCCTTTCGCTCTCGCCTTTCACGTCCCTCCACCTCCTTTCGTTCTTCTTCCCTCTCGTACGCTATGGGCGCTCTCGGGTCAGTAGATCCACGAAGGAGTCTCGAGAAATCCTGAACGATGGTCGTAAGACTCCAGGATGGTACTTTGGAAGACCGATATTTGGACCTCTCTCGTGCCATGTTGATCGAGGCAACTTTCAGTCTTGTTTACGTTGCATGCCCGATTTTTGCGCTTGGAAAAGCATGCGATTTCGTCGTTAGGGGATTTAGCTGTGCGCTGACAATCGGTGCCGGGATCTTCGAACTTTGAGAGAGAACTTTTTGGTACCCCCTCTTTTTTCTGCTATTACCGTTTTACAAGAACGTTTATATGTACTTCGCACACTGTTTTTATATTTATTAATATATATATCGGGGTCTAAAGTGAACTTTATTACTTAAAAGCTCCGCTCGAGAAAGTCACAGATTTATTTCTATGCGATATCACTGAGATTCTCGAAGATCAATTGTGATTCTAATTTATTCCCACTCGATGTTGCGATAACTTAAACAAGCGCCTCGATGATGAAACAAGTAAATTCGATCCATGGAGGAAGGAAGACGGCAAATTCGTCGCTTCCCGGTAGCATTATCACGTTTCTGGTAACGAGCACTTGGATTAACTTCATCGGTACGAACTTAAAGTCGAGGGCCATCAAACGAGCGCATAAGGCCGCACGTCGAAGAGGCGTGTGACGTTTAAAGAATTGAATACACGAGAATATCTTTGCTCCGGGACGCATAATTGGTCTTATAAGATCCCTCTCGCGGTGATACAAAATCAAGCATAGAGTTTTTTCGTGTCCTTCCTCCGGAATCGCGCCGGGATTATGGAACATCAGTTTTACGACTGCATTCGAGCGCCAACGGACGGCCGTAACTTGGGCCGAAACAATCTTGCTCCCTACGGAGGCACTGATTTGCGTTCGCCCGATTGCGATCAAGGGGTACGTCTCCTTTCGCGAAAGTAATTCTAGTCCGGCCTGACCATCCTGACGGACAATAAGCAACGATCGCCGATCCGCATTCCCGCTGTTTACGAGCGATAAGGCCGCTCCTTATGCCGCCCGTAAATCGGGCCGTTATCCTGCACCCATACGTCCGCGAATCTTTAAGATTCGTCCACGAGAACCACGAAATCGGAATAAAAGTACGATCGAGATTTATCGAAAGACGCTTTCTTTGCGCGCATAATATCGTGCGATCTCTCTTGATATTTATACCCCGGGATGATCGTGTAACTGGCCGGACAATTCAGGGATGAACGAAAACGAGCGATACATCGTAAATCACGGGGAAGAATTGTACTGGGTGGTTAAGGGATTCGTAAAAATCAAACAACGTAATAATGAATTTGGAGGGGAAATACGGGCCATATTTTGGGAAAACGATTGCAGTTTTAGCGATGGCCTAAGGTTGATCGTTTGATTTTTTATAAGATCGATGACTATGTTGGAAACTGGGTGGAGGAATCGTTTATTCGCACAATATCGAACCGTTGCGTGCATATCCGCGTATCTGGTCCGTTATATAACGTATCCACCAGACTCGCCGTAAATAAAACTGGATACACACAGTAGTGAGCCATAAACCACGTCGAATCGAAGTGGAAGCCGCGACGCGGCTAATCGTGCCGTTTGATCTACCACTCGGTTAAAAGGCGACACCCTGGGAAGGAATTGGTCCTTATAATTAATTTTACGAACGGCCACGCCTATAATTTTTTTCGTGGCATCCGCATTCCACGTTCGAGGATTAACAACTTTCTCGCAAATGGTCTGAGATCAGGATGTGCGTATGGTGAAAATTTATTAGCAATACCGTTGCCTCTGCTCCTCTTTCTAATATATTATCGCTGCGCGTCTATATTTAACGTATCAGCCACTATCCGTGGAATCCATTGAGATTTTTACAAAGTACCATCTCAAAGTACAAACCGTTGGATCGAAATAGTAATCACGGTCTCTACATTTGTACTGTTCGATCTGTCGTTTTGTCGATTAAAATTCAAGCCCACCTCACGCAGAACGAGTTATTCGAGCAACTCATATCGCAGTGAGTAAAATCAAGAATTTCATTAAAATTAATATATGTAACATTGAGGATCTCTATAAAACTACATGCAGTTCAGAACACAGAGTAAGTCTTCGCACGATTATTACACGAAGCATTCTCCGATGCAGTCGTGGGTAGGCCCAAAGTCGGTAGTCCAGCATAAAGCACGGGGAGCCGAATCACGAGTCACAACGTTTCTAATCGAGCGAACCCATCTTCCTCGACATCCAGCACCTCGACGACGATGAAACGGCTTTCGTAATGAATTTCACGACTAGCCGCGCCTAGTTCGAATGTAAAACGCCGGAGAGGCGCGTGACGGGGCATATTGCGGCCGGGCTCGAAATTTACTCCGGGAAATCCCAGGAGAAATTCGACGATGGGCCACCTCCTTCGCTCGGTGCCAGGAAACGGCGCGGCATAAGCGATCTCTCTCGGACTTTCGGCGAGGACCAGCTCGTGCACGAGTCCCTCGGAGGACCGTGGAAGGGCTCGAAGGTCCGGGTGGGGGCAGAGGGGTCCGGCCAAATCGTAAATAAGCGGGCGATTGTCCTTTTAGGCGGCATGGGGTCCGCGTGGTGGGGGCTCGCCGAGAAAGAGGCCCCACTGATTGTCCCTAAAGAATGGTAGCCGCATGACGGTCCCATTGTTCGAGGGCCTGTATTCCCGTAACGCGCGTCCGTGTGTCCGTACCCTGGAGCGTGTGTCGGTGCACACGCCGACGCCGGTTATGCGACTCTTCTCTACCCCGCTTTACGAGGAAGAGGATCGGCTGGGTTAGGTATATCTGCCTATCGCCGAGTCCCTTTCGACCTCCTCCTTCTCCCCTTATGGCCCGCAGGTATAACTCCCTCGGCTCACCACCGTCCCTCTTTTACCGCGTCTCTCCCCTCCACCCACCCTTCCTCACTCTCTCTCTCTTCCAATCCCTCTCTCACCCTCTCTCTCTCTCTCTCTCTCTCTCTCTTTCTTACTTGCGCGATCTTTTCCACGATGGACGAAAGAGGCCTACAAGCACCGAGGCGATCGGCATGCGAAACAACCTGTTGATTGTCTTATACCTGTTGCGTCCGCGATCGCTCGCGATCCTCGCATAGCTCCGCGAAACGAGGTTTTGCTCCCGGTTATGATGCAGTTCCCTCGGTGCACGTTTGCTTTAGCGCCAACTGTGTTTTCCTCGTCCTTTGGGAATCTCGCTTGGCTTTCGAAAGAGGGGAAGCTCCGATTGGCGGGACCTGCTTGGGTTTGAGACACGAGGGAGGGGTCGATTGGCTGGAATGAGTACGAGACGCGTTTGACGTGTAATATATTTTAAGTAATCGATGTGGGTGTATTGTATAGGAAGTACTTCGTGCTGTATGTTGATCAGCTGATTATGCTGTTTTGTGGTTTATGCATCGTTCATCGATGATCGTCCTTTTGTTTTGGGGCGTAACTTTGTGAAATGAAAATGTTTTATTAATGATGATCGTGTATATAGATTTCACCATTTATCGGGAACTTTATCAGATTTTTATCATTAAAATTGCCAAGCAAGTACAAGCAAATGGCCATGGGACCTGTTGATTCGTCGATACCTGTTGCTTCAGAGATTTCGGCATATGTCAGCAAAACTGGCGTATCGTAATGTGAAAAATATTCGTTTCTATTTATCGTGTTGTAATTTTCCAAATTGCTATTATTGTTAATTTACATCTTCTTTAGACTCCTATACTTTGCACAGGGAACAAATTTGATGGTAGCATGATTTTGCAGTTTCAAGAGAGAAAAAAACCCTAAAATTGTAAAATCAAACGCTCAATTTCTTTTTTTTAATTGTATATTACAGTGTAGAAGCATTGTATTATGATTCAACGAGGACATTTGATTATGGACACATCGTATGAACGGCCATGCAGTTTTTTCTGACAGCCGGTATAAGTAAAACATAACGTTAAACTGTCACCCGGTACTATTTACCGTTAGCTCTGATTTCCAACTTTATCGTGGCCTGGAACCACCTGTTGAATGGCGCACACCTGTTGCATAAGGCAAATATTAATTCTGGCAACAAGTGTTTCACTTTTCTTCCCTGTAAATCGTTTTCTTCGATCTATAATTGCGGTTCTGGGGATTTCGCAGGCAATTTTCTCTCATTGTGCTCCGTATCCCTTTCACGAACGAACGGCGCAAATTGACTCTCAGTAGTAATGGCAACTTGTTGATCCTTTTGTGCGTACCTGTTGCACGAAGATGGTTCCTTCGATCCGCACAAGTCTCTCAAAAAGAGTCTCTCCCGTTGTGGTGGGTCCACGAAGGTTTGTTACGAAATATCTCGAACAAATTGACGCTACTCCCGTTGCAGGCATTCAAGGAAACGCACGTGATGTAACATTGTCAAGTTTCGAGTCTGTCTCAAGATTCACAGAGTACCATTAATTCTCACAGTCGGCAGAACGCAAATAAATGATCTCAAAAAAAACATTTAACGGCATAGTTGTAATAGTAGTTTTTAACCGTCTAAAAATATTAATGAAACAAGACTCAAGCCATGCAGAAGATCTGGATCCGAATCCTACTCATCATCCTAGACGATTTTTAATATAACATAAACAACATAGAACCAGAAGTTCTGTATCTATCCATAAACAGTAAGTTCTCGATCAATTAACTTTATCAGATGCTAAAACTCAACCAAAAAATCAAATGAATTTAAACAATATTTTTAAATATCATTCATCATCCCTACCACATATGGAATTCATGACTTCGGTCTCTGACGTGGTTTACTTTATCCCTGCGTCGCTCTGGCATAAACGATTTTGTTTAGACTCGGAGTTCGAGGAAGAGATATTAATGAGTCCATTCAGAATATCAAGCTTGGCGCGTAAGCTAGCCGGGTTTATTTATAAACGACTCTTCTTGGCTCATTGAAGATCATATCTGGAGTGTCTCCTTGCTCGTGACTCGTCTTCGAGCTGTTATGATACTCGACTCTACTCCAACGAAATCCGTCCCTCGCTTTTTCCAACCCACTTGTGCGACCGGAAAGAAGTTCCGTAACATTTTGGCGTCCCTTGCATTCTCAGGGATGTCCTTAAATTGGACACTTCGAGGGCGCCCCCGCATGCATTATTCATGGGCAGCTCGTAAAATCCAAACGGCGAATAAAATCCGGATTCGAAATCGTCGTGAGACGTGGCACGATCTGCCGCATATTTTTATCGAAAAGACTTGACTACCGATAGCGGTAACCTTCCTTCCTCCATATATCAGAATCTCCTCTTCCATAAAAGGTGCAAGGTATTATCGTAAATTGCCACACGTGCCGGCCGATTCATTGAACCAACACATTCTCCTCTCCACGATACTAAATACAAACACATGCTTTATGACAGAAAACCTGTTTCGAGGAAATTTTGAATATCTCACACAGTACGTTGTTCTTATCTTTTTAACGTATCAGTGTAATTTCTCTGTCCTTGGCTCACGTAGCTGAAAATGTAAGAAGAAATTTTCTTACACGCGAACACTCATATTTGTCAGTCTTCGACCAAAGTACCTCACCCCATCTTCCCCGAAAAGACAGAATAGCTTCTACCATCCGGAGAATTATACATTAAAAATGCAATTAACACGTAATTTGCCATCGTGGCTTTGCGTTGCCACGCAACAAACTCGTTTTCGAAGACACCTTGGGCCGTGCTTCGGTTTCGTGTTGGCGGCACAAGGGTCTTCGGAGAAGAGACCCCGGCGGAAAAGCGGATCCGGTTTTGTCGCGATAGGGACGGTCGGTATCGTCGCGGTTTCGTGGCCCCAAAACGTCCTCCGATCTCGATCGAAGAGGAGCCGGTGCATTAAGGTCCGTGGCGAGCAGCATCTCCGTGCTCGGATCTCCTCTCGTTGGGCCCGTCATTAACCGGGGACCCTCCTCTTGGTGAAGCCATTACCCATTCAAATTACGCTTATCGGTGGGTCCCTTCTCGAGTACGTGCGCCTTTTAAGGTCTCAGAAAATGGACGCTGGCCGCGGAAGGACGAAAGGAGCGACGAGGAGGGTGGGAGACGAAGAGGCGAGTATATTGTGTGGTGAGGATCCGATGGTACGAGGGGTGCGTTATGGCTATCGGATGTTGTTCAATTTTTAACATCGACTGCAGAGGGTATTCCAGTTGGGGACCTGTTTTCAAAGTTCACTCGTCTCACAAGCTTTGATGTGTAGCGATCGTACGATATGGTATGTGGATAAGAGAAAAAAGAAAATATAGACATCCGAAGTTTGTCTCCTCCCTCCTCTTCCTTTCCCCCACCCTCTTCTTCCAGCTTCGACGTTCTTTTTTCCTACATCCGCAGTTTACCGAGAAGAAAGGACCTCGGCGTTTCTGTCTCTCTCATCCGCTCTTCCTCGCTGCGTTTCACTCGCAGCTCGTCAACCTGTATACACAAACGAGAACTCACGCACAATGCTCTCATCCTACTCAATTAATTTCCCATTTCTCCTCCCCAACGCGCTCTTCCAGCTTCATAGCATAAAAGACCCTTTGCCGCCGTATCTTCCCATTGCCTATCACTCTCCGTCCTTTGCCGTATTTAAATCGCGGCTCGTGAACAGCGGAGGATCCCGGTAGTGATAATCCCCCTCCTCTTCCTCCCAACGATCCATCTCTCTCCATCTCCACAGCCGCGGCCCGTGGATAGAGGAGGAAGCCGCGTATAACGCTCCGCTTCTGTCTCCTCCGTCTCCCGTGTCTCCTCGCCACTCATCGCGGCCCCTCCGCGTCCACTCTCGGCCTCCCCCTCGTCGCATCGCCCCTGCCTCGAGCAAAGTGCCCTCGACCACTCCCAATCCTGTATTCCGAACGTCCGCCCGGCCCTCCTTTCCATTCGGCCGGCACATTATACCGCGTACACGTGTACGCGATGGGCCAGGGAGATACGATCGTCGGCGTAGAGGGGCCATAAGGCCGTCGAGCGATTTAAACTTCTGCCTGCACCACCGCGGAAATCGCCGAGTTTTATAGGATTTCGTGCCGGCGGCACGAGCTCGGGGCCTGCACCCAGGCTGGCATCGATGGGCCAAAGCCACGAGCAAGGGAAGGCGCGTTTCGGAGGCGAGCTACACCACCGAGGGGGATCGAGGAAACTCGTTACTCGCCACTTTTTATACACGTCCCGGAACGATCGGTTTTCCTTCCTTACGACGCCACTACGCGCGAATCGTGACGTTGGCCGCGGAGCGAATGATTCTCGATACTTCGCCGAGCTGCGCACCGCGCACGCGTTTGTCGTCGTTTGCGCAGGAATGCTGGCAATGCTGGGGGAATGCTCGGTGAAATTAAAGCGGACGATGTTGTTTCGAGTATATCGTGGAGCGCTCGTTCGTGAATTGGTATCGGCGGAGGAGAAAGGAATAGTTTGGAGCGATACGTGTGAGTAGGAGAGGTTGAGATTGCTTCGTGAGGAGGATGGGAGATGATAAGAATGGAGTATTTTGTAATTCACTGCTGGTTATTGGAGTTAAAGGGCTCATCGATTGGTGGTTCGTGGGTGATGCTTCAGAGAGGAATCGTCGCGCGATCCGCTTCTCATTTTTCTCCAAAGCCCGCATTGGAGAATCTCGTTCGTTATGACATACGGGCCTCGAGGATTTCTCTAATCATTATCCTCTTCTTACCGACGATCGGCTCGGAATTCTAACGAGGTGTGCAAAGCAGTTTAAGGCTTTGTATCGGTTCATTAGACGTCTAACGAGGGGTAAATCGTATTGCAATAATTGCTCCCTAGAAGGGCATGAAACTTGGTAGGTACGACCCGCTTGTCTGGTTTCGCAGCCCGGATGGTGATGGATGCCTATTTCTAAATTACCGTTAAGGCACTAATAGGGCGCAAACTGTATTACGATTGTTTCACTCAGCTCGGAACGCTTTACGTGCCGTGCAAATATCAAGCCTTCTTCTGGTTGCGCAAAAGGCCGGAATCTCGTGGAAAAACTAAGGCGAATCTGCGGTCTTACACGGTACATCGCGTACCGTGAAAGCTTCGACCATTTATTCCTAAGCTGTCTCTAAAATAAAGTAGCGGACAAAGTATAAAACTACAATCTCATCGTTTTGCTCATTTAAGACGCTTTCTACGTACTGCGAGTATCGAGTCTTCTTCTGCTTGTGCGAAGAATACGATTGTCGGAGATAAACCGGAACGGTTTTTCTATCGTTGGAAGACAGCACCGTTAACGGAGATTGAAACGTCTATTTTCAAATCACCATTGGGACACTAAAGGGATACAAACGCTGTTAAAAGTGCCTTGGTCGATCTGATCGTTGCACGTATCAAGCTTTATTCGTGCGCCATCAAAACTTACGATTATCTCGCAAGAATCTCCAAAACTTTTTGTCTCTTTTTAAGGAATAACGTGGAGCTTCCGATTCTGATGTTCGTCTTGTATATCGGCGCGAACACGTGGCAGGAATAATTATAACGTTCTACCGTCGGTGCGCTTATGCCAGTAGACAAATAATTTTTCCATGGGCACCCCCGTGGCGTGCTCGTGGCCACCCGGTGCCGGGTATGCTTTTTGGTGGGGAGGCACGGGCCGCTGTTAACCTTCCTCCTTGCTTCGTGAGGCCCAACGCGCCCAGTGTCTCTCACCTGGTCTCACGGAAACTCCTTCCAAAATTCCAAGACCGCCGATTCTCCCCTGAAATTCCATTACTTTCATAGCTGTAAAGTCCATCACTTTCATAGTTATATCAAAAGGTTGAACAACGGTTTTAGAAAGTTCTTGGATGTACGTTCGATGCAAAATTAATCGCAATATAGGTTTTCTTATTTGGTATCCCTTGTAACGTCCGAGGTGCGTTTGAAGCGTGGAAATGGAGGTACGATCGTATGCACGGTAAAGGTCGTAAGTTGTTTATACCTATTTTCTTTCGCCAGATTTCGGCGTAGATACCTCCTACGATCGAGTTCGCCTCTTACGAAGGTTGTTACAAAAGTCGCGTATGCTCTGCTCTTACACCTGTACTTTCTCGTTGCTCGCTTCCTCCCTTTCTCTCAGGCGAGCGCTACCTCGAGGCTCGCTAATTTTCCAACAGAGATACGCTTCGAAGCAGCGATACCGGCGTAGTCAGCGTCAAATGATTAAGCAACTTTTGAAAGTCTTTTACATCGTTCTCCGTCTTTTTGCCGGCGCGAGAAAGTTTGGCGCTAGATCCTCCGTTGCCAACAAACAAGCGCGTTCTTTATTAGACACACGCCACGGACTGGACTTTCTTCCTAGTCTTTCCTCATCACCCGTACCCCCCAAAGGAACATCCTTTCGTGCCGTGCGCTTCCAAACGCTGAATGGAGCATTTGCGAGTATCTGGAGCCAATAGTTTTAGCGAAACTTTCCATTCCCACCACCCAAGAAACCCGCGATCCCCGAGGAATTCGGGGCGCTTCTGGCATCCGGGCGCCTTTCGAGGAAAGGAAAAGCGCGATTAAAGCATCGCGCAAATTCGATTCCAATCCCTAATTACCCGCCCAGGGGTTGTTGGGTCCTTCCGCGAAGCCCTCTCCGTAAAACCGCACAGCGTCCCGATGCTCGTCGCCGTAGGATTTTCTCGCAACGCCCTAATGATAGGCTACCAACGACGCCGGCGAGACGCGCTCCTGGAGCGTGAAAGCAGGAAGTCCAGCGACGTTCCGGCCTGCCTGGCCGTCGCTTGAGCACCACTGCGCCAGCGTAGTCGGCGGCATGAGAATTTTCCCACAGTCCCCACCACGTGTCCCGCGGGACGCACACCCGCTCTCGCGACGTTGCCACACCTCTGCCCGACTGAGAGGCACTGCGCCACTGCGTATCCCGGTCCCTTGGCGCGAGGGAGAGAAGCGGCTGGAGTGGGGGGGGGGGGGCACGAGAAAGGCAGGGACAGAGCGAGAGGACGAGATGGGGAAAGAGAGGGAGAGCTAGACGACCGTGAGGTTGGAAGAGAGAGAGAGAGAGAGCCAGTGAGCCGGTTGGACCGTGCCGTTGAGAGACAGAGAGCCGGTGAGTCACCCAAGGAGAGAGAACGAGAGCCAGAGAGGGGATGGAGAGATCGAACGAGATGGACGATCAACGAGAAGGGAAAGATCGAAATGGAAAAGGATCGGGTGTGAGAGACCTCTGAGGAGGAGATCGAACGAGAGGAGAGAGCCTGGAAAACTTGGATCGGTCTGGCGATCTTTCTCTTTCTCCCTTAAGAGTAATGCTGAATGTTCCGAGTAATGTATCTGTATGGAATATTGGAAGAAGTGCGGGAAGAATGTGGAAAGGATGAGACGGCTGTCCGGTGAATGCAGGAGAGAGACGATTGAATGTTTGGATGAGGGAGGTGGGCGATGAAAGTGATTGAGATCGAAGGTGCGAGAGAGTAGGGAAATCGAGAGATACGAGGGTGTATCGTAAGAGAGTAGCGTCAGATGTGGAGAAAGGAAAAGACGAGGGCGATGGAAGGGCGGTAGAAAGGGAACAGGCGATGTATGTATGTATGTGTGTCGTTGGCGCGGAAAGAGAGGAGGGAGAGGTATCGAAGGAGCGGTCGAGGTACAAAGAGAGATGGGTGTCACGGTGTATTTTATGCAGAGCAGGACGCTGCACGGTATACCGACCCTTCGTTTCTTTTCATCCAAGTTTCCTGGAGGAAAATGCTAGCGAAGAAATGTTGAAAAACAATCTTTCAAGGTCGGAGCATGCTTTCGGATGTTATTCATTTCCACCGTACTACCGCCTTATTCTACAGACGACGCTAATGAATATTCCTAGACTATACATTCCTTTATTATTCGATTGAAAATAGATTTTGTATAAAACCTGCAAAATAATGCAATTCTTCTTGACTTTATTTGTACTTTTTCCCTTACAAAGGATACATTAAGATGACTTGTATTAGAAAATAAAAATTCAAGCATGCTCTTCCAAAAATACCTTTAATCGCTCCCGTTATCGCCAATGCGGAGAGAATATTCTAAATTTGTGAGCAGAAACATGAGTATCTCCTGAGAAGAAAACACTAAAGCGTCCAATGACCGCCTTTCCTGAAGCGTCCCGCTACGCGGCTAGAGCGATCGGAAGAGCGCTTCCTAGTTCCGGGGAGGAAACAAAATGGTATCCCCGTGGTAAAGAAGCCAGCGCGGTGCCTCGACGTATCGAGGGTTTCGGCTCTTTTCCAACGTGAGAACGACTCGATCACAGGGGGTGTAGAAACGTGAAACTCGGAGAAAGCCGCCGTCCTTTTTCCACAACTAGGGCTAGAAAAGAGTCTGGAAAGCGGGAATATCGGCGAAATATTTGGACAGCATAGAACCTCGACGGCAAACTCGTCCGGCAAACAACCCATTGCGCGCTTTCCTCTTTTTCTTTTCTCCCCTCTTCTCGCTCTCCGCCCCGCAGAAACCTTCGTCGGTCGCCCGGAGGTGAATGAAATCATTCCAAGTGGGTTGCACCGGCTAATTGCCGGTGCCTTGCGAGATTCTCGAAATTCCAGCACCGTGGAATTCGACTTCGCTACGATACGCGGCGTTTTCTGCGTACGCGAAACGACCTACGGCCCTTGAAGCTCTGGGATCGGCCAACCACTCAAAACCGAGCCTACGAAGACTTATGCGTTGTTTTTTGACGCCAAGTGGCGGAAATAAAGCGGGTGGAAAGGGTGAGATCGGAAGAGGTTGATGGAAATTAAAAGAGGATGCGATCAAATCTTGATTATCCCTAAAATAAAATTTTATCTTCGAAATTGAATGGAATTATTCGTTTCTGCGATTTTAGAATAAACTGGGATGAGAGGATTGACGGTACTTTCCGGAAAGAAAGTACAGCTTCTTCTCTCAGGAAATAGAAACGTCGACTGGGGATTGCCTAGAGGCCTGTTTTTTGTCATCGGCCAAATTACGGATCGTGGGGTATGAAAAGTGATACGTGTGCGCGTATGGCATCCGATCGTTAACAGCATGAATGTTGTTACCTCGAAAAAGGGAACGAATAAAGCGCGGCAGCATATGTGGCTTCTCGGTTTTGAGGTCCTTCGTATGTTCTCTGATATTTCCCCGTACAAAAACGACGTACATCAGCCAGAGCTTCGTTACTTGCATAACTCTGCTTCCCCCCAAACATACTAAATACAAACGCAGAAATGGATCAAAAAGACGTACGAAGTAAATAAACAAGTACGAAAAGTACAAAAACAAATTTATACACGTGCTCGATATCCATCGATTATACAAAATATTCAAGTGCACCCGACATTAAAAATGTAAGAAGCGTCGAAGCATCCAGAGATATGTCGCTTCACAATAGGTGCAAAGCTTTCGCGCCTTATTCCCATACTTCTCTTCACGGCCCTGCATCCGTAACTAAGTAACGGATACGTATCCCTCGTCGAGCGGGGATCACGGATACGCACGGGTACCACGGATACCCGCACACGCGGTCCCGAATCGACTCGATCCGGGGTGAGGCTCACGGACAATCGCAATTATGGGGGTCCATCCAGACTGATTTATAAATGGTGTAGGCCTCTTCTCTCTCCTCTGCTCTTCTCCTTCTCCATCCCACCTCCTCTTCCTCCTCTTCCAGCGCACCCACGCGCTCCTCCGCTTTCGAGCGATTTTTCTCTTCGCGCTCTTTTTGCACCCCGAACCAGCCTCGGGCTGCACGTCCTTCTACTAGTTGCACCGCTTACGGCCCTTTCCATTACGTTCTCCGAGCAGCACGATAGGACCTGCTCCGGGGGTTGGCGGAATTCCAGGAAGAAGAGGGTCATACCTTATGGAAATAAGCCCCCGTCATTAGCGGGGCCACCGCTGGACCCCTCTTAAGCACTCACGAAGGGTGCCAGATCTATATTTATACGCGCACTCACCCAGCCCGATCCTCCCTTCGTGGAGCATGGCGCTGGAACTTTGATCCGCGCACACAAGCGTGCAGCGTTTGGAGCAACGTTTATTCCTTCGGTGTACGATGTGCTTTGAATCTATCGCCGACCATTCACGCCTGAATATTTTACTATGCGTTTGGGATACCCTGCAGTGGCAAATCGAGCTGGATACGTGCATGGATTAGGGAGAGGATGAAATGGATTCGAGGATCCTGTGAATGTACCATACCGTAACTTGGTTAGCGTGTTATATCTGTGACAATGCAAATGAGTCGTCGACAAATTTACTTCGTTATTTGATATCGTCGTCGTTGTTTAAATATATACTGATTATGCAAATATCTATTCACGTACGCGTACATCTTCGTACACAAATAATATACACGTAGGCTCATACATCTTCCAGATATAACATCTCTAGCAATTTGAGTATAGTAAGCAGCAAACGAGCTCGGTTAGAAAGCGCAGGGCCGTGTATAAGCTCGCAAACAAAACTGAGCCCTTGTTCGTGCCGCGATCAAAATACCGTGAAGGATGTAAAAAAGTGGTGTTTCTCTGGGAGCTCTCCTTCGAGAGAGAAAGGGGGACAGAAGCAAAGAGGGAGAAAGAGAAAGAGAGAGAAAGAGCTGGCCGAAGATGAGGATGAGAGAAAAATGAGGACACGGTAACCGGCAGAAAGGAGGCGATAAAGGCTCGTGGGACAAATCGACGTGTAAATATACGCGTGGTCGGCCTTTGGCCAGAGTGGAGCCGCGGCCACCCCTTTGTTCGCGCCGTTGCTATCGACGGTAACGGCAATCGATTCGTCCCAGGTCCGTGTCGGCGCTCGTACGTACCGGCCACTCCGCCTCTCCCTCTCTCCTTCCCTCCTCCTCCCTCTCGTTCTGCGCCTCTCCCTCTTCAGGACGGATAGCTCCAGTTTTTCGAAGACCCGGCGGGGGAACCTGCCTTTCCCGTAGGACAATATAAAAGAGGAGGTCGATCGACGATCGGGCTTGCGTCAGACGCCGGGCTTCTTTGCTCGCATTCTTTACCGCTCGTCAAGAGCCTAGCCTGAAACTCGACTCCGCGTCTCCTGGTCGTCGCTATTTCGTGAAGGCCGATTTATGAGGCTGGCCCCTCCGTATCGATGGCATTAAGATCGCCGAAAAATCCTGGCAACACGATACCCAATCTTACGGTGTATACGGTCCACGCGATGCAGTTGTATTATATCGAGTTTGAAACTATGGAGCAATTTTTAATTTGCGCGATTTTTTGAAGAAAGTGTTTGGTTCATTAGTATTATGTGAAGTTTTATTTTTGATATTATTTTGCGATACTAGAGGTTGGATGGCTTTAGATCGTTGGAAATTGATAAACAATTATTGAAGAGTCGATGTGTATAGGTATGAGAATATTCGTACAACGCCCTTCGATTTTTCATATTTTTACTGGAAAAATGACCATCGAGTCAAGAATTTCTTGCGTTAAAGTCTCACGCTGCGATCCGATGGAACGATGCTTCGTGCGAGCCGGTAACCGGAGAAGGGAAGCCTCCCCCAAAATTCCAGCTCCGAATCTCAGCCGAAATTCTCCCTGGAAACCCTCCGACGACGAACATCTGCTCCGACCGACGCGGAATCAATTTTGACCAAAAATTCCGAGAGACCAAAATGTTCCTTCTAATTGAAAATAACATCAGCAAATCTTCCTTACCGCGCCACGTCCTTTATCGGCATATCCAAAACACTATCAGAACCCGATATACCCCGAATTGCTCCAGTAGGTCCGAAATAAAGATTCATTATTTTCTCTCTTCGTCTCACCACGCATAATAAATCCCACTGCAAAACTCCTAGCTGCACGATCTCACCAGCGAACCACCGAAACTCGAGGAAGCGAAAGTAATAACTTCCTCGACGTGCATTCTCTCTCGACCATCCTCCTCTAAGGTTTCACCTTTGCGTCCTTTAATATTAATGTTACACCCTCCTTGCACATCGATAGCCCGTATAATAATCTCGTGCTCGGGGATATACATACGTATGGGCCCGTGTTTTTTCTTCCGGCTGGCCCCGGCTCATGTCGTCCTCGCACGTACGGCACACACGCTCAAAGCTGGAAGCATAGGGAGTAATGCGGCCGGTGCACTATCGGGCATAAATTATGCGCGCCATTAGATGCTAACTATGCTCCATGGCCAGGTATGCATCACCGAGCAACAGCTGATACTGGAGAGATAAGAGGGGGGCGGACGAGCAAGGAGAGCGCGCGAGGGAGAGAGAGCTTTATTTCTTCCATCGAGCCACGGCCATACCCGGATTTCCTCGTGCGGTTTTGTTCCGCGGATAATCGCTGCCCATGGAGGCCCGTTTTGAGTCGTTACGTAAATCGGATCTGATCGCGCCTAATTTATGAATTTCACCCGCTAAGCTGCCTCCACGGAGTTAGGGTTATCGGCAGCATTGCGGAGAAAGGATCTACGTGCTGAGTTTTATCTCTCCGCTGTGCGAGATTTAGCCCGTTGTCGTAGATAAATATCGCGGCCGAACGACTTTGGATAAGATCGCCTTCGATCCTAATGGCGGTACCGCGGTGCAGTACTTTCTCGAATCCGTTGAGATGGATCTTTTTGGGTTATGACGCTTGTGAAAACGAGCGTACTCGGGTACGTTTACATCGTGCACCCTACTAAGTTTATAAGCATTAAGATTGTCGGTGTTGATTAGATCTTCGATAAGATAATTCCGGCTAGTTGAGGATGGCATGCTCTAATTTTGCCAACCCTAATAGGTTTGTTGCTTTGCGTTTTACTTCTTGCATAAATGAGTGCAGCTTAATTACGATGGAATTTAATTATATCGACGTTATAACCCTCTTCGATATAATCATTCGCGAAAGCGACAAGAAGGAATATCTTTGTTTCAATGATGTTTTATCTTTTTGTCGAAAAGGCGGTTATCCTGGGTACGCTTAAGCGCGACTACTTGCGGGTGATCAGATATGGACGAATTTAGGATTATCGTTTAATAGCCTATTATGTCGTACGGTTATTTGGTACTTCGATAAGGAGCTCAGAGTTATCGATTGCCGATAAAGTAACGAGGTATTTTGGAAAAACGCCTGGGGCGTATCGAATCGCATTCTTTGGGTAAAATCAAGCGATTCCGCTGCTTGGACATTATCTCCAGGCACTCTGTTCGCGGCATGGCTCCCCTTGATGTGTTCTCGCGTGTACAAACGACACTAGGGGCTCCCGAGTACCGTCCCCTATCGCCACTTAATTACGGTACTGTCTTATCTGCCAGGAGTTGCGCCTCGCTCGTTTGTTCCTTTCCGATCGGTTTTATCGATTGTTCAGGACCGGCGAAGATCGACAATCCTCGAACACGAACGCCGTAGACCATCGATGTTTTAATTCGAAGCATACGAACGAGTAACCCTTATCTGCTCCCGCCTATTTTACCTCCTCAAGTGCCACTGAATTCCGTTCAAACCTGCAGCAGACTCGGGGTAATCATGCATCGCCGTCCTTTAGTCTTTCCAAATATCTCAAAAATGTACTTTTTAAAGACAGAGATATATTCGCTTATAATAGCATATCCGACGTTGCTTCGTGATTGGTTACTTGGAAGATTTCGAATTTTTCTTCCTCCAGTGATCTGTGAAATTATAATAAATTAATCGTGAATTTGTAATAAAAAATTATTATACATATTTTTTATTAATATTTTTTATGATAAAAAACCTTATGATAAAAAAAATGCATTTCTTGGATATTTGTACATCGCATGAAATATTTCTACCAAGCCGGTACTTGGATACTTTCTAACGAACGGCGATTTTATTGCCGGCTGTTACAACATTGTACATTCTAGCTTCTCGAGATCTCCTTTCGTGCGCTTTGAGTAATTTTCAATGAATGCACCGATTGTATTTCCCCGAAGTACGTCGAACTCGACCGACGGGTTGGTCACACCGGTTGCACAATCGCCGCAGAATACGCGCAACCTGACGTAGCAAGGTTGCACGAGGCCGTTACAAATCCATCAGCGTCCGCGTTTAAATATTTGTTTTATCCGGTTCGACGGAGGAGGAAAGAAGATCAAAGGGAACGGGAGAAAGGGGCCGCTTGATGTACAGATAATCGAGCGTCATGCAACGTTGATCCTATCGCTGCTCCAGCGCATCGTGTTCTTCTATCCCTGCCCTTGGGTCTTCCTCTCATGGTCCCAAAGACCGCGTTCTTCGATTATATTTCGAGCAAATTGCTTTCGCGATAAAAACTACCAGCACACGCGCAGGCACTCGTGAGTTGCGCGTACCGCGAGGAACGCGCTATAGCTCACTCGAGTATAGGTAATACATAATCTCTCCGCAGAAACACAATCTACGAATATCATTCTGCGCTGTTACATTCCAGGTGCGTGTATATATCTAAGGAAATGAAGGGGGCCCATAAAGTTCGAACTAATGTACCCTGCAGAGGGAAGTCTTGCAATACGCTGAGACCAAGTCGGATAGCGTGAAAGGAAATTTCACGTGCCTGCTTTTGGCCCATATCGTATACACTTACATGATATTTTTGCACGAACAAGAGCCTGTCAGACGTATCGCTTGTTTCCAAACTGTTAAAAAATACGATTAATCGAGGCTTACCCAAATTGGTCATACAGCGTGCTGGTTTTACGATAAAAACCACGATGAGATCGAATCCGAATTTACCTGAGGATTCCAAGCTGGTCATCCGAATCTCGGCTCGGTTTTCCCAGAATTCATATTTGCGCAACGGTAAACGGTTTTACGGCGATCCCTTTTAAAGTATCGTCGATGTGATCCTCGGCTCTAGTTACGGCGCTATTTACTTACCGTTTCTTAGCGCGATTTAACCGGAAGAAATCCATCGGTACATCGAACTATCAATTTCACGGATATCGGAGTCTATCGCTTTATCTCGAGCGTGTCAGCAGTGGATCTCTTCTTACCTCCTCGTCCTTACGCGCATCGGGCCGTAATACTGCTGTGGAATAATGCGATTGCACCGGCGTGCCTACGCTTCGATTCGGCCATTTTTCAGTAACCGAGACGACCATCACAAACGGGCCGCGGTAATGAGTTTTCTTTATAACCGTGGTAATGGCCGATACGAGGCGGTCTAATAGGAATCATTTGCCGCTTCCGTCGACGTCGGTACTTCTACCCTCCCTCTTTGCCCTTACCACTCCATCTCACAATGGGGGATGAATTGAAAATCTCCTCCGTGGTTCGTTAAACAAAATTTGTCCTTTATTTGCGAGTTACTTCGGGGGTTATCGAAACGTCGCTCTTCCCGTTATCTTCGCGCTCGTAGGAAACTACGATTTATCCTTCAAGCGTAAGTTTAAAGGGCGTTTTTATATAAGGGATAAGAGTATTAACTTGCAAATAAGAAAGCTTAGGATATTCGAATATCGTTGAACACTTTAAGTTGTATAAAAGATGCCAAGCATCAAGATGTATATATATTTAATATCAAATACCTTAAATCATCTAAAAAATATTAAATATATAGACAGCCGAGATGTAACGAATATCGAGATACATTTTCGAAATTTTTAATAACCCAGATTACTACCAAGATTATAAACAAGTCCATACGACACCACTAAACCCGACAATCTCCTAAGTATACTCAACGAATGAAAGCTGCTCAACCCTAAATCACGATCGATACACGATCATCTCGTACGTGCAGCAAGCGATTCGAGATATCCTTTCCGACGCGCTACCTCGAGGCACATAATTCTAACGCAATATCCCGATTCTTGTTCCAGGTTTCCGTGGCGACCACTGCGAGGAGAACATCGACGACTGCTTAGGAAATCTCTGCCAGAATGGCGCGACCTGCATGGACAGGGTAAACGAGTACTCCTGCTTCTGTCCGCCTGCTTTTACGGGCACGCAATGCGAGCTGGACGTCGACGAGTGCTCGGTGCGACCATCGTTGTGTCATAACGGCGCCACTTGCACGAATTCGCCCGGCAGTTACTCCTGCATATGCGTGAACGGCTGGACCGGGCCCGACTGCAGCGTCAACATCGATGACTGTGCAGGTGCGGCGTGCTTCAACGGCGCTACCTGCATCGATCGCGTCGGCAGCTTCTACTGCCAGTGCACCTACGGAAAGACCGGTAAGCGAGCCCGATAATCGCCCCTTATGTGACATCCGTGACGAAGAAATTCAGCGTTTCTCAACGATGTCGAATAAAACGCGATAATACCCCGCGGCGATCGAGGATTAAATTTACGATTCGCATTCTTGCCGTCCTGGATATACGGCTGTTGGGATTATATATATATACGTGTGTGTGTATAACGATGTTTGTACGAGGCCCGCGTTATTGAGGGAACGAGTAGATTTGTCGGAGGTTCGTAACGGATGGCGCTTAAATTGGCCGGCGATATCCTTCGGATCCTTGAACGATGATTTAGCTGGATTTAAGAATACGTGTACTCGTAACTCATCTCCGGCATTTAAATCGGTTGGAAATAGCGAAATCGCGTAATGCACGCTGGCGGTGCGTCGTAAGAATACGCATTATGCGAGGACAGGCTGTGAGCACTTATAAGCATTTATATCGTACAAGGACGCGAGGGTCTTATATGGTCTTCGAAGATATTTTGAAATGTAAAGGATTGATTAAACTCGAGGCATCGCGGAGCGTTTCGTTGTAACTCCTATTATCGATCGTCGCTGAACTTCGATTGGTCCGGTTTTTTGTCTATCGTTATATAATATACTCTAACGTGTCGCGTAATTAAATGTGAACTCCATGTAAATCGCGAAAGATTTGCTTGATAATATGTCGAGAAGTATTCCTCATCGCGAACGATACGACTTACCGATAAATCATCAAATACCCCAGCAGTTCGTTCTCTACATATTTCGATACACCAAGCGCGTATCCGTACTATCTAGAATATAGGTTAGTTGCAGTGTAGGGAGAAAAAAAAACATTACCAAGGCCAAGGGGTCAGTGACACTCGAAAGTATCGCGCACGTTTCCAGGGAACCGGCAACAAGAAGGGCGACTAGTTCTTGTAGGAACACGCGCAGTATCCGCTTTGTATTCGCGACCGGATCTCTACACGTCGTAGTGATTAGCCCGATGCCGATTATGGCTAGGGACAGGGTACCGTCGCAATCGTGTCGGCATTATGCATCGCGAAAGTATCGGCAGGTGCATCTGCACGTGCAACGGTATGATGCAGCCTCCCCAAGAGCGCAGAAGGGGTCCTTCGGAATCTCGAGATTCCGGAGAGTCGGGCCCCGGCCTTACCGAGCTGCGACCTTGAGGACTGAAAACGAGTTTCTGTCCTTACTCGCCTACCCGAGGCCGAGGAAGACGGTTTTCAGATCGATCGGCTCGACGGCGATCGCCAAATACAGGCATCCTTCTCGCGTCCCGACATTGTTGCGCTTCTTGCCCGCCAGCGTTTGCTACGTAGCACGCGTACCCTTGATGTTGGCCGATTCGAGAGATTTCTAATAAAGAAGTGCCGCCGTTTTAGCGTTTCTCGCGAGCGCTTCGAAGAACGGGAGTGACAAAACGTGGCCCCCGATGTTTCGCGAAGCTTGCGCAGTTTATTCTTTATCGCCGCCTTCTTGGCGACCGTGCGATAATTTGTTCCTCTAATCGTTTATTTGGATCAGGGATGGTTGAAGAGTGGGCCATGGTCGTGAAAACCACGTGACTATTCATAGTACTCCTACTGTCTGATGTTTTGTTTATAAAATTGATTATAAAGTTTGTGAGAAGAAATCATTATTTTCGTCTTATTGAAGTAACTTGATATTGAATATGTGTTAGTTTTATCTATGTTTATTTTGAATCCTAACTTATTTTTGGTTTAAATTAGTAGTTTTCTTATGATCACTTAATATGTATGATGTTGGTAGACCGCCGTTTATGATTTTAAAAAACACAGGTCGCCTGTAGTTATGAAAAGTTTGTCCACCCCTGAACCAGATACTGGGAATTATTTATGGATTACTCTGTATCAGTACTTGGATCATTTATTTATATTTTTTTACGAATTTTCGTAAAGATCAGCACGCTTTGACAGCGTTGAAAATAATAGATTTATATTTCTATAGGCTAGTTTAAAGGTCACGAATTTTCGCCTGCCAAAGTCATCGGCTAATTTTCTCACTCGAGAAAACGTATGCCGTGCAGCTTAAGTACCGTTTCAAGACAAGCTTTAGCGGATACCCGCCATTTGTAGGGAAGTATCTTTAATGAGCTCGAGGAAAAACAAACGTGGGAAAACGGATATCTTCTCGGAGTATAAAAAAGGGACGACATACGTTTAAAAAAGAACTACGCTACTTTTCGAGGGGATAAAACGGAAATCGTGTAATTGAAGCAGACCGTTTCGCGAGGGTCGAATGTACCATCTTAACACGTACGCTGCTTTCCAAGTGTACGCGCTCTTCCTACGTCGTGTACCTTCTCGAGGTAATAACCACGGCCAGGATGATTCCTTCGAGCAAAGGTTATTTTGATAATCTCTTTGAAAGCTGGCGGAATCCATTTACGATTCGAAGACATCGCGTCTAGGGTCCGCGCTGCTCTACGATCTCATTATTCCAGAACAGTTTAACGACTTACAAGAGTTAACGGATTCGCGATATACATACACGTAATGACGGCCTCTCGTGGGCCGCGCTAAGGCCTCCTAAGCTTTCTTTCCTTGCGCGCACAGATGTGGTTACAGTTAGTCGCGGGTGTACCCCTGCATCTCCACGGTATTTACTCTGGTTTATGTATGAATATCCCGCGGTCCAGTGTACCGTTATCGGGATTCAGACGTAAAGCGGACACGCAACGCGTTTCGGCGCTCCTTTTTGGATGGCGAATCGTGTATTGATCCTGTGCACTTCGTCGCAGGAAATTGACAGCATCTCAACGCGCGCGGATCGATACGTTCTTGACCTCACAAAGGTTGACTTCCAGGAGAAATCGATGGAGGTAGGATTCGTCTTTTAACGAAGAAGTCGTAACACGTTGAATGAAAGTTTGAACATTTATTACGCACATTCCGGACGTAAATTTTATGCATCATCTCCGTGGGTCTTAAACTTAATGGCCTGGTCTGTAATTTTATAGAGGTGATATCCGTGTTTTAATGAGCATCGCATCGCCATATTCCTGCCACAGCGAATAAGGATCGACGATTCGATCCTCCGTCTCTTAGATCGATCGATGTTGTTAATTATACGACACGGACCTCGAATTATCGTAGACGTTTTTGTGTTGCCTGCTTACCACATTTGCTTACCACTCGTTAATTCCAATAACTTAATCATTACTTAGCTTTGTACAGCCAGATAGACTCTCGTTTCTCCCATTTCCATACAGTTGGTTAATTCAGCATCTATAATATCCGTATAACGTGGATCTGAGGGTTTACGACTCCCAATTGAACGGTATATTTGAACTAGTCGCTGCCAAATACCTCAGAACCGAAGACACTTGGCGAGTCTTCATCGAGGAATTATCACAAGCTCATACGCGCATCGCCATCGATTGTCGATACAACGCGATGCGAATTCCCCGGATTTCTCCGCGCGGCTCGCACGAACGAGCAATTAGGCCGACTTATCGTACGCAGGCACACCGGCATTTCCAGTAATTTACTGAATGCGAATTGTCGATATAGCGAACGGAGGAGCGCTGGGATTTGCCGCCGCGCTCGGCTTCTCTCCTATACTTTCCTCCCGTTTTCCGGATAAGCCGCGTACGACGCGAGCCTTAATGATGTCCATCTTTGGACGTCTACGCTTTTGTCCCAGAAATGCCTCGAAGTGCCTTCGAAACGGCGTCGCCTCGAGCCAGCCTCGAGATCGACGAATTTTCGAGACGCAGTAGAGCTGCGATGAACGAGTCTTTGGTCTCTTTACAGGACTCCTGTGCCACCTGGACGACGCTTGCACGTCCAATCCGTGTCACGAGGGGGCTATCTGCGACACCAGCCCCATCAATGGATCGTTTACTTGCTCCTGCGCTACAGGATATAAAGGGGTCGATTGCTCGGAGGACATCGACGAGTGCGAGCAGGGTAAGTCGTTAATTCACTCACTAGTCTAACTGTTTATAAATATCAAGAGACACTGGAACTGTATAGGAGATTAGAGTAATACATGTCTTTAATCTTCCGCGAGTAACGGTTATTATCAAGTAACTTTTTTTGCCTCAAATTGACTCTCGATTTGGTTGAGATTCGCATACGATTGCCGATCAAAGAAGGACTGCATGAGTTGAGTGAAGGGTACTTTGTCGTATTTTGCTTTTGCTTCCTTTTTTACGAACAAAAAAGTTACGCAAGGGTTGAGTAGGGCAATGTTGCAATATGAAATCGCACTGATCATTTGTGAGGGGAGAGAAGAAATTGGTACAGTCCTGGAGAGTGGTCGCATTTGCGGATAATTTACACGTGAGCCTATTATCAGCCTGCCTAGAAGCATACTGCCGGCTTGTACAGCTCGCAAAAAGCGTGATTCTGCGGGGAATTTTATACGAGACATCGAAAAAATGCGGCCTTATAGGGACAGCCGGTTAATTAGGCTGCTAACAGTGTATAGAAAAACGTAAGATCGGATATCGTTCTCAGCCCAGTAAGGCCATACACATGCAACGCATTTATAACTGTTATTCAGTACTCTGTTCGCCATGCTGTTTCTCCTCTGCCTCGTACGTCTCCTACCATTTATTAAAATTACGTTCGGTGATTTTTGTAAGGACTTTACATTATGCACGAGACGCGTTAACTGGATACACGAAAGAGAAACCAAAGATCAGCATCGATCGCTTAACCGAGCGGCATAATGCGCCATGAATATTCAGATCGTAATATTTCGCTTAACGACGTTTTCAATCCACACTTCCACATATTTCGATCCGGCCGCGCAGGATGGTAAAATAATCTGGTAATACAAGATTGAAATAAAGGCATCCCCCGATAATCCTACGGGCAGTTTATGTAAATGCCATGAGAATATACGACCATAAGTTAGCGTAATTATCCGTAATCGCCGAGTCATCTGACAGGAGATGATCTTTACCGCCGGTGAGATTATTTGTTTTGATTGGTACGTTAAATGAATTGTTCCACTCCGTTTTACCGGTCAGCGTCTATTTCGAAAGTGATCGCCCTGTGAATCGAAAATAACGAGTGCCCCGTAAGCACGGTGGGGCGAGAGGGATAGTTATTAATGATCGGCCGGATTCAGAAACGTTGAAATCCCGATCGAGAGCGCTGCTACTGTGTATGGCCGAGCAGGAAATATCTGCCGTAGATCTTATCCAGACGAAAAACCTGTTCGAGTCGCGCTAAAAGACCAGGGGAAGACATAAATTGATAGTCGATGATACTGAATTTTGTGAGAGAGCGAAGATTTAGAAACTATTTGTTATCCGCACCTTTAATTAGCTCAGCTCGCAACTAGTTTCGAAATGCAGCCACTTAATCCATTAGCAGGATCGTTTTTTAGAATGCAGGAGCAAAGGACGTTCCTTTTCTGAAATTACGTTAATTCTAAACTAATTGCTCAAAGAGCGAACTCGAAAGGGCACGCATTAAAGCTGCTAAGTTTTCGAGCAAACCTTGATATAAGGAGGACAATCTAACCGATCGCGATTGTCGAAACAAATCTACCGTTAAGTGTGCTTACGTCTAATGAGCTTTAATCTGCGACATTTCGCACGATGACGAATGGGGGACATCGGGGCAGTGAGATTTATCGCGAACAATCGTACTTTTTGCGGCACCGCTCCGCCAGAAAAATCTCTCATCACCGGCCACGGAGAATTTTAAATCGGATACTGATGAGATTAAGTGATGGTCCAGCCTCACGAAAGGTCAATGCGCCTGTTAATACTTCGTACTTGTGAGTGTGCGTTGGTACGCGCATGCGCGAGTCCTTGTGCGCGTTAATATCGTTCCATCAGCGTGGGCAGCGTATGGTAATGACGAGTCAATCGAGGACACGCGAGCAATTCTTAAGATCGATCGGCCAAATATTCCTACTTCGTTAGAGGCACCGTTGATAAAGCTATCTGTAATGGCTCGGGGTTAAACGTCGCCCCGTCGCTGCGTTGGGCAATTCCAAACGCACGATAATCCATTCATTTCGAGGCCTGTCCATCTATGGGACGACAACCGATCGGTTTGCTCCTTACATCGACGATCATTAGCACCGTTTTCAGTACACGCTTTAAGTGTATTACGTACTTCGTTATATTTCATGGTTTGCCGTCCCAAATGACTTTCTCGTTGTGCACTAGCCAGGTCTACTGCTTCGTTCGAGCGATCTGTCGACTACAAGCAGAAATAGGAGGAGTGCGTTACCGATTTACAGCAGCGGTGATGAAATAAATTTCCAGTTATTAATAGCGAAAGTAGCATAAAGTCTCCTATGGCTGATTATGGTGTAGGATTACGATTAATGGAGAGCCGTGAAGGAATAATTGCGGTATCTTGTTAAATTGAATGTAATTATAATTTTACAAGTAGGTTTAGATGTCGTAAATCGCGTTAGTGTTCATATTTCAAAGATGCTTTTATTCCCTACATATGTATATCGCATTACTTCTCAGATTCATAAATCACCGATATACAAACAGATTTCCATTGAGGGCAAGGTTTAACCTTAATTCAAACGTAAGTAGCCGAGGCATTTTTGAAATATTTGGTGGCGGCTTAAAAACCACGTGATATTTTTCGAAGTACTATACAAGCATTGCTTCCTTTATTGAAAGATGGCGTTAAGGAAATTCAGAATAGGGATTGCAGTTCTGTTGTTCAAGAGACGATCAATATAAGCAAGATGGATGCACGATGCACGGAGTAAAGTAATCGCAGCATCGATGTGTGCGATGGTAGGCCTCTACCGTTGGTGAAGATTGAAAACCCACACGGGGTAGATCGATGTACGAGGATCGATCGATTACGATCGATTGATTCGGCACCGGATCCATTTCGCCGGTCGTAGGGCTTGCAAATCTTCGTTCTTATCACTGACTTATCGCTGACATCATCCTCGATCCCTCGTAAGCGATCCGCTATAAGTGGAAAAATCTTGGACGACGTATTACGATAATTCCGCCTGAATACGCTGGATGCAAAGATACAGAGCGACGTTTCAGTCGATGCATGGCAAAACGACGAGCGATTCAATACTTGGGCATCCTTTTAATCTTAGAAGCAATGATCGACCGCGATGTAAATAGAGAACCAGTATCCGAGGCTTGATAATGAACGAGTAATAACCAGAAAGACTCGAGATTTTAAATTATTCCGATCATAATTCCGCGTGCAGCGCCCGGCGACGTACGCGCGTTGAAACAGAGATCAGTTCGAGTAATTAGGAACTAAATTATTTAATATCTATTTTAAACGTGCCACAAGCGAAGGGCACCCCAAGCCTTGTACCGGGAATGTATCCGCGCAATAAATGAAAGATTTACGCCCCCTTTAATTTACGTCGCTTGGAATATTGCTCCGGTACCCGCATTAATCTCGCATCTTTAATGCTAATCAGCCCTGCGCGCTTAACATTTTTCCACGCGGCTGGTTTCGAATTAACATTACCATATTTTACGCTGTATAATGTTAAAATGTCTCCAGCTCGGCGAGATCGGAATTATGATCCGAGACGCGGAGTTTCGCGGGCCGCGCCTCAGATTAATGATGTGCGATACAAACGTAAATAAAAGCGAAGATCAATCGTCGTGCGGAATCGGGTATAGAATTAGCGTAAACTAGTTTTACTAGTTTAACCGCGAACTTGGATCGTTATTAATGACGAGCCTATTCTGGGCATCACACGCGCGAACACCTGCGGGGTCCAGCCTATCCTTAATAAGCATCCTGCGACCACTTCAATTTACCCCCCTTCCCCTTTTCTCGACCTTCCTCTTCCACCTCTCTCTCTCTCTCTCCCCTTTTTCTCCTTCCTTTCCACCGCATCACGCATCTCCAACCGAACTTGTCATTCGCGCTGGTCTTCCCTGCCTCTTTGGGGAGGAAGGAGCGAGGAAGGAGACGCGCTATTCTCGATAGGAAGGTTCCGCATGACGTATCGGCTCGGTCCAAGACGAACGCCATTATTAATAATTCCCCAGAGGTAATTGATGGTCGCGGAGGAATTTATGCTCCTTTCTAACCGCGCACTTAGATGGTAATTCCGATCGGCCGAACATTTGTCCACGGGAGATCGCATCGGCCGCTTTGCCACGGACGTTCGTTTAAACCCGTTCAATGTAGCGCCCTGTTCCTTCTTCTCTTCCGTCCGAAGCGAGTCGTAATGAGAAAGGGGACGCTTGTGGTATTGTCCGATTAATCGTACGGCGCTTCTCGGTATCGCGCCTCCTCTGTCCTCCCTTAAAAGCTTACGACGCGTCATCTGACATAACAAACCGACGTTTTTGGGATTATCTCGTATCTCGATCTCCGAGTGGGAAACATAAGGATTTATCCATGGATCGTAAAGGGTATTATTCGCGTCGCAATTATCACGAATACCGTTGTCGGTACCTGCGGTTATTCTTAGATCGTTAAATCTAAGCGGTGATAAGCTGCGTTTATTTATTATGTTGGTGGTATATTATCATTGGTAAGCACCGTTCCTGCTAGTTACAGTGTCGAGTATGACGAGTCGTACAGAATGTACAGTTGCAAACTCTGGATCGTAAAGTTGTCGATCGAAGGATAAGGCCGGAGGGAATAAAGTTAAATCCTGGGCGTTGATATCAAATCGTCGGGGCCGCGACGGGCCATTCGAAGACGATTGAAACAGTAGAAATTAAGCGGCCGTTCTACGTGTGCACGTAATACACACGGTTAATGGGTTTGTAATTATGCGGTGGACAGCCAGTAGTCGTGGGTTAATTAATAGTCCGGCAGAGAATCGAGCACAGCATGGGGCCCACACACCTCGGCGATTTCCTCCTTATGTATCCACGAGTGGTTTATCTCTTCGCATTATCAGCGTGGATTCGATTTGAGGCATTACGGTACAGTGCTTATCGTCGATTCCCCCGCTGACGGGCAGGAGTGCGCATGACGTCTCTTAGAATGCCGCACGATCGAAAAAAATGACAGCGGTGCCGATAATTGGATGACCGTACCGTTAATAGAAAGGCAGAATTGATAATCGAAACAATTATCCCTTCTGCGATAAGTAGAAAGTTTTAGCAGACGAGCGATCGTTGTGAATCACGGTCATCTGTAATATTCATGATATCATACTTATCGATATTTATTTTTGAAATTGAAACAAACGCAAAGCTTGCTTATACTTACTGCAAGGAAGTTTTTCACCAGAAGAAATTTGCTTCAAATTTTGTATTTCAAGCATAAGCATCTTCGCATTAAATATGGACAGAAAATTTGAAATTTAGATACCGCCTTATAATATCGATATTAAAAGTGTGATCTTAATTTGAATCTCTATCTCGTAAAAAGTGAATATTAAAAAGCAAGGCTATTTACATATTCTTCTCCTCTATAATGAAACTCGGATCACGATTACAGATTTCCTTTCCTTACCGTTACCTCGTGGCTAGTCTATCGAGACTTTGCCAAGCCGGATCGATACTCTTTACCGCTATTATCAACCCCACGAATCAGGATTTAATCGATACTTTTTCTCCGCGCAAAAAGAATGCATTAACTGCCTCTCTAACAAGGACAAAAGCCATCGGAGAAAGTTCAGGGCGGCAAGAGGGGCCATTAACCGCGTATAGGACTCGCTGTACGACCGAGATCGCGATCGGTATGTGAACTCGTTTAGAGAAAGAGATTTCGACTGGGTAGAAACACCTGGAAACGTCTCGAAGAAAATCCCTTTCGTTCCTGGGCCACGATAATAAATACGCACCGAGGACCGTAGGTGAGCACGCCGGTTAATACGTTTCGTTTCAGACAAAGACACTTCATTAATAATCAGAAGCCCTTCTTTTGTATTCCTCGCCCTGTACGCGCCTTTCTCCTCGACCCGCGCAGCCCTTCCTCCGCGAGATGAAAGTCCGTGCTGTTGCCACAGACTTCCTTCTCGCATTAGTAACCAACCCACAACTATGACTCTCCGCGTTAATCAAGCGTCTCAGAATTAATTGGATTTCGGTGGTGAGCGTTAACAATCGAGCTGGTTTGCACCCAATAGGCGGAACGAACCTCGCCATTTCGTTCCACGGACGTTGCAAAATTCAATGATTATTTTAATCGTGTATTTTGGTACGATATTGCGCTTCCATTAGATCTGCAGTACTATGATACTTGCTCGTACGATGTCATTATCGTAATTAATACAATAGATGGAGGTATAATATGCTTAATAAAGGAATCATTATGCAGATATCTATATACGCCAAGGATGTATTTTCAAGCAGATTTACTTTCAATCCTTGTCCACGCATTCAGCATACTAATTACAATACGTATAACGCACTCATTGCCAGAAAATACGGATAAGATCAAGACTGCTTCTAGAATCAACGTTAAAAAATAACTAGCACATCGCTCGTAACACGTCGACGAGTACAATGTCTGCATCAAAAACCCGCAACGTGCCTCGAGCATTTAAAACAAACCCCAGAACCTTCTCACCTGCCTATCGCATATGTACACGTCAGGATCTTATCGTGGAAAAAAATCTCAAGGCGCGCGCTCGTGATTTTGGGAACCGAAAAGTCTCGGCTGCCGGCGCTTTGAACCGGTCTCGAGGATCCTCGAACAAACCCACCCGCATCTCCTCGACCGTTAAAATTTTTTCCATCCGCACGAGGACTGAATCGAGGATCCAGGTTTTTCTACGAGCGGCCTGCATTCGAAAACCCGTTCCCCCCCTTTTTGCTGGCTGACAGTACCGTGCGTCATGTCTCGAGCACCGGGATTGTAATTAGGAAGACATTACTCAAAGAAGGCCCCTTTCCTCCGGGGATCGGGCCGGTCCTTCGCGAGACTCCTTCCGTGGGCCCTCGGGACTCTCAGCTTCGGGGGCGTGCCATTATCCGGCTCGAGAGGGAGGAAGGAGGAACAAATTGTCTGCAGATTGCCATGCCACGCTGTGGCAGACCGCCGCTCCGATGACAGTGATATAAAGAGCAAACCAACCCTTGGGCGCGACGTTTTGTATCCTCGGTGATCGGGAGCTTCTTCCTCCTCGAGGATCCTCGAGCAGTTCATCCTGGATTTATCGCCTCCTCTCGCAAACTCCGAAATCTTCCGATCGTTCGAATATTGAAATCGTGCATTTGCTCGAGGTACAATTTATTAACACTGCTTTGGACTAATAATAAAAATGATCATAGGATTTGATGGAATATTCGTTTGAGCGAGGAATTGGAAGAATTGGTTGTATATATCTATGATCCTGGCTCCTCTGTACGTTATTATAATATTGAATTACATATTGGCACTTATACCGATCGTAGTTTTTGTCCGGAATCATTTGTCATTCCGTATTAAGCTGTATTTTTTGAAACCGGTATGCCCAGAATTTATACGTTATCGATTGTAGTTCTATCATATCTACTCTTTTTCACGTGGCATATATGACCTAAAATTCGCGAACTTAGTGGAAACAAGAGAAGCTACAATGTACTCGTGGCTTCACGTGCAAGCATTACAAGAGCTCATCTCGCAGATTAGATCCTAACGCCATCGCGCCTTACGGTTAATATCGACAGGCAGATAATAGGAGTGAGTTACATATTAAATAATAACCGGTATAACGTAAAAGTCGAGGCTGCTTCGAAAGCCTAAGCTCGAGGCTCTTTCCAGGACTCGCTTCGGGACAGAGACGACTCCCTAAGGTCTGTGATTATCGGCTTTTAGCGTTCGTCCGATTTTCCAGGAGCCGTCATTTCCTCGGCGCTTATCTCACCACATTTAAGGGTTTTAATGCCGGCCGGTGATCGGGGCGACGTTCGCGCCGGCCTCCCTTCCCGCTCGTCCCCGCGACCTTCTTTTTTACATCCGCGGCGCTTTGATAACCAAGAGTCGTTAAACCCTGAAAGGACGTCCGCCCCTTCCTCCGCGCCGACGATCGCCCCCGGCGCTCGGGAGATCCCAGGACGCGATAAAGGCCACGGTGCTCCCGATCGTCCGGCAAGAAATCCCCTCGGATTAGTTTATTAATGGCCACCGGGCATAATTATCGAGCCGTCTCCCTCCTTCAAAAAGGCCCGCGCCATTTTCGCGGCTTGATTCCTCCTGCCCCCGAGGCGCATGCGCTTATCGCCTTCCCCGCCACGCCGTTTTGGCGGGACGATAATTTCAGTCGCGGCCGGAGCGTTTACGAGCCGAGGCCGCGCGGAATCGGCTGGTTATTTCGAGATAATCTTGGATAGCCGACAGAAGAACGGCTCGAGTGGGCCTCGATCGGAATTGCGGTCTAATTATTCCATTTTATTCCGGAATACCTCTCCTCCGCGCATAAGCGGGTCGTTTAATCGCGGGGGCTTCATTACGTCTGTAAGTCGAGACTTAGCACCGCACTGACTGGCACTTCGGCGCGCCGGTTAAGGACTGCGCTCGGATTTTATTATCGTTCTTTAAAGCTCCGTGTCGTATTCGTGCCCCGAGAAGGCGTGCTTTCGAGGGATTACCGGGGAGTGGGCGTACCCGCCCTTTTATGTCGTAATCGGGTGTAAGGTTGATTATAGTTTAATTTGATTCGTCGATTTGCATTCCTCGGGTACGGTATGAGCGAAGATAAAGATATTTGGGGTTCGAGACGGGTTTTTAGAATTTATGCCGAATCTGAGATTTGTAACGTACTCAGAGATAGCTTAGAGATAGCGAAGACGAAGATTTATTTATTTATCGACTGTATTTTTCTTAATAAAAAGACCGATTATTTAATGATAAAATCGAAAAGTATATGGACGCAAAATATGAAAACGCTGATGCTTTTTAAGACAGTCTCCCGAAATATACAAGTTGCACTTTTGCCTGAGTTATTTAATCGGTAAAATCTTCTAATTCCGAGGACCGGCTTAATTTATTCCTTGACTTCCTGAAGGCGTACGTCCGTTGAGGGAGGTAAGGTCGCCTTATTTTGTGCGACGCAGCGATTCCTCTCTTATAATTCGTCTCCAAGGGGCCGCCGTCGCGAGAAAGAAGTCCTCCTGTCTGCCTTCTTTCTCCCGGCTTATAAATATTTACGCTGAATTCCTGAAAACGTCGGGCCATTTGCAGCGAAGGACCACCGCAAACGAGGCGGCCTACCCTGACCGCCGTCCGGTGTTGAATTACAGCAACGGTGTGCACCCCGAGGTCTCCAAAGTTCTGCAGGACGCGAAGGTGACACCGTTGAGATGTCATAATTTTTGACAGCAAGGTGGAACTGGTTTGAAAAAAAAATAATGCGGCGATACTTTGACTTAATTTTAAGGATTGGGCGTTGTCTCAACGATATTCATTTTTTATATTTCTCTAAAAGTGTCTGCTTATTTATTTGCTTATATATTTTGCAAAATGCATATTTATATAGAAGGAAAAAATTACAATTAGAGAAAATATTGTGATAAACTATCATAGACGAACAAGTTTGTGCAAAATTGGATGTGCATTTCAACAATCTTGGTATTTCACTTGAGTCGCATGGTGCGCACAAAGCCAACCTTTATCAAAACCATAAGACATCTTACTCCTTCGACACCCTCAATATGCCTCAGGCATGTAATATTTTCAAGATTTCCGAGAAAGCCTCGAATAACTTTTGAAAAGCAGCCTTCGTGACGTTTTACTCGATAAAAGTACCGACCTCGAATTATGATAATGTACGAAAATAGGAGGACAAGTGCACGTCACCGTACGGACAAGGGATCGGCGGCGCTGCACGGACGCATTGTACATACTTCGGGGCGAATTATATTTTCATCGTAAATCCCGTAGCGTGTAACACGATATCATTTTTCGGGGCCTCCTTATCGCGTAACGGACTTCGTGTGAGTTCCGCAAACCGTCCATTGCGTGCCAATGCAAACAACGCGGTAACGCACGCCCCTTCCTTCCTCCTCGCCCGCCACCCTCTCGTCGACGAAGTTGAGCCTGGAGGATCTCCACCTCTTGGAGGTAAGCAGGTCTCCGCTCTCTCTACCTGCCTGCTAAACAAAGACCCATTGTTACACCGAAATTTGGCAACGTTGTCCTGACAATGGTAAGCCGATACGACCGGAGGCAGTTCGTATACCTGGCCGGACGGCGCATACCTGCGACGCCTCGGAAACCCCCAACTTCGTCCTCCCAAAATCATCGACGAGCTGCACCCGCGTCTGCGAAGATGATCCGGGTGCTCGACGACTTCCGAATTTTTTTTCACCGCCTGACTCCTGATCGATCGATCCTCGATCCCCCCTGTCCCTTTCTGCCCGGGTGGATAATGCCCGAGCTTTCTGCAATACCTGAAAGTATTTCTTTCGAGAGCGTCACACTTTTGCGCGGGAAACTCGGGGAGAAGGTCTCATTGGCGATGAGCTTGCGAATCTTCTAGTTTATATGCTCTCGAGAAAAAAGAGAGTACATTACCGTGTAATCATGCGCCATTAATGGTTTTAAAGCTTCACTTAAACGCAATCAAGGGTTTTTGCGGTAGTTGGCTAGATAGACGCTGGAAGAGAGAGAGAGAGAGAGCTAAATCTGATCATCACGTGTACTTGAGAAACCGACCGATAAGTGATTTTTTTTCGATCTAGTGTCACGAAGAGGATTATAAATCGTTGTAACATTTGCATTTAAAGTATACTCTCGATGTATCTTAGATGTTACAGTCTATGTAACTTACGACATATCAATTCTATAGCTGCATAATTGCGGACAAGGGTATCCTTCATATTGGACTAACTAACCGTTGAGCAAAAACGAAGCCAAACTGCAACTTCAGTCATCTATTCCTAAACAATCGTGTTAATAGCGGAAAATTGACATTTCGCAAAAGACTATGCATATAGGTGTAACAATAATTATATGTAATATTCGCTCTTAATATCATCTCCACCTGGTTGCTTTACGCGGTACACCCAATTCATCGAGTCTCCACATAAAAACGGTTAAAGATACTCTATACAATCAGCTGTGCTTACATCGATCACGTATACCTTCGCATGAAGATCCTCCTAACAATTAGTTCGCGAAATTTCCTTTTTTCGCGACAATTGACGGACGACACGAGATTCAGCCGGAAGCCGATGAAAAGCAGAATCTCATATTGGTCGCTTCTCGGAGCGAGGGCAGGGACGAATCTAATTAAACCTTAAATTGTTATCTTAACTTTAATAACGGCCATAATGACGTCGCTCCCGGGCCGCGGCTCTGTTATTATCTAGATTGCATATTTTCTGGTAGATTAAGTTCCTTAAGCGTTGCGCCACGCAAGAAGCACGGCCAGTGAGGAGCCCTTGCCACCGGCGCTACTCGCAACTCGCAAACTGCACTGCCGAGGAAATACGATTGATCGATTATCCGCGGTTATTATCGTGATGCTGAAAGACGAGGACGTTGGTCCTCTACTTTATGGAGAAACCAGCGGAGCGGCATTAAAGGTATCCGTATTAAAATTCAACAGCCCCGCGGAACTCCTTATAACCGTTATTACGTTAATTATGGTAATCGGGTTTCGAGGATTCTTACCGATTTTTTTGCATTCCTTGGTCCGCAACTTGCATAGGGAATTTCAAGCTGTTTCAGGTCCCTTTTCAATAGGAAATTCCTCCAGTCTACCTGCTCCTTGCGTCGTCGCGCACGCTTGACAAGTAAGAAAGGAATGCACGGGTGGAGACACAAGAATATCTATTTTCTTTCAAGTAACTCTCCTTTGAAATCGTATCTTGCAATCCTCAAATATTACAAGCTTATCTTTCGTTATTGTCTACTTAAAAATCATCAAGCAATGAACACTACTGCTACCGAACACGTCTAAGAATCTCGACAGTACTTCGATGCAGTGCTCGCCCACTCCAACGATCCACCTACTTTACCTACAACCAACATGCGGTATAACTCGAGCAAGAAGCTGTTCCGAACCCAGTGTCTTCATTTCTCTCGTAAGATTAGCAAAAAAAAATCCTTCCAAAGTCCAGGCAAGCGTATCAGGAACACTTCGCATTTTCGAAAGCTGCCGCCCTTGAACCGCGGTCGAGAACTTGGCCCCCAGGTCCCCCCAGGGCGCGACTCTCGATCGCAAACACGGCTGAGCAATGCGTTTCTTATTTCCGCCTGCGCCCTCGGCTCTCCCCTTTTCTCGGCCTCTCAAACGTCGCGCGCGGCGACAGCAATTACCTGGGGTCGGAAAAACGGCCGGCGAATTACACGAGGCCGGTATGCGAGCGTGCCAGGGGGCAGGAGGCGGACGCCACTTTATAAACGGCCGCGCCACCGCTCCTCGTTGCTCCTGGAAAAGCCCATAAATATTCCTGGTAATTGTACGCGTTGTCCTGGGAACGCCGTAACGAGCCGCGGCACCCACAGCGTTCGGGACAGTCCGGGCAGCCTCCTTCTCTTCCTTCGGCCAGTTTCTTATCGGGCACCGACCTACGCCCTGGACGAGCAGCAGCGATAGCTCGTTCTTGCAGGACAAATACGAGATTCTAATAACGCGAATCGAAAGAGGGATGTTTGGTTGTGTGTGTGTGTGTGGGAGTAATGATGAGTATGCCGATGAGTATGCGGAGACTGGAGTTTGTATGAATAGTCTGGACGCTGTAATAAGCGCTTTTGGGAAACTTCGAAGGATTTGGTTAATATTACTTGGTTCATGGATATCGCTTATATTGATCGATTGATAGTGGAGTAACATTGGTAAAGCAGTGTTATGGATCGAGAGAGAAATTTGTACTTGCATAATATTTTGAATATGGCCAAGATACTGTTGTATGAATATACACCGTGCTGTATACGATGCTTTCTCTGTGCAGACGTAAAAGAAAACGATTAAGCTCGTCCGCTGCTTTTTTCACGGTACCGAGGGTTTCGAGTAACGCACGGTATAGAAATATAATGATTTGTGTTATGAATGATGTATGCTTGCGATTGATTGGCCGACCCGACCGGAAAGGTACGGATAATTCTATTAACTTTCGCTGACGGTATGACGATTTTGTCCGTAAATCTTTCCTTTTCTTCGTTGTATCCACTTGGCCGGCAAAGGTTCCTGCTCTCGGTCATTATGTAGAAAGTGGTATCACGATGTGATTTGAATGATCGTCGATGTAAAAAGCAAAGGTTTCGACTACGTTCCTGCATCTCGTTCGCTTCTTCTTTCGTCCTAAAACCAGAGAACGAGGCACTTGTCGCAATTTATGCGTATTCCCAGGGACTTGGTCGACGACGCGTGGGACAGTGGCCGACATTCGGCTCGCGCTGCAGCTAATGAAGCGCTCATTTCTGCGAGCAGCACGGTGCGGGGACACCTTGTAAACAGCTGACAGATGTAATTGCTTTATCGCAATTAGCCCGAGCTATTATACATAGCTCAGCGAAAAGGAAGCAGTACCTTCGAAACGCATTCTTGGTTAAGAGGGCCAAGTCGCCGGGGATGGAATCTACTCGGCAGCTTCCTTCTTATGGTCTTACGGCCGGGGCCAGAATTTCCCCTACTCTGCCAAAGGCGGTGCTCTGGAAAAAAAAAGAAAGAAAAAAGAAAAAACTCGACGAGTTCGCCAATTAAGGCACACTATCCGTGCGTTTGTCGCGCGTCCCACGGGAAATGCACCTGTGGAACCCAGGCCAGTCGTGTTCTGCTATTAATTATCATGCGCGGCACGTCGAGGACAGTTTTAATTATCGTTTCTTCGGGGGAAGATGCGGAGCCGCGTGAAAAATTTTCATCTCCCACCACGCTCAATCCCCCAACGCTCGGAATTTCTTAACCGCGTTCGTGGGAAGCACTTTCCATTAAAAGAAAAAAAAAATGCATCGCTTATGAGCCCGATCGCGAGAAACCGGATGATAAACTTTCACTCCGGCGCATTCGTGATTATCGGATCGGTCCTCCTGAAGTGTTGCCAGATGTGCGTGTATCGTGCGAAAAATGAGACAAGCCAGGATCATATGGAAAATGCGAGAGATGAGAAGAATCGTCGTATCAGAAAATGGAATGCACGATGAATTTATCGAGGTTTATCGAAATCCATTTTTGCGGGACAAATACTTGTGATTTTCGATTTAGCATAATTGTCGCCTTCAGAACGTAAGATAAATATTACTAATATCAGAGTTACAATAAAAGAGGACGTTAAAAATACTCAAAGTATATTAAAATGTATGTTACACTATCAATTATAGAATAGTTATCCTGTGCCATTTTTCAAGAGACAAAACCGATTTTCTACCAGTGATTCTGATTCATTTCGAAATTGCATAAAATTATCTTGAAAATGATCGTGTGCTCCTGCCACATTTGACTTAATTAGTCGACTCATTTTGACCAACCGTCCACTTTTTATATTCCAGGATCACCTTGCGAGCACGACGGCATTTGCGTGAACACACCCGGCTCCTTCGCTTGCAACTGCACGCAAGGATTCACGGGTCCAAGATGCGAGACGAACGTGAACGAGTGCGAGTCTCATCCCTGCCAGAACGACGGTTCCTGCCTCGACGATCCTGGGACCTTCCGCTGCGTTTGCATGCCTGGTAAGTAAATTCACGATTCTTCCCGCCGCGGAATTTATCCCTTTGTCGCGACGCGGCGTTGCTCTTTGTGCGCGCCTCTTGAGCGTCGTACCCTCAAGTATCGGAGAGCGCGGGATGATTCGCGTGACCATAAACGAACCACATCCGAGTGCGCCTCGGTCACTTTCACAAAAGCAATTCCTCGAAGCGTTCCACTTACGTTCGCGAGCGTAACACCTTCGTGGACCGCCGTATACCGTATGCTCCATTATCGATGCAAGGCCCTACGAGATCGCGCCTACTTTGGCGGAGACCACCCTAGCAAAACATGGAGCCATTATTCTCCTACGCCGTTTCATGCCACGGTATTCTCCTATCTTCGGATCGCTATCTATTCAGCTGCTCGCGTGGCCAAAGCTCGAACAGCTTTGAATTTGTCAAATCGATTATTAGAAAGGTACGTCATTCCACCAGTCTGAGTGTGAACCTGCTTAAGGTCAGATCCAGTGGATTAGTTGAATCCAATGTCGAACTACAAGTTTACTTCGGAGCACGGGATAACGCGGATGTATGACGAAATTACTGGCTGGTTACGTCATTCGCCTATTTCTATTCAATATTTATCCCGTGATTAATCGACGGGTAATTTGTCAAGTCGCACGACGCGTATCCTATATAGCGAGCATCAAACGTGACCTACCACGATCCAATCGCTAAGATTATCGATGCACCGATCGAATATAAAGTACTATCTTGTTACGCGATCGGAGCGAACAGCGAGACACACGAAAATCGCCGAGCGAATGGTGAAGGAAATGTCGGTTTCAAACGTAGGATCCAACTGTAGGATTCGTCAGTAGCGCGAACGATCAAAACGTGTACCTCCGAGGAAACGAAGCGCCTTCTCCGCGTTTTCGTGGAAAAGCTCGCTCGCGCGAAAAGGGCAGAGGCGTAGATCCGGTGTGCGCGATAAAGAGTACGAGAAACGCGGTAAGCCCAGGCCAGTCCCGCGGTGTCGTCCGTAAATTCCTCCGAGATGACAGTGCCGCGGTTTGCATTATCCGATAAGGCGGCTGCGGAAGGGCAGCGACTCGTTTCAGCTTTTTAAAGACCCTAGCGCGCGATCAACACGCGTAAGTCAGCCTTAATTGTTTGACGCCACGGACGATGGTCTATCTTCGCGGATGCAAGCCGGGCCGTTTAAGGGCCCAGCCTGGACTCCCGTCGAGATCCTGCCGATCGATAATCGATGCAATCCGCGCCGAATGAACGCCCGCCAGGATATCGCGTGGAATCGCGGAAAGGCCCCCTCCTAGTCTCTCTCCTCTCAGATCCTTCGAGGCCATCTATTTATCTCCCGAGCGTTTCCCTCTAACCGCGAGAATCAGCGAGGATAAGGGTGATGGATGATAAATTGCGCGGAGCACGCTCCGCGGTACAGCCCCTAAACCTTCCTGTCGTGGATTAGAGAAGTGATACGGAGGATCGGTATAGGTCTTTCGTCCGCGGGGAAGATTTCACGAATTTCGCGAGGCTCGAACTTGCGCGCAATTGCCATTGAGAAATATCACGAGAGAGAGAGAGAGAGAGATGTGAGAATTAGCAACTTCCTTCATCTCTTACGACTACAAGGATGTATGCTTAATACACTTAACTATATTATATTATATCGATATCATACATTTCTAACATCGTAACCTATATTACATTATATCGATTTCATACGTTTTATCAATAACACTCACGAGCCCAGGCTTTCGTAGAAAGACGAAAGCTCGCCTCCACGGTTTCGCAGCCGTGCTCGGTCCATGCCGTAACCAAGCCACCACGCGTCCGGCGTTGTCCCGCTCGCATTTATCACGTCCTTCGGCACAAAAGGCTAATTGATATTCGGCGCATAAGGAGGTACATATGTTTGCATAAGAATATAGCGTAGCCGAGGGCGAGGAAGCACGAGGTACGCTTATATTGGCGGTGCGAAGGCAGAGGTGGGGCCAGCCTCCCAGAGGTGGAATTACTTGGCAAAAATTTCATTTACGTATTGTAATTCGCGTCGGTACTGCCTCGCCCGCCGAGGCATGCCCGATTAATTCGCGTCCGCTCGTTCGTGAATTTAATCTCCTCTCGTATTACCAGATCCCCCTGGTTTCGGGCGCGCACCTCAGCGCCGACGGACGAATGTCCCGGGGTAGCCAGATGGACGGGGCCCCGGTGCCGGCCTAAAAACGAACATCGGGAAGGGAGATGGGCAAGATTAAACCGCTATCGCCACGCTCAAATTGAATATCTCGCGTTTCGGCCCGGCTCGTTCTCGTTTACCGCTTTCTCGAGCGGCGCGCCGATGAAGCCGTTGCAAAACACACCGGCGGTGGGCCAGCGCTGAGAGAATGATTTTCTCGGTGGTAACCGGTTCGACGGAGATGCCAGGACGCAATCGTTGCCATGCGAATCCCCCGTGTCGCTTTATATTCGTTCACTCGCACTCTTATAGAAGCGCGATCCCTTTATCGCGACTCGAGTGCGTTGCCGTTAGGATCTCCCGATAGCCCTTCGGCGTTGCGGCCATTTTTGCGACGCGCCGTACACAGGGCCGCGAGGGTTTTTTCCACGTGGAGGCTGGCTTTGCTCAAAGACTTGGTAGAGGCGGACGATGTTTTCTAGGCACGGCGCTGATGTTGCGTGAAAGATAGCCCCGCGCTAAAGATAATAGTTAAATATACGCTGTCTCCTTCTTGTATCTCGGGTGTATATTCTACCTTCTTGTACGCTTATAGCGTGGATTATACCCAAGGGCTATCCCCCTTTTGAGGTCAGCCCTTGCATCGCGGGGACAATGGAGGAAACAACGGCTCGTCCACATCGCGATGCCTGAAAGCACTTGTTTCGCGACATTTCGCCTATCCCGTGCACCGATAATCGTCATCATTATCGCGATACAAAAAATGATCTTGCGTCGATGAGATATACGACCTGTCCGTATCCCAATTTTTTCGATCTCACGCACTCGCTTTAATATACATAGGTCCCCTCTCCTGGGCCACTTCTCCCGCTACTTCACCCCCTCTCGTTTAAAAGTCTCATTCTTATTCCCGTTGTTGATATAATCAATCACACAGCTCATTCGGTTTCACGTCACATAACGACATTGGTATCGGGTGGAAAAAAGAGCAGCTCGTATACACATTCGAAAGCAGCATAGAGGGAGGGAGGGGGGGGGAGGGCGCAATTTGAGCGGAGGCTCGAAGGAAGGCAGGGCAGGATAGAGAAAGGAACAATCGAAAGGGGAAGGGCCGCGAGGGAGGAGAAGTAGAAGGAGGAGGAGGAGGAGGAGGAGGAGGAGAGGTCCGAAAAGCGAGGGAGAGCGCAAAAAAGGAAGCGAAGGACTCGAGAGGAGGCGTCGAGGAGGGGCCGCGGAGGGAGGGGGTGGTCGGAGGGGGGAGCAGGGACGAAAGAGGACCGCGGAAGGGGCGAGGAGTAAAATATGATAGCGGGATTCGCGAAATATGAGACCGAGACGACGGGATCCGTTGCCTCGGGCCGGTGTGGGGCCTCGTATGGGCACAAAGGCTTATCTTGTCCCTCGGCTTGAGCGGACCCGCCATTTTGGTACTCCACCTTCGCCTCACCGTGCTCTGCCTCCTCCCTCGTCCGCCACTCGGGACTCCTCTTTTTCGTGCCTCTTGTTTCGAGCCTTCGTCGGCCCGTCCGCCCTGCCTTCCTTTCTTGTCGGGACCCGCTGTCCCGTAAAAGGATCCGCTAAATAGCGCTAAGAGCTTCGAGGAAAGAGGATACTCGGGCATTCAGGATTTTGCACGAACGCGAGGAGGTTGTACGGGAGGTGGGGGAGGTAAAGAAGGAGGAGGGTGGGGGGGAGGAGGGGGGCTTTGTAATTGCTGGCAGCTCCCTAAGCGTACCCGGGGTAGTAATGAGAGACGCGGCCGTCTTTTTGCTACCCCTGGAAAACCGTTGGTCATCCGTAGACTTCATCGGGGATCAAATTAAGGGGATAATAATGCGTTCTTCCTTTCGCGGGTCCTTCGTAACCGGTACGCCGCCTCGACGTGAGTCTCCTCTCGGTTTGGAAAGTTTTGCCCGCACGAAAAGAAGAGAGGTAGTCTGTACAACGTCTGTCTTGTTTTTTCTTTCTTCCTTTTTTCTTTCCTTTTCTTTAAGCGGACCGTTGTCTTACGCGAGTACGGTAGTGCGTACCGGGTTCGTCTTATGCAGCTTAAGTTTTGGACGTGTGCCTCTGGAATACTGTGGTTCGGATTTAAAGCGATGCAAATTAAGTTAACTAAGATTGTTAATGGATAAGATATTGATGCACATAGAATTTTGTAGTGAACAACCGCGGTTACAGTCTTCGATTTATTTTTTTGTTTGCATAACAAGAGGGTATTTTGTATATAAATATGCGATTGGCATATACAGCGCAAATACAGTTTAGGATTCTCTTTTATATATAAGAGTATAAAATATATAATGCAGAAGTCATGGAATTGATTCTTGTCTTTTTAAGGACTCCTAGGGATTTCCTCGTTCTAGCCTTTCCAGGAATCTTAACGAACCGTGATCGTTAATTCCTTGAGGTTTTTTTTAAGCGTGTATCGTGTTTGTACGTCGTAGAAGATTCATAAGGTGCGCGCGGTTACGCCTAACGCGTTTATAAAGCCTGTAAGGGCATCGTGAGGAATAAGATCATCTCCCTCTCCGAATTCATATTCTGGTGCATACGCTCTTTATGCGGGGCTAGCTATTCGTAATGCGAATGGAGATGACATAAAGGTGGCGTCACACGGAAAGGAGCCGTACATCGTCCTGACCAGCGCTGCGGTGCAATGCGAAACAATGTTATCCGCGACACCATCGTTTAGAATGCACGTCCAACTGTCCACGCGAGGCAGGAATTCAAGAACGCTCGTTTCTCCATTTGAGATACTTCCTCAAGGACTGTCAGGGCGGGAAGGTTGGTTGTATAAGTTAAGAACGAAAATTATGAACAATACCTGGAATCGACGAGATACGAATACCATACCGTACATGGTGTAAAGTGAACACTGAAATTTCGTGAAAATTATTACAATTCGTGGCTAGTAATACGTCGAGTGGTCGATGACGAGGAAGTTTAAAAAATGTATAATTTTTCTGCTCGCGTTCTGTTATTTACACATATATAAATACGATATAAATATAACTATAAAGTATTCAAATAAAAATCAGTGCTATATGGCGGTTAAATTTCATAACTTTATCCTCTACAAAAAAGAAACGAAATATACGAAAAGCGATAAAAATACAATATACATTCTGTCATTCAATTAATATTATCATTGCACTGCTTCTTCTGGTGTTATCAGTTTGGTATAACTCGAGTCTTATTACCATCGATGAAGAGATAAGGTCCCTTGACTATTGACAACGAGGAAGCGAAGGAGCAAGATATACACGGTGCGCGATGTGCGTAAAGAAACGATTACTTATCTACTGTGAGCAAAGTTCAGAATTGCAGGCGCCTAACGGCCGCGGCTCGGCCACAGGAAGTCTCGCGTCTTTTTAATTTCATTCGATCCCCTTTGCGATGCGCGTTGCCCTGAGGATTTGTTGCTCCAGGGGCGGGGGTAAGAGAGGGATGGGGTGGAGTGGGGGGGAGATATCTCAATATTCGCGGCTTGATACGGCAGTATGCATACCGGCTGCATCGTGCGAGGCTTTGTGCGCGATGCCCAAACACAAACACCGGCTTATACGAGGATATAGAGGCGCGTAGAAGCTTACACAAGCGCAGGCGGGGCGAGCAGCCTTCGAAGAAGTGGTTCCACGAGTTCAGGCCCCATTGGAACACGCGCGGAGGGCCGTATGATACATTATTGAAGATGTAGATTGCTCCTAGCATAATCCAGCAGCCTTGCATTGTCCACGCCGGACAATGGCTGCCACGTTCTGTTATCTTCCAGCCCTTATTCGAGCGCTCTTCTTCGTGCACACGGTGCCTCTCTTTTTAACCTCCTCGTATGCCCCCACTCCCTTGAGGAAAGAGTCGGACCACGTAGCGCTTCTATAAAAGCCTAGATATTATGCGTGGTGAATCTCCTAGAGAAAATCAGCATCCTTCTCCGCGACGCTCTTTGTTATCTCAATTTCGTTTTTAGAGACGAGCCGCCGCGTCGTGCGAAATCCTGTTGCCCTTCTTCCTCGGTTGCATCGCCATCGTTAAAGGAATTTGTATGCGTATGTAGGAGATGTTGCGTGTAAGAAGACGAAGGTTCAAGGTTAGGAGTTACGATAGCACGCTGGATGCAGGTTTGAATTCCAGGGAGCTGAGATCCGATTTTCCACGATACGCGTCGATACATTCCGTAGATCTTGAGAGTAGAATTTCCATTTAACAGTGTATACTGTTATTTTGATAGTTTAGAATTGATCCCATTGCTCATTATTTAGATGACATTGATCGTGGTTATAATGCTACGTCTGTATAATCCTAAAATTCTCTACTGACCAGGCACATATTATTTCATAACCATCATATCATAGCTATCAAAATTGAGGAGTTTAACGAATATCAACATACATTTGGCCAAAAAGCATTCCATATATTCCCCACCCATTTTCTCATTACCTAATTATACTATAGGCCTGATGATGGATATGCATCATTTATATTACTTGCCCGCGGCTGATCAATTTTTAATTCAGCATTTCATCTAATCTCCGGTAACCTGGCTAAATCTTGAAATAATACATATTATAATTTGCACGATTAAAAAGCAAATTGAACACCAGGATCCTGGCTGAGGGTCCCAGGGCATCGATGACGAAACGAAAGGGACGAAAGGGATGTCGATGATATACGTAACGAGATCGTACGCTATTACGGAGCGCCTATGACGCACGAGTGATCTATCACGAAAACAATATCGATATTATTCCCGTCGGGCGTGCAAGCCCTCCTCGATCGAGTTATTCTTTCCTGCCTGAAATACCTGCACGGTCGTCCTGCGAGCTTGTAGCCCCGGTCCCCCCTCTCCCTTTATAAATTATGCTTTTGTTTCTTCATCGAGGCCGGGGAACGATCGAGCGGAGGAAGACGGTGTATCGTCGAGGAAGAGAAGGGTGAGATGACTGTCAAGAATGACGGCACCCTCCAGAGCGAGGAGACGTGCTCATTTATTGTCCGACTTTCATCCTGGCTTTCCGCCGACCTCGACTTCCTCCTTCTCGCTCATCCCTCCGCGCTACCCTCGATTCTATCCTATAAATCCGAGCGACGTCATGCGCACATCCTGCGGTCTGGGAGAATAATAACATAAAGTAAGCGATAAGCTGCGAGTTCATCGGTCATCGACGTTTCGGTACACGCTCTTCGAGGAACTTTAAGCCAGCGAGGAGGACTGCATTCTTGGTTCGAATCGTGTGCATCGATTCTATTTTGATCTCGATGGACGATGAGGGAAATTTTGTTAAGGTCGAGTTGGCTGGTTTTCGTGGAAAAGGAAGATTGCGAATGGCGTTGACATAAGGTCTGGTGGTTTTAATTTGCTCATGGTGTGGACTCATCGGGAAAGTTCGATCGAGTTGGAGGGAATTGGTAATGTGACCATAATGGAAATCATGCGGTGTTGAATGAAGGATCCCGGAGTTCCTCTAGGGCACTTATATAAATATGGCGCGGTACGTAAAGCGTCGACGGACCACCGAGATTCTATCTTTGCTTACCCAACACGCCCGCTAAGTCTCCTGGCGGACTATCCGCTCGATCTGCGCTCTCGACTCTCTCTCTAGCTCCTCTTATCCGCCTCTGTCGCTCACTGTCCTTTTCTCTCCTCCTGCCTCGCTCGAAGTAGGAGCTAGACGAGCTCTAGAAAGGCGGCATCTAAATTAGTCCAGATCACTGGCGCTGATTGTACCCGATGCACGGGAGGGAAAAGGCAAATCTCGAGGAAGATTTTCGCGATACACCAGCTGTTCCGCCGATCGAAAATACGCCCCCTTTTGGCGCATGCGTATTGAGAACCTGGGATTTCCGCCATCCAATAAGAACACGTTGATCGAGTTACACTTATTATTAATAAGTTACACTTATTAAACGAATATACTTTTAGTGTTTCGCAAATTTTATGGAAGAAGATGTTCACTGGATATAATAAAAATACTGGATAAACGAATCAGGGATAACAAGAACCCGGCGCTTTTTATCGATAATATTTATTTAAACGCATCTGCATTCCACGTATAACCCATTGTGGTTGCACGTGCATTACAAGTCAGCCACGGGCAACCGGTGGAGAAGCTTTGCATTCCAAGCGGGGTCCGTCCTTCGCGAATCGTTCGTTTTCCCTAACGGTACAGAAAACCGTGGCTTCACCGTTGGCCGTAACGAACCGATGATCTCGCCAAGCCGGATAATCCTTCAGCACTGTCGATTGTCGGCTTGCAAATTGCCACGATCTCGTTGCACTCTATTCTCGCACTCGTGCCAGCGTCGTTCGTCAGTGGCAGCCGCGAATCTATCAGCGATGGACGCACGTCTCCTCTCCGAGGAAGCGAGGAGAATCGACGGTGCGAGGGACAAAGCTGAAGCGCGGGCCTCGTCGTCGGGAAAGGGCAAAAATCGTGGAGCAACGAGGAAGACCACCTTAAGTGCTCATTGCTAACAAGCACGGTTGTCGCTCAGCAAGGCGCCTGGCCTCTCTCTAGCGTGTCCTCCTCTACGTGGCATCGCTCACTCCTGAAATCGTCCTCGTGGTCCACGACGAGGTTATGGAACCGGCCGGTTCTGCGGACCCGTTTTTAGCCGAGCATCGCGCGCCTCTACGTGTACTCCCTTGCATAGGCTGCGTTGGAGCGCCGGTGATATATGACCAGCAGGAACGAGATGGGCGCACCACGCCTTCTGGGCAACGTGTCTCTTTCTGAACGTCCCCCTCCCCCCGTCTGCCCCCTCCCGTAGCTCTCCTGCCTCGACTTGGAAGCTGCGAGGAAGTCGTAACACTCCGGAGATTCAGATTGGACGTTTCTTCGAGGTACGGTAACGAGGGTGATAGCCTTTGAGTTGGTGCCGGGTAGCTTGACCGCTCCCTCGGACCTGTATTCAACCAATTTCGTGTTTCCTACGCAGTTTTTCGTTGGATTGATTTAGGTCGGATTAGCGGGTTGGTTTTGTTTAATTAAAGTTAAACGTGGAATCAGTCAGGAGGTTGTAGTTGTGGATAGTATTGTTGGTTTACCAACAGATACCTTTGCACGAAATATGTATACTTGGAATTGTTGGATATCGCAGCGTATTTTATGCACTTCGAGGTAGATGATTTCAGCGTCCGTTATCAGTGAGAATGTAAGCGTGCAAGCTCTGATTTACACGTGGTAGCGTCTAACTACATTCCATGATTCGTATCCGCGAGGTTGGTGCTGCGAAAAAGAACGTATCTTCTTGCCTAGGATTCCGCTATGGTCATCGCTCTTTCCGTGATTTTCATTCGTGATCCTTTCAGTCCGCGAGGCGCGTTGTTGTGAGGAGAAATTGGCCTTGCAAGGCGTGCCTATGGCCAATGGAAACGACGTCGCCTCGGCCCTGACAAAAGCCAACCTGATTTCTATGGAACGAATCCTGTCCGACCTCGCTTTCTTCCTCTCTCTCTCCCTGCGTTGTGGTGGAAATAACCAATTTAAGGGCACAACGGAAGTGACGTGCGTGCACATATATGCACCGACCACGAAGTCGCATACAAATGCGAAGTTAAACGCGTCCTCAAGAAGGTACCATTCCGCATGGTACGCGGTTTCCTTCGCGTTTGCTTTCAGCATAGGTCGCATTGGTGACCCCTTCTCGCCTGGATGAGAATCGTGCTCGCGAGACAGGACTGTCCGCGAATCCAGAACGAATCGAAAGTACTTTCGAGGGTTTCTTCGATAAAGCTACTTGCGTGAGCGTCGAACGATCCTGGGCAAACCGAGAGACTCGGTGGTGGACGGTCGTACGTCCTCTTCAGCCACTCACCTGATTCCCTAGGCCCTCGAGCAGGTTAAACAAAATCCGTTTGCTTCAGCATCGACCAGAAATGACCCCTTGACCCACAAACCGCATTGCGTGTAAATTAGCAAATGGGTACAAAGAGATACGATGAGGTCAGAAAATCAGAAATATAAACGTCAGAATGAGTGTCGCGAAACGTTTGAAGAATAATTATACGAGCGATGCGCCATCATCCTTTGAAGTATCCCAGCATGAAACTTCCTGAGAACTACAGAAGCATATGTATCGATTACAAATCCGTTTCTATAAATAGATCGGTGGTTTTAAGATCCAGACATTCTGAGCAGCGTGATTTCTCGTCCTGACGGATTTTGATGAAATCGTTAAAGATCCGTACTTTCGTACACGATCACGCGCACACATCGTGAAGCGGTCGATAGACGTGCACGTAATCCCAATGTATCTCGCCTAAGAGCGAAACGCCTCGAGGTGCTCGATTATGATTAATGCGCCTTGTCGTACGTAGCGGCTAAAACGTGTACCGCGAATTAAGGAATCAGGTGTTACGGCTTCATCAGAATGGCTCAAGGATTATGCAACGGAACGGCTCGTCTCTGTGCGTCTTTTTACGCGGAAAAGGTTAACGTATGCACCAGAGGCGACGCCCTTAAGCCGGATTCGCACGATAGAAGGCGAAGGTACAACGACACCGGACACATTGTCCTGTCCCGGGGCGTTATTTATCTCGAACTGTCTCCAACTTCTACGCCCATCGTTGCACATGAGCGTGCACCGGCGAAAAGGAAAGGGAGAAAGAAGGAGAGAGAGGGGGGGAGAAGCTGGGATGTTGAAGAAGGAGCGAAAGGACTTCTCTTAGATCCGTTCCTCCGGCCACAACGTGGGTTAAACCGCGGAAACCTGCAGGTTCCCATTGTGAAGCAAATCTACGTTCTCGATGCATGGACCGAGACGGTTTTTTGCAGCTGGAAAATGCCATGAATTTCTGCCAGGCTCCGTATCATGCCAGTTTCTCTGCCATGGCCACCTGGATTGCTAAATGAAAGGGTGGTATATTGTGCAGAGGTTTTATGCCGTGGGCTCCCGCCTTCGAATTTTCTCATATAATAACATATATAATAGTGTATCTGAAATTTTGAAAGTTACCTCAAACAATACGCCTTAAATTAATAATCGAGGAGGAAAAGAAAAAGCCGAACATTCTAAATCTTCCTTCTAATCATTTGAATTATTAAACCTGAGAAAACAATCGCTGGAGAATGTAATAAAAAATATCTCGCGATCCAGCGATCGAATAAAAATCATCATTGTTCAGAAAGGATTCGCCAATCGATCGAATAATCTCGAGCGCAAAAATCGATCGACGCAGCGCTTCTGTCGAATACTCCATGTTAGTCCTTGCCGCTCGATGTCAGAGATAAAGTTAGTAGACGTAATGGGATCGACGTTTAATTCCCGGATCACGTACATCCTACTCTGGTTTTCTAATCGCGGATTATCGGTACCGCTCGATCCTTGGAAATTACGAGTGCTCCCCCCGACAAGATCCTCCAGATCTGTCGTCCGCGGTTGTCCTTCGAGGAGGGCAATATATCGTCCCCCTGTTGGCCGACCAGTCTGCACTATCGATATACCGTTATTCCTATGCCCGATGTGTGACGGGCATGTAAAAGGTGGGAGACAATCCCAGATCCTCGAGGATGATAGCGGAATGACGAGCAAAGCCCGGTAGAAGAGGGTATTTGACGAATAGACAAGCCGGTATAAACACGAATGTATATAGCTCCGGGGCCCGTTTTGCTACCAGCCAGATGAAGATAAGCCGGTCTTGCCATCGACTTCTTAGTCGTTCTTCTGCTCCTTCTTCGTCCTCTCCACCCGCTTACTCGGGTCGCAGCACTTTTTTTTTGCTGCTCCACGTCGCGGCATGCGACTTACCGAAGAATTCGATCTTGAAAGCCTCCAAGTGGTGGCATCCCGATCGTAGGCTCGGTTGGAAAGAGGCGGAGGACGCGACACCGATAAAGTCGTGACACGTCGAATGGTTATTAGCCTCTTTCTCCTCCCTTTCTCTCTCGCTCCTTGCATCGACTATCATGGAAATGTCCAACACCCGCCACCCTTTCGCTTTCAGCCTTTTCGACCGTGCGAATGGCGGGTATGTTAATGTAAATGTAAATGTACGCAAGTGAGCGTCACAAGTTTGCAATGGCCAGATATGTCAAGTCAGACTTTGGTAATTGATAAAAGAATATAGTACACTGTTTCTTTTAATCTAACGTTTCTCAAGCTATATAACACGCTGTACTTGCTTTCAGCTATATTGAGTAATAGTTCCAATTATTTTACCAACAAATGCACGTTAATATAAAGAATGTAGATAACGGTGAAGTAACTGAAAATGTACACTTATGTGGCTCGAATGATGATTTCGAAGATCTTAATAAGCACCGTCGACAAATACGGAGAAACGTGCGAGAACATTTTTTCTGAGAATATCAACCGGAGCCGTTGTTGAATTCGCAGGAAGTAACGGCAAAGTCGATGGGCCCCTTTCGATCGATCAGCGCGGAGAAGGCGTCTTCGTTATCACGCCCAAGAAATTAATTTGAGCGGCGAAACAAGCCGCCGCGTTATTGGCGAGAGTTAATTGCCAGCCGAAGTTCGAGACCTCCTCTCTCGACTTTCCGCCTCTTTCTCGACCATAGCCGCCCATCCTCGCCATACCTTTCCCATTAAAGGCGCGTGCAAATAGGCGCGTTTATATTTTTGCTGGTAAGCTTAATTAAAAAGTAAACCGCACGCCGGCTTCCTCAAACGCGAGCAGTCCCTCTCCTCGTACTCGTTAAGTGTCACTTAAACCAGCGGCACCCCAGAAGAAATATTATCTTAATTCATCAGCTATTTGCCGCGCCGTCTCAACCGAATCTCTAGTGCCGCGGCTTTACAGTTCTCCTCGGCTTGCCTTTTACATTGCGCGCCTGTGTTTTTACTGCTACAGCCAGTAGCAATGTCCTGAAAAGAGCGTAATTTCGCCTATTGCAAATAAGCGCGAAGCAAAACAACGTGGTTGGCAGTGGTTTTAATTAGTTACAACGTCGTTCCCTGAATTTACGTCTTAGTTGTATTTTGCTCAACCTCCGAAGTTACCAAGAAGCAGGAACGATGCGGACTTCTGGCATGACAGGGTTATAACGTGCTTTCGTGTAATACGTTGCTAATTAGCCTCCCTACCCGATTATACTCATGTTTATCTACGCGATTGAATAAAATAATTTATTAGGATTTGATACATCCTGGCAAGTATATTATAGTCCATATCCCTTTGGAATTTCATTATTCATTATTCATCGTTATTCGTATAATATTTTGCGAAACAAAAGGTCATATCTTGCATGAATTCTTCCACGTTACACACTCAAAATTCAAAGAACACTGAAACAAATCAGAACCTTATAACTGCAGAAAATTCATTCAAGAACGCCCGTCCTTTTCGGTACGGTGATGCCTCGTGAACCACGAGAAATTCTGCCGGTCAATTTCATCGTTCGTTCCCTTCGATTTGTCGACGGTACGTTCGATACTTTTTTTTTGTATATATCCAATCGGTCTGAAAAGCCACGAGGTGGTTCAGAGCGGTTATCCCAGCTGCACCGTGTCGGTAGTAACGAGAGCAAATGTAGGTTGAAAATGGAGGGTGTAAGGATCGTGTAGCGCTGTAAATCTCTCGGTCTACCCGCTCTCTTTCCCCTTCGAGCTTCTGAATCGATTGCAAGAAGACTCTGGGGGCAAAGTGCTCGTTACCATAGAACAATAATAGAATCCGTTGAGACGAATAACGACCGATCGTTTGAGCTTCATCGATTTTCTTTTTTCGGTTTAAAACCCTCGGCTAAAAAAGTGTCGACGATACGAAGCAGGGATAACGGTATTGAATGAAATGTAGCCCGAGGTGTAAACCCGTCGTCCGGGTCGTTGGACCAAGTATGGACTTTATTGTTCGAAGGGTATTATAAAATTCGTAACAAGCGCGACGTAATTTCCGGTACATCGTGTATTTTGCTTTCCCGTAAAACGTCTTACTGCTCGGCGCGAGGGGACGATAATCGTCTTCCGTTCGAGTTTCAGATCGTATTTCGTTGAAGCAATGGTGTGAACGTGGAAGAACTTACTTTCGAAAAGGAGATTTTCAGAAGCGAGAAATTCACGCGATATTATCCGAATGCAAAGATGCGTAGCGCTAGAAAAATGAATCGATTCATATTTTAGGCACTTTTCGTTACTTCTTTGTCAACATCGTTTTCGAGTACACGCTCCAAAGGATCGGCAATAATCCCCGGCAAACCCTTTATCAGCCGTGAAACAGCTGGTCGTCGGCTCGAGTTGCTTTTCAAACGATGACTTTTATAGCTTCTCATGGGCGGCAGATTAGCACAGGACTCATAATAACCTGCGAGGACCCAAGGACTGGCCGTAACCAAAGGACCGGAGTCGGCCCTGAACAGTACTACGCATTGTTACCTTATCAACGTCGATAACTCTTTTTCTCGAGTCGTATATCTGTAAAGACCTCGAAGCAGCCTCGACATGCAATTTCTTCCATATCTACGAATGTGCTGTACCCTTATCCTCCTCCATCGCCTTACTCACAAACGATACTCTGCAAGATTCAAATATGTATAGTTCGCAAACAAGCACAGAGGGTTAATCACTATAGACTAAAGTATTAGGTATTATCGCGCCTTGAATATCTGTTATATACCGACCCCAAGCAACACGAAGTAATCAATGATCTTTTTTGAACTCCAAAAAAAATATTGTTCTTGGATTAAAAAAAAAAACATAGACGCGCGGATTTAAGGATCATACTAGGGAAAAAATATTCCGATGAACAATAGCACCTAGAAGTCGAGAGTATAAAATTCAACTCTACATTTTTGTCACAGCTCATACAGTACCATCAGGTTTAGTTTAAAGCCCGAGTTAAGCAGTAAATCTACGCTATATATCATAGATATAAAGTAAAAAGAGAACATTCCAAACGTAAGAACGGATAGAAATACTCGGCAGATACCTCCCAACGGACATGCCATCCAAGTGCAGCCAAATTTTTTCACACGGTACCGCATCTCGAAGTTTCTTTCGGCAAAATTTCCCAAAGCCACGAACTAACGAGCAACGTCCTACACGGGGAGCCTTTGCATGGAATCGTCAAAAAGGTGAATTCTAACGAGCCGGCCTTACCAAGAGCCCCGCATTCGTCCTGCTACGTGGATTCGTTACTTTCCCGACTTCGCAAGCTTAACATATTCCTCCGGCGGAGCCAATCTGTTTCCGTTAGCGGTGTCACTTTGTCGAGGCCGACCGGGATCGACAGGATCCTATCGTGTAGATCCCGATGGATCTCGATCGTGTACACGCAAGTGCACGGGTCCCCCTCGTACAATTGCGACGAGTGAAGCTCCTCGGAATCCCTCCGCGGGGAATCCATGAATCTCTGAGCGACTCGCATCCCCCGAAGTCCGGTATGGCCAATAGACCGACGGGAGGCACTGCGTTTGATCGAGGGATCAATGGTGCGCGATCGATTTAAATGCAGGAGGCTACCGCTGCATCGCGAAGTACGATGAACCTGAACGTACGTAGGGGAGATCGGTGCGCGCGATCGGGTCGATCCTCTTGCCGATTGAACGCCGAATATATCCCATTTCTGGACGCTGTCTGTTCCCAATTTTTTTTTATATATACATCTGTGTATTTATTGGTTCGTTTCTTCCTTCGCTGATTCGCTTTAATGTGCATCCTTCGATGAAAGAGAGAAAGAGATTGTCGCTGTTGATTAGAGTGAAATGATGTTCTGTTACTGGGTTCTGAATTGGTGTATCTGATGAACGGTATTATGGTGGGAGGCCGTATTTGGATAACCTCGCGATTTATCGATTTTTTCGTAAGATCCTATTGGGCGAGGTGATTTAGGGTGAATTATCACCGCCAGGTTTAATTTAATGTTGGGCATTAAACATCGAAATCACAGTGTACGGTCTGCGGCTTGGTTATGCAAACGCTTCTTGGCGTGAGCAAATGTATGCTAGAAAGTAGTAGGCGTGTCTGTCGCAATGAGAAAGGAGTAACAAAGGAAATTCTCCCGATGTTATCGATAATAAATCGCGTGACACCTCGTAACATTCGGTATTCATAGTGCCTCGATGTAAATATCGTAACCCAATATATTTACGACTATAAAACGAATGATGGAGCGAGAAGTAGACGGCAATGCTTTCGATCAAGTGTACTAAACTTCTAATCTAACTTCTACAATTCCTATCACCAACTTACGAATCTCCGTCCAATTCTTAATAAGATACTTAAGACACTTGTAAAGGACTAATAGAAACTGGAATCACGAGGGACAACAAAACGAGATCTTTATCGTCATCTTTGGCAGAATACCTTCATGCTCTTCACCCTCGAATCTTCCAAGGATACTTAACAAACTTTCGGAACGTAATTACATACGCGCGAGGACCAATCGGTTGCGCTTAACGAATCCACTCGCGACTGCACGAAATTAAACTGGCAGAGGCAGAGCTCCTCCTCTCGTTAGTCCACGGCGAGCGAAAGCGGAAAAAGAGCGCTAATCGGTGCTTGTAAGGAGGCACGAATACGGCAGGATGGCGCAAAGAAAGAAGGAAGACTACCGAGCCGGGATAAAACGGGACAGGGGAGGAGGACCGGGGGAGCGATTTCGTCGCGTACGGGGAGTTGTCGGGCGTATTTAAAATGCAAATGGCCGGCCAATGCGATGGTTCTTTCCCTTTTCTCCCTCGAAATCCCGATCGCGTACGTGCACGGCTTACGTCGCCGCCCTTCCGCGGTCCATATGCGTGCGTGCACCGAGTATGCAACGCGCTCTTGTGGATGTACGCATCGCTCCTTCCTTTGTAGGCGTACGCATCGGCCTTTTACAGACGTATGCATCGCCCTTTTGTAAATGAGCGCACCGCTTTCTTGTCGGTATACGCGAGCACGGGAGTGTTGCCTCGCCCCTTTGTAGGTATACGCCTCGTCCTTTGGTAGGTGTACGTCTCAACCTTTCGCGGACGTACACATCGGCCATCTCGTGGATATACGTCCCGACCTTTTGCGAGTGCACGGCTCGTCCTTCGATAAGCGCAAACCCTCGTACGCGCACTCACCGTATGCGCATCGTCCTCTTGTAAGCGCAAATTCACGCGCATGCGTACAGCGAGTATGCCACTGCCCTCTTCCGTGGGTGTAAACTCGCGCGTGTGCGCATTCGCCAAGTGCCCCTCGCCGAGCGCAAACCGGCAGTGAGCAGAGCGCAGCTTCTTCTGGCCGCGAGCATCTTATTAAGGGCCGCGCATAAGCAATTCCGGCGCGATCGGGAATGTCGGGTCCGGTCGTTTAAATGCGATGCGTTCTCGTAAGTAAGGACCGGCCAAAAAAGGAGTCCGCTAGGGAGGAGGCCCCGCGGGGACCCCTTTTCGGGGCCCCGACACGACGGGCACGCTCCGTACGATTCGCTAATATACTCGAGGGTATGTCAATAATGCATGAGGCCCGCCCGCGAGGGCCATAGACGCCGTACTTGTGCCCCCTGTTTTTCGAGAAAAAAATCTTAACCCGCTGGACCAGGCGGACTGGCCTCTCATCGGCGACGATTCCACGAGCCGGTAATTGGAATTAACAGCGCGGGTTTCTGGGTACGAGTGAGACGTTGAATGCGGCTAGAGGGGTAGGACTACGCAACGGATATTGTAATTCGAGCCTGAGACCCGACCGCGAGGTTCTGGATACCCTACTTTGGGCACCGTCTTCTTGATCCTCGTTTTTCGAGAAAAAAATTCCTAACTCGCCGTGCCCTCTCACCCGGGATGATTCTGGAAATTAGTCATTCGAATTAACGGTACGTGCTTCTAGGTATAAATAAAACGTTGATTATGTCTTTGGAGAGGAGTTCAACGTGATGTATATTACAATCTTAGACTGTAGCCTCATCGCCAAATTTTAGATACAATATTTTAAACAACTATATCTTACTTTAAACACACATCCACCTTTAATCAATTTCATTCTCTAACTTTCAAGCATCTTTGAGCGATGTGTCTCTACACTCCTCGAAGTAATAACGAATCCAATATCGCCATCCGTATCAGCCGCGTATGTATTTGTTCATATCGCATACAAGCGTATGCCGTAATGAAAGTATAATAGATCACGATACGGGTTAGGGGGAGAGGGGGGGGGGGTGCGGAGATAAAATCTGGCGGTGTTGTTGAAATTATTAAAAAAATGTGCGCGTCGAATCGTTGGGGCTGACTCATCGCCCGGTATGAACGGACCCTAAGGGCCCAGCGGTAACGTCGTTACGGAGTCCTCGATATGGTAAGCCGACCGTGCATTCTTCGGTATATGCGTGCATATAAGAAAGGGGGTTCGTTATTTCGGCAGCAAAAAGAACTACGGGACGTGGGAGAGGCGGAGAATAAGAGGGCGGAGGATCTCGCAGGTCCTCGCTGCCGAATAATGGCCCCGTCAAGTCCCGACGTGATGCTGCGATTTATACCAAAATCTTGCAAATATGCTGGCTAACGTGCGGCATAATACGGCTCGTATTACCCGCTCGGCTGAAATCGTATTAAGAACCGAGAGAACACGAGTCGGCACTGAGTGGCTGTAAAATCAACGAATAGTGATAATAACTTTGATAAAGATCTGATAGTAGTGGAGTGTCTGGGCAGTACGCCTTATAATTATGTTCCATGAGTAGTGGTAGTTAAACGAGTAGCGCGCTTTATCCGCGGAGCTCGATTATCCGTTTATTACAATATCTGTAATAACGGTTTTGCCTTGATTTAATAATAAGGAACGGTAGATGCCGCGATTATTGAATGTATTTATAAGTGCGGTACCTTATCTTGCACCGTTTGTTTGTTAAATCGTGCATTTTTTTTTAACGTGTACATTGGAAATTAATTATATGCAAATTCGATAATACGTACGGCTGCGGATATTCTATTTTACCTATATCGCTTACTTGAGGTTAAAATGGATTTTGCATAGTAGTCTTAAGCAAGTGGATAACCAAAAGATGTTCTATTCGTGTCCGATTAAACCATCCACCAGTTGTCCTATAAGGTACTTACTCATTTCGGTATATTTAACCCAAAAAATATGCCTTCGACGAGAAACATATTTTGTCCTGTGGCATCCGCTTAATCTCGCTGCGAGGGCTGGTCTATTATCAGTTTGATTTGATTATAACTTGAATAAATTCGCGCGAACATCGGAGTATCCATCGTCGCTGACGTTACGGAGCGATCGTACCTTGGGCGAACTCAAATCGGAGTTCAGCCATGGCTCGGCTCGACCGTTGAAAATCGCGAGCGGTCGAAGCCGCGAAGCCTTTCGATGGAACACCGCCCAGAATTCGTCTCGCTCCTCCGCGAAGACGATCGTTCCTCGTCGGAGAAATTGCAGGGCTTTTTACGAGACGCTCGGACGAAGGACGCGCATTATGCCTCGCCGACAACTAAGGAAACACCGAGTCTAATCTCCTCCGGGATCATTTGCTAGCTTAAGCATTCGCGCAGCTAACCATTTTTATCGCACTGATACTTAGCAATGTACACTGCGGTCCAAACACTTTTTTTTATTCCGTTTGATCTCCCATTACCAGATTCTTTCGTATTACGTAGCCTTCAGATGTGTACTTGTAAGAAAGCTTAATAATCGATGAGTTAAAAATCGTCGAAGTAGACAAGTAGTTGTGCATTGTGCATTTTTCCTTAATCTTGGGAGGTTTAATTACGAATACGGAAGTCTCGCCAAATGGAATTATATATTTTAATCCCGTTTTGCATTCGCGTTTTTAATGCGGTGCAAGCTGACAGGTGGGCATTAAATTGGGTAAAGGCCAGTGCAAAGCTCGCATTTTTTGCGATCATTAAGGCACAGCGACCCCTGCGATTAATGCGGCTCGAAATATGCCCGGAATATTTCCAAAGACAAACGATATTCCCTCGAATCCTCGGCTCGGGTGAGCGTCGACGATTAAAACTGGCCAATTAAGGTAGCATGTGGATTTCTTGGCATCGTTTCTTCGGCCTCTGGACGCTGATAGACGTTATCTCTCGACGCACCTCTCCATCGACGATTAAAAGGCCGGCCTAATCGGCCGCGAATTCGTCCTGCTCCTTCGTGCGCGATAATCACATCGTTTTTACGAGTTTCTTATACGGACAGTTACTTTCGGCAATAATGGTAACGACCTTCGTTGGAAAGGGAAGGAGAACAGAAGTATATATATATATATAGCGCATATAATCGAAATTGCCGTATATAGAACGCGAGTTAAAGCAGCCCTTTGGAGGACAGAAAGAATCATAAGTTTGCTACCTACCACGTATAATTTTCGAACAAAGTAGAATTGTGTTTGTAATTTGTAAACACACATACGTAGCACATATCGCATATTTACTTATCGTTTAATAATATATTTAACATATTTTTATTCACTCATATTCAGTAACTAAGCTTGGGAGTACTTATAATTTATAGTTCATTATTTTTATCGTGTAATGCATTCTTGAGCTAATACTCGATTATTATAAAATAATTTTCTGATTTTCCGCCTTATCTTCGGCATATTTCTCGTTAAAAAATTCGCATACCTCCATCTTCCTCCGCGTTTCTTACTGATCCCCTGTTACTCCACATACAAAAGGGTTGCTTTCAGTCGAAAGTGCAATAGGATAAAATGAAAAGCGACGGTGCGATAGTACGTCGGTGCATCCACACATCAAAACGGACGGATGCTCGGCTGCTCGTACTTAAGCACTGTATTTTCTTCGCCGATATTAATGGCCAATTATGTTTTTTGCAGGTAAGTCTGATGGTTTCTTCTCCCGTGCACCGTGTTCCTGGTCCTTGCAGCCGCGTAGCCATCGAAGCGTGTCGTTGCACACAGGAAGCAGGATCCGTGAGTCCGCAATCAGTCGAGGCGTAGTTCCCAATTCGTTAAATCGCACGGGTGATCGCGCCCGATGTAAAGTACTCTGATCTGCTATCCTAATCGCCGGTACCCGTGACGTCCATGTGTACTATCGCGTTCAAACTCGCGCCATAGGAAATTCAGCCGCGAATAATCATGGCTGCCACCATTACCGCCACTATCATCGGCAGTGCTATCGAACGAAACGAGATAATCGATAGTGATGTTGGGATAAAACACGGAATTATCAATCGATTCGTACATTCAACATAGTTACGATGATCATAGACGATCGTATATGATCGTATATCGTACACGATAATGCTGATATACGATGATCGTATACAAGTTACGATATCGTTACACCATCGTACATCATCGAAAATGATTTTCTTTTACGATAGCTTTTTAGTTTCGACAATACTTCTCTTGACATCGCAAAACTCGCGCTACCCACGATCACGCGTTAACCGCGCGATGGAATTCCTCCGCTCAGAGCAAAGAAGCAATACTAAAACTCGAACGTCCGAGTTTCAAGCGCCTCTCTAAATTCCAACGCCGTCGGATGCTCTCTCGATAATTGTATTTATCGCCGTTAAACTTTTTTGCGCCACCCTGCCATATTTTCCAGACAAAAACGGCGTATCTCCGGCGCGTTTTATTTCCTGGAAGCATAAATCAGCGTAGCTTCACGGGCTGCGGCGAGTTCTGCCGTCCTTATATCGGATCTTCGGGAGAGGCGCTGCCGATATTCGATTTCCATCGGCGAATCGTTCTCGGCTCGCCTCCTCGCGTGCGGTTGCCGGCTTTTCTTGCCTCCCTCCGTTTCTTCGCTCCCGCTTTTTGCGCCTCCAGCTCTGCGGCCAAACAGTTTTCACGATCGCTGCCCATCCGCCGGCCGAAATCATCTGCGAGGCCAACTCGCGCCCTCCCCTCGTTTCTTTTATTAAATCGCCGCCGGCCTCGGTTTTATCGCGTTTAGTGGCCAACGATTCACTTTGGCATCGCCATTATTTCCGCCAGCGCGGACTCGGACGTGATTGGCATAAAGCCGCCACCCCCTCGAAAGAATACGCCGGTACGTGAGGCGTTAATCCTTGGCGGCGCGGCCTCCCTGGATATTCTCCTTGCGACCCGCCGGTTAGTTAAAGAATTTTAATTATCGGAGACGTCCGCGCCGGTCCTTTCATGCGCTTTCATTCATTCGCGCGTACGATGACCGACTGTGTCGATGACGAGCCGCGACGATCTCGCGGGTGTTATCGAGAATTTCGATTAGCAGGAGCTGATCATGCCGGCTTTCGAAACGGCTTTCGCTGATTTACGGATGCGACGATCGATAGAATCGCAAGGCGTGCGAATGAGATGCCGCCAAGATTCACGAAGTGTGGAGTGAAGTTGAAGAATTAATCTGTCCGTAGAAAGAGTATCGTGACATTGGACAGCGGTGTCTTTGTACGGTTCATTGTACGTTGCAACTTGTTCGAGATTACAACGGATTGTACCTTAAATCGAGCCACCAGGCAAAGCTTCCGGCTTAGGGGGACTTTCCTTCTTAGGAAGCTTAGGACAATGGGTCTGGATTTATCTTGCATACGAGCGTTTCCGGCTTTAGCGGATTTCCGTATCGCAGTTAATAAAGACAGGAGGTTTCTTGGTTGCGAGCAGTAAGTCGTCACTTTTTTTCGCAACAACGAAAGGTTAACGAAGAGAGAACGCCTGCGAATATTCTTGGAAAAAGTTAATGCACGCTGCGGATACGTCCGGCCGAATTAAACTCCCTTAAAAGGACGTGAAAGCAACATTATTCCCCTTTCGAGGCGAATATTCGACACTTTACTTCCATCAACTTTCGGGACTTCTTTCGAAACGCCATAAGTGGATTTATGCATACAATGTAGACGCGTTAGCGCTCCTTAATTTCCCATGAAAATATTCAAGGAGAGCGCTGATGTTTTTGCTTCATTCATCGTCACCCGATGTTTTCATATCCGCCATTAAACCTCGAGGATCGTTTAAGCGCCCCGATACGAATTAATACATACCGAATATATTTCCAATTAATTTCGTCTACCTTGCAGGTACGCGAAAGCAACACTGCTGTCTTTTCGGGCCGCGATCCGCTTTTTTCACGTCAGATTAACAGGTGGAACCTGTTTCGATACGCCATAAGTGGGTTAATACATACATACCACTTAAATATTCTCGCTCTTCTTATTTCCCTGCTCGGACATTCGCAAAAAGCAGGGTGCTTCCTTTTCAGTATCTCCATCCACTTGTTTTCACATTCCTGGTCAGCGTGCTCGACCCCTTTGTGCGCGCTTCAAATAAATTAATACGCACCGCGAATACCTCCAATCGATTTAATCTATCGCACAAGGACGCGCGGGCAACATTGCTGCCTTTTCAGGCCGCTATCCGCTCGTTGTCGCGCCAATTAACGGCCCGCGAGAATCGCGCTCGTAAAAGCCGCGTCGAGCAATTAATAAAGACCCGGCCGTACCTCGTTTATCGGATCCCCTCAATTATTAATCCTTTCCCTAGTAAAGCCGCGCACAGTCCTTGTCCGTTGAGCAAGCGCCGCAGCCTACCGTCGACTATAGCAGCGCTGCTTGTAGTCGATTTCTGTTAAACGATCCCTAAATCATAATGTCGACTGTGCCTAGTAACGCTGTTGTTCGTGGTGTAATGCCTAGTAATGCTAATTATTAATTCGCTGCTTAGCCATAGCAACTGTAGCAGGTCCTCAGTCTCAAGGTTGAGCTATAAAAGGTTTTCAATCCTCTAATCCCAACATTCTTGTCGATGATTGAATGATCACATCTGATTCCAACATTCTTCACATTGTCACGCAAACCAGTGTGTACTTCATCGAAAAGTTACGATATCCAGCCAACACCCACGCATATCTATATTTACACACGCGCACTCTCTCATAGCAACCGTGCCCCCACCTCGAAGTCGACCATCAATTCCGCCTCTTAGGAGTCAACCGTTAACCCCTTAGCATCTAGAAGTGCGACGGCGAACTATCAGAGCAATTTGTTAAAAGCGCAGACCTGGAAGGCGGACATCGAAGAGCACAACGCGCGTAATCATCGCGAAGTAGGCGAAAACAGGATGTCGAGCCACACTCGACGCGGAGCCACGAGGGATTAATATTAGAATCTTAGGATCGAGCGGTGGCCGCGGGTGGCCAGGCGCCGCGGAATAGTCGAGCTGATTTCTCCGGACGTTTATGCCGCGTTCGCCATAATTCAAGGGCGTCTCTACGGTCGATGCTGCCGCGAAACATCGTACGTACTCCCATTAGCGGGGAGCTTTACGATCGAGATTCTCGTACTCCGCCGTGAAATCGGGATTATTTAGCTGACCTTAATGCGGGAAGTTCCAAGCGCGTGGCTCGCAAACGCCGAGATTATTATTCATCCGGGGCAGCTCATTGATCCGAATTTACTGCCGGCCAAGATCGTAAAGTCGGCCGGTTTCGAGGAAACCGAAGTTTCATCCGTGCCGTCTCCTTGGCAAGCGTACAGCGTTCGCTCTCGTGGAAAGAATGTAGAAACTCGAAGCCAGAAATTTCCATGCGAAGCCTTTGACTCTCGACGAGTTTGACTCTAGCTTCTGTTTTTCCAGGATGGATTTCCTGATTCGAATTCTCTTAAATCTTTGTACGTACTTGATATGCTGTTTTTTTTTTTTGTAAGATAAATGCCAACCAAATAATCTTTGCTACGGCTTTTGCGTGCTCAGGGAAATTGATCTATATAAACGCGCGATAGATTTACCAAGACCGATTGTCGAGTTAACGATTTCAATTCGATGTGCGATATTGAGAAATTGTCTTTCATCATCAGGAATCTCCACTTATCGACTACTTGTATGTACCCCTCGTTTTGCGAGTAAAATAAGGGACGATTTAAATTCTACGCGACAGGGAGTCTCTTATTATTGGCTTTAAATTTTCAACCGTCGAAGCTGCGTACGATCCCTTGAAATTCCCCGGTTCCTGAATCTCCGACAAACGAAGCTTTCTAATAAATACGTGCAGGGCCCCGGCGTCGTAAAATTCAGTGAGCGGGAATTATGAAGGAAAGATAAATTTTCCGGACCGTCTCTATTAAACTTTTACGATCTCATTTGCATTTTGTTTACGATCTATCGGCGAGCAGTTGTAAAACGGTACTGCCGTCCGACGACAAAAGTCGGGGCGCCTTGAATTGTTGGTTTTCCTTGTCGTGTTATGCGTTTCGGACGCACCGCGACGATGACGACGCGCGTTGCTCGCAAATTTGGAAAAACAGGTTCCGTTACGTGCGCATAACTCTCTCTCGAGTGTTGGTAGGATTTACGTCAATAAGCTGCGGCAATGCGTGCTCAGGCGGGGAAAAAAAGGTGTGGCGCATGCGCAGTAAAATCACGGATTTCCTGGATTTCACACTGGAAGCAGAAAAAAGTGAGAAACGCGTCGGTGGGGGCACCTGCTGGCCAGGCCGCCGTATCCCGATTCTAATCCTTGCGTAATACGAACGCTGCCCCCAGATCGTAATGGTTTATGGACGCCATAAAATCGCCTTTAAGCCGGGGACTTTAATGGTTCACGACTTTTGCCTATGCAGATTTTGTGGGCGATAATCCTATGCCCCGGTGCTCCGACCTCGCGATCGGGTATCCATTTGGTCGGGACCGAGGAATATAGCCTTTCCACGAACTGCCCGCTTCCGCTTTGCCGCGAACCTTATCCGTGCCTTGATAAAATTAATACCCTGGCTCACGGTAGCGCATCGAAATACGTATTCAAAAATTCGATAATGTCACCCTGCGATCTATTAATTTGACCCAAAAGTGTCTTCCGCTATCTATGCGCTGCTGCTTTATTTGACAATATTTCTACAAACGTGAAACCTAATTTGTTAAATGTTCCACTCTTTATCCTTCGGTCGTCTTCTAGGTGTACGCATAATTTAATAAAATAATACGAATCAAATATGTCGTGCACCATTACTTTTTTTATAAAACGGAAGGAACTTTTGGGATAACCTGATATTTTTCTCGTAATCATAAAAATTGACAATTTTCTGCTTTATTAATATAACAAAAACGCTGTAAGTAGCGTAAGTGGAAAATCGTATTTGAATTTGGGCTTGGGTCGTCAGTTGATACCTGTCCGGACTTGTGTCTTTCTAAATGAAAACTAGGATATGTAGATCATGAGGCGCATTGGTTATGTATATAGCAAGATTATCCTTTTATTTATGTCAGGTCAAGTCCGCGGCAAAACGAGTTGTTACAGTTCGCGTGGAAGGTTGAGTTTATAAAGAGCCACGTAGATACGACTATCGAACGATCTAATTGGTTTACAAAGCGTGCTCTTGAAATCGGAATGTTTGCACCGTCCTTCTTTTCAAGTTTAACAATGCCAGTCGGAAGAGGGTTTTAACGAGACCCCGCGTGCTGTATGGGCGCCCACGTGTCGATAGGAGAAAGATCTAGTGCACACCAGGACATTCCTGCTCTATCTCTTCTCGGTAGACCGATACAGATAGAAGTTCATGGAAAGCAGCTACGAGACGCCTGACCATTATTCCTGGCCCATGGGACGGAAGGTCCTCCTTGCCTCCACTTTGCGGAGCGACTCGAATTCGCAGAGGAAGCTGCTACACCTTCCTGCTCTTCCTCGCGCAAAAACCACGCCGGATACGCCTGCGAACTTGGCGGAAAAAAGCCGTGGATTATTATTTCCAGAAATTGAGCGGCTCGTTTAAAAAACGTCCCCAGCGAGGCGAAAGTGATCTTGCAAGGTGCATTTTAATAAACGACGGTTCCCCCGAGGGAGACAAATGGAGAGGATAATAACTCGAGTATAATAACTGTGGCAGCTGCTCCCAACGTTCTTAAGGACTTGCAACTACGACCAAGACGAGTTGCATTGATTTAAAGGGTTCTCACCCCCCCCCCGAACTCGGTTAATTGCGTTCTCGATACAATTAGACCGGAAGCTCATCCCTCCTAAACCGCCTTGACCGCCATTCCCCGCACCTGTTGCCTGCAATTCGGGGATAAAAATCGCTTTGCCCGGCGTTAAATCGCACATCCGCTGTAATCCAACTTTCATCGCTCGCACGAAGGCGGAAGAAGAGTTTTCGATATGATTCACAAACTCGTTCCTTATACTCTTCATGCTTCTCTCACTATCATTCTGTGTTTTCTACTCGTTCTCGTGCAGTGCACAAAAGAACAATCTGAACGATTTAACAGCACCGCACACTTTTACAAAATTGAACCACGAAGGCCTCAAGATTAAAAGTGTTCATTGAAAAGATGAAGATTCAAGATTAAGTCTAGTATCGTTTATCCTACTTGTCGCAAGTCTAAACTGAAGTAAGTCGATCGTAAGGTCGGTGCATTATCCAACAACAATCGCGCCTCGTTCAATCCCATCATCGGCATCCCAGCACGGGCCGATCGACGCAATTACGAATTCGAGGCGCACCATAAAAGCGCGCTTTCCTCTCTCGCATTCCGCGCCGAGGGAATAATCGGCGATGATACGGGCGTTTCGAATGAATTATCGGGAAAGTAGCACGCGCAGAAATTAAAAGTAATGGAGAAAGACGGTGGACGGCGCAGGGTCCGTGGCTTTTCATAAACTCCCGGGGATGCCAAGGGAGGGGCGTAATCGGCATCGAGGCGGCGGCGATTCATCTCCCGCAAGATCTCGCTTCCTCGATTGGGAATGATCGACGGGCGGAGATAAAGTCGTTAAATCGCATTTCGACGCGCGGACCTTTTTCTCCAATTACGGCCCCAAGGCGCACTCTGCCCAAGGCTTGAGCAAACAGACAGAAAATGGGCGCACTCGTGTGCGCCAAATTGCCTCCGGGTCCTACCGTACTCGCCCTTCATTAATGCACGCTGATTATTCGCCGGACGATAAACGAAGGCCGCCGGTTTCCGCGTGACATTCCGTTATTTATCGCGCGGAAAGAATGGCCGGCGCGGAATTGCTTTCTGGAAGTCTTCTTCGTGTGCGTTGGAAGGACCTGAGCGTGCTAAATGCTTTATTGGCTTCGTAATAAATCGAAGTTTTGCCACTGTAGGTGGTACTGACTTGTAAGATAAACCATGTAAGATGAGTGGGTATATTCTTTGTTTATAGTGCATGAACGTGAGGGTTTGAATACTCGGCCTTTGGATAAACGCATAAGGGATATGTTTTGTGAATTGGAAATAAAAAATTGAAGTTTATTAAGTATACTTTCGTAGCGATACGCAACAAAATGTATTTGATATGTCTCTACGGTTTAGTAATGTAGATTTATGGTGGAATACTTGTTTGATCTTGAACTTGATACGTGTATAATTTATCTAGATTCAGATCAGAGGCGCTTACCGGATCCGATATCGTCTTTCCGCGCCTACTGATACGATTAACGGCAAAATTCCTTTCTAATATGCAGAACAAACCGGTAATTACTCATTTGCATCGGCATCGGGGATAGTTCGAGCATAAAAGGAGGAAAGATCCGGGTACAAGGTTAATTTATTTCATCGCTCTTGTTCATGAATCTCAACCTTACCTCGAAGTACTTTCGAAAAACGATAGCAAACACGCACGCAACGCGCGTATTTCATTTTTCGCGCACATAATAAAGCATTCCACGAAATCAGGGAAAGGTCTTGACTCGATATTTGATAACGAGACGTTGAAATTACCAGTGCACCCGTGTCTTTGATACCGACTATTAAGATTGTTTAATACGCAAACCTATTAATCAAACTGCACTCCAAGCGATCGAATACACAATACACGCCTTGCACGAAAAAAGCTCGAAATAAGCGATACGCAACGAAGCCCAAATTTGAATTCTGCTAGAGAAAACCTTATACGTATCGCCATCAGAGTCGTTTTAACGAGCAGTACATATTTCTAACACGAAGTAACTTTGAAATATACTTTCAGCCCAACGACTAAAAAGGAGTTTATCGGCGAACAAAGTGTCAAAAATGAAGCCCAGCGTAATTATCTCGGATAATTGCCTTCACGTTTCTCGCGGTGGTCAACGCCTTCTCGTGCTTCGCAGCGAGTTACACGGGGCTACACGCATCCGCGACACGCCGCAAGTTCATTTTACCACGAGCAAAACACGGCGGATAACGAACCGGCCGAGTGTTAGACCCTTTTGTCGTTTCTCAGCCTCCATTTCCCCGCGAGTTTTAATGAGCCACCGCGGCAACACGGTGCATCGTGCATAAAGGGTATTCCAAGTCGATAGGATCTCGTGCAGACCGCATGGATCACGGTCATTGTTGCGAGATGCAACGACGAGGAACGTCGCGAAGGCCCAGGAAGGTGCCCAGCCGCAAGGACGCTCTGCGGTGCCGTACCTTCCTCCGTTTCTTGGAATCGACGAAAAAACCTCTTCACGGTGACTTTGGAAGGAAGTTTCAGCTGGAAAAAGGACATCCTGCATCGTGGTTGTATAGAGGGTGACCTTGATACGGTAGAACGCGTGCGGATATAAACCAGTTGCCATCAATTTGGGACTCCTCCTTTTAAGACGGTCTGCATTATTCTTCTTGAAATTAGCATCGTCACTGACCTGTGGAAAGAATAGATTTATATTTTATTGCGTACGTGATTTATGGATATTCATTTACTTTTTTTCATTAAAACAAAGTGTCTTCTCCGAGTAAAATGCACGATGCTTACCAGGTCCTTTTATCGCGTAAAATCTATCGTGGTACAGAAATTTGCGAAGGAGAGCGATAAAGCTGTTCTTAGAAATGTGGTATAAAGGAGTGGTGAATTGTCGGGCTCTTGTTGAGAGATTTAAGGTTAACACAAAGGCGGAAGTTTTCACGAGCAATAATTTACTGCTTTGCTTAACGTCCAACCGATATAAGTAACGCGGGCTTAGGAAAAGTGTTCGAGGCTAGCAACTTTCATTGTTCGAATATCGCTCGTAACACAACGATATACTCGCGCACAACACGCTTCTGGGTACGATTGAACACACGTCAGCCATCATTTATTTACAGACCTATCCTTGTTTCCACGAAGAAACGTGACACGTGGCCTTCGTAACGAGACGATCGTCCACCGAGATCATTTTCGTCGATCATCGATCGAGTCGAGTCGGTGGTTCGAAGTTCCAAAAGGATCTGTTTTTCTATTTCTTTTTTCCCTTTATCTCCGATTCACTCACCATCTTCATTTCTTAATTTTCATATATCATCTACTTTCAATTTTAATCATTAGTATTATCAACCTTTAATTTATCGAGCCACGCATTAGTGGCCAAAATTCATTATTCCCACACAACAATGTTGATTCTGATAACCCAAATTCTTTTCCACAAAGACCAGATGGATAATTAAAATGACATATGCGCGAATAGGCTGCTCAGTAGGATCACATTCAACATATCGTTAGAAGTTCCTGAACGAGACAAGTTCGTGAGTGACAGTTCCGAAGGGATCGTCGTACGCCACGAAGACGACGATAAACCTCGCATCCTTCCGTGGAAATGATCCCGAGGACTCGTGCCTCAGGGGCGTGTAACGCGAGTAAGGAGCGTCGCGATGCAGGAGGTAAAAGGAGAAGGTAGGAAAGCCCCATAACGCGATTACGACGTTTACGAATGATTCGGGGACGATACTTCGGTAGGTAGATTAAGGCCACCGGAGTTGAAACGCGATACCGCGGTGCCCATTGCTCGTCGACGCTGCTCCCTTCTCTCTGGAAGGTAGATAATGCTCGTTTCAGACAATGTCAGGGTAATCCAAAGCGGATGGTATGCGCCGAACGGCTCGGATGTTTATTGCGCTCGAAAGGAGGCTATTCTTAATCCCGCGCCCCAATTAATTCCCTACGACTTTTCAGCGTAAGGTAATTACGTCGCTATATAAGGCTTTCAGGTGCGTGATTAAAATCTATTTATCCGTTCACGATATTTTTGCACGTTCTGTGATCGATAACAGCCTTGTACAAAGGCTACTTTACTGGATTTTATTAAATATCGTATTTCCTCTATACCTAAAATTGATTGGAAGGTAGCAATAGATTGATTCTTCGATTCAACCTAACTCGTATACCTATTCTAATAATTCATGTAAACCTGTGTACAAAACCTCTTTTTTTTTCTAAAACACTCTTAAATCATACAAAAATACTCTCTCACGCTCCATTATATTTCACGATATATTTATTGGGTTGTTCGGAAAATCATTTCGTTTTGTTTTTCGTTTTTCACCAACCAAAAACTACTGTGTAGAATTAATAGAACTTTTTCACACACAAGCCTTGCAATATCAGCTCTCAAGACATATAATGGTTATGCGGCTTAAGTGTGAAGTTGGTTTCGAAAAAACGTAATTAAGTCCTCTGACGGGAAAAAACGAAATTACTTTCCGAACAACCCAATACATTATTAGTGTTTTATTCCTCTTTTCGAATTCGTGACTTTCGAAAATTTCTTCGTATATCCGTTGTACACATTAAACAGGTTAAATCCCACATTTTGCCAGCGTCGAGCTTCGGTTGTTATTTCCCCCTCCGGAACCTTTCCACCCCTAAAACGAGCCGATAGTCACGGCCCAACCCTTTTCACACTCTGAAAATTCGTACCGTTTCGTCGATAAAAGGGACTCCGTGAAATTGGCGCCCGTTTTGGACACATGTTCGATAGTGTCCAAATGTGATATTGGAAATTACACGAAAGATTTGGCCCCCGGGCCGTGCAGAATCGAAGATCAAATAGGAAGAAAAAAAAGGAGTAAAGGGGGCGTGTAGGTAGTCGAAGGCCAAAGCGAAACTGCCGCAGACCAAAAAAGGGGGTTCGATTTCTGCGCCAAAAACGATTCGCCCTAATTGGATAATTTATTGGCGAGGCCGATAAATTTCGACGGTCGTTCTGCCGAATCTCGATTACGACGATTCATCTGCTCCGAGGTGAATTTCGGGCTGCCGCGATATTCAAGCGTGAGTTTTGCACTTGAATTGTATTATTTGATTGGAAGCTCGTGAAATTATTTTAACACTCACATTATACTCAATTGTGCGCATTTCTTTTTTTCAATTTTAGTTTTAGTAGTCTTTGTTGTTTCCCTATTTATTTGCGAACGAGGGATTATTTTTATGATATAACATTTTTCTTTGAATTAGAGGCGTTTTATTGTGTACTTCGTGGAATTGAAATGCAATATATTTACTCGAGTGAAGCTGGAGAAAATTTATTTGAAACGATATATAAGTGAAAAATATGAAGGATGAGGTAATGAAAGCCACCAATGTTATAGAATCCAGAATCAAGATTTTAAAATGTATTTTAATCGTGGATTTCGTATCATCGTTGATACGCATTAGAAATGCGAGAAAATGTCGACGTGGTATATCTGTTTGAAGCTGAAAAAAGAATACCTTCTCGTATAATTAGAGTGGCGCCTGCAGTTCGAGCAGTACTGCATCCTCTTCGCTGATTGCAATTAAAAGCAAATCTCATTAAGATTGGAGATTGCGCAAAACACGAATGATGAAGCTAGGTTTGCGTAATGTCGGTTCGAAGCTTTGCTCAAGAAACTGGTAGTTTCCCATAAACTCGTTACGAAGAAGAAAAATGAATCGGCTTAAACAATCGTTGCGCGAGTCATTTACCTTGTTCTAATTAAAGAACGATCAAAGCCCCAACAGAATTACTCTGATTCTATCCAAATAAACTCCATTTAATTCACACTAATTTCCAATTAACGTTCAATCGCATTGCCTTGGATATATTATGGATCTCCGGAAAATCGACAAATCATTATAAATCAAAATCCTATGCTATATGCATATGTTATATAATTAATTACATATTTATTTAACTTTTCCCTCATAAAGGCTATCCCAAAATTCACGCAAGAAGTGATTTCGACAGAAAACACAGTTTTATAATTGAAAACCTTATGAACCGTAAATTTCTTATCGATTCACAAAATATACAATACTGAGTTATATAAGGAATATCATATCGACAAAATGGCCGCCACAGCTTTGCTGACACATACGCGCTCTTTTCTTGAAATATCCAAATCTTGCGTGAATTTTGGGACACTATATAGTATTAGGTGTACAACTTTACTTCCACTAGTTTTTTCAAAATTCGGGGCTTTATCGTAAATATTTTTTTTTAGTATACATTTATCTTTCGTTATACATTTATCATCCGATGTATCGTCCATCGTTGTTCACCTAAAACAAGATCCCACGAGAGCTGGGATTAAAATGCGAGTCTAAAATCCACAAAAAATGTAGATAACAGAAATTTTGACAATGTCTCAGTAAACGATCGAGCTTCCAAAGTGCAACGTCCCGACCCGCCAAATTCCTCCTCGCTCTCTCGCGAGGATCGCCTCGGGGAAGACGCGGTTACGAGTACGTTACGCGATGCGTCCGCGATCGCTCTAAAAGGTCCGCCGGGTAAGAGGCGTGCGCCGTGAGAAGTGGGTTAACTAACTGGCAACACCCATGTTTCATGTGGTTCACGAGAGTTTTCCCATACCCGTAACCGGTCGCTCTTAGCAAAACGCTTCTTCGTCTCCCACGCCTCTCTTCCTGGTGCGCTTAGCCGTTACCAAATTTTTTCACCCGTGAAATGCGCGCACTTCTTTCCTAATGCACTTTTATTTATTAAAGCGGGATTTTTGTAGACTATTTTTTTTTTTTTTTCGGAAATGTAAATCAGCACGCGTAGGTACTGATGTAGGATATTGCTTTTTTATACCTGATCTCTAATGACTAATTTTTTATAAATTTCTCTTTTTTTTTTAATCTCTAATGACTTAAATTTTTTAAAATCTCTAATGACTAAAGTTTTTATAAATTGAATTGGATATGTTGTCAAATATTTTCACGCATAGTGTCGTTTGATTGGTGGACAGTTTTTTTAATAGTGTAGATCGGCTTAGAAGGGTATTTCTATTGATATTCGTGATCGAGTACTAGTGCGATTTCGAATATTGTCAGTATAATCGCGTCTCGCGATCGACACAATTCTTCCTGCTACGTACACTCATCTATATCGCATACCGATATTTAATTACAAACACTCTCTATCCCATTATAGCATCGATAGAATATATTACGAATTACTGGTTCGATAAATACAAATGTCTGTAGCGTGCACCAATTCCTTCAGAAAAAAAAACAAAATTTGTCCCATCGAGAGAAGCGCGAGCATCTTTTACATCGAGGATAGCCGTAAATCTGAATTTTTGACCCGCAGAAAATCGCCAAGGCGATCGAATCGGCGTCCTCTTGCCAGAGGGGAAAACAATATACGTCCGACTCCGAGAGTCGGCCGATGCTTTATCGCCGAAGGTGGAGTCGCTCGCCTCGGCCTTTGGTAACTGTACACTACCACCACTTCCCCCCTGGACTCCAACATCCTTCTCTGGCCACCTGGTTTACCTCCTTTCTCCCCCTTTTAACAGCCTCCGGCCGTACCATCCTGCCCCGACTCCATCCGCGAGGTCCTTCCTTTCTACGTCCTTTTTATCCTCGCGCGCTCGCAGGAATCGCGAGGAAGATGGCTACTCTGAGCCAGATGAAGGTGATAACGATGGAGAGAGAGAGAGAGAGAGGGGGAGAGAGAGAGGGAGGTGTGAGAAAGAAGGAGAGAGATAGGGATAGAAAATGCGGGAGAAGAGCGAGTGAGTGGGTGAGAGTAAAGGGATAGTAAGACGGAGAGGGAGAGAGGAATGGTAATGTATTTAGATACTGGGGCGATGTAAAAGGAAAGATAAGACTACGGTTAAGGTGATCGAAATATCGAGGTATATGGGGTGTACTGAAACTCAGGCGAGAAGTAATTTTGATGGTACACACGGGTTTATAGTTGAGAATCGTTGATTATTTACTGATTCACGAAGTATCTAGTATGGAGAGAATCAAGAAGTATATACACGACTTTGCAGACACATACGCGGTCTTTTGTGGACATTTTCGAGTCTCGTGTGAATTTTGGGTAAAATTTGTCGAGTGGGAGATACGATTATCCTGGAGGAAGAGAGCAAAATCGAACGTTGCAGCGACGCAGATGCGAAAGAAAGAAACGACGATGTGGAAGGTGGTTGAAAGCACGATATATCGAAGAGGGAGGCGAGATGATCGAGAGGAAGCGGGATATGGCGACAAAACTAAAAGACGAAGAAGTTTAATAAGAAGTGGCGTTGCGAGCATAACAGAAGAGGATGAAGATGTTGGATGTTGAAACGAAGGGCTTCGAAGAGAAAGAGAGGATGAAGTTTAATGCAAGGGCGAAATGTAAATATATACATTAGCGGGGAATGCAAGCGCGAAGAACGAGAGAAAATGGCACGCAAGCAAAGGATGATACGTATGTCGGATGGAAAGGAAAAAAATTAAGCGGGTATGCAGGCACCGCTGAAAGAAAACGGCAAAACGAAACGCGAGCAACGGAAGTTAAAAAGTAAGAAAACGAGGAGGAAAATGTCTAATAGGGAAAGATTGATGTGCGAAAGTAGGAGACGTAATAATTATGAGTGATCCGAACGAACATCCAGTTGCAAAAGGTGGTACAAAAGTGACCTAGAATAACACGGATTGCCCGCTAAGAAAGAGACCGAGATCGAGTGGAAAGCAAGAAGGAGACTGAGAGGTAAGATCGAGTAGAAACGAGCCGGAGATTGGAGAGAGGGACTGAAACAGAGTGCGAGTGAGACGGAGATAGAAAAGAGTACGAAAATGAGGAAGAGAGAGAATGATTATTGGATGAAAGTAGACCAAATCGGGGGGAGCTGGAGACATAAACTGGTGTAGAAAAAAAATAGAGAAAGAGAGCAAGAACGAAGCAGAATAACTCGTAATCCTGAGAAATGTCCTGAAAGGTTTCTCGACATTTGAGCACGCAGCTTCTTTATCCTATAAAAAAAAATATGCTCGTAAGAAGAAGAAGGTTAACAAATTAATCTTATCATCGTAAGCAAACCTACAGAAATTCGTCGGTAATAAAAAGAGAAGCGGCAGATAAAGTGTGTAATTAGACAAAAAATAGGGAACTAAGTAGAATTAACATTATTCCTACCACGATCGGTCAGTGATTTCTTTGAAAAATCGTAGAGCTTTGAGGTGTGCTCACTTCTGAGATTTTTCATGATTTTCTCGCGGCGTACGGATCGATAAATTAATCCATAGACATTTTTTCTTCGTTATTTTTTTCCGTAAGGATATATTTAATACACTTATATTTGTCTGGAAAATGGCTGGTAGGAATAGTGTTAAGATCAAAGAAGTATCGCGTGCGAGGATGTGGTGTTTAAAAAGATATTTCGACCTTTTAAAGGTGCTCTTACAATACGCTCGATACACGCCTCAGCTCCGACGAGACCTTTTGAACCATCTCGATGAGAAATCTACCGAAGGAGTGGCTTACTCTGCGTTACCCAGTCGTTCCTCTTCCTTACCTCGTTTTTCCAGGTACCGAGCGTCAAGCTCGATCGACTTGAGACCTACTCTTCGAGGTAGGTCCACTAACCTACCGACTCTCGTGATTGGGAAAAATGCAGGAGCGCCAAACGGAGCACGAATCTCGATCGCCGCTCTTGGAAGTTCACGAGCAGTTTTTGTAGACCGATATAATTACGGAGAGCAGTTTACAGAGATATTATCTTCTCGAATCGATTCTAAATGAAACTTTACTATAATCAAATAATTAATCATAATAGTCTGAGCGAGCTGTTAATTCTCACGCTTAATTAATCTAAATTGTACATCTCGTTTCTTCGAATTAGAATCTCAGTCGACGGAACGACATTGTGCGTCACTTGAAGCAACTAATGTTTATTAAATTTAAGAATTGAACGAAGTTAAAAATCAGAAACGTAAACTGGCGAATTAAGTCATATATTCGAAAGCTATATATTAAGAAAAAATTCGACACTGAGATAACTGGACTTCTATAATCACTTTTTCAGCGTAGAAATGCTTATTCAAATACAAATTAAACGGTACATCATTTTATTTACACTCGACAAATTACCTCAATCCATTTCTTGAATTTAGAAATGAAAATAGGTTTGATCGTCCTGTTAATGGTCGAGGAATCGAGATTGATAAATCGCCCTTGTCCACTCGTGACGGACAATCGTGAATTAGAGTTCGAGGGTGCCAGGTAGCCAAAGCCACCCCTGCGTGCCTTTAACCCTCGGCCATTCATTTCTCCACGGTCGGTCACGTCCTGAGATTACGGATTTTTAGACGAGGTTTTCTCCTAGGGCTTGGGTGCCCGGGTAAACCAGAGCCGTAGCCACGTTCTGGGAGGCCCCTCGGGTGATTATCGTCAAAATTATTATTTTTACTATCTTGAAAAGATTTTATACGACATTTTATAATATAAATCAAATTCTTCTTTCTCAATTTCGTTGTATCTATCATCACTCTACGTCCAAGTATAACATGTATACAGTGTATAATGTTTATACGAATACAGTGTACATCGATATAACCTGTGTATATAGTTTATCTACAGTTTATGAATCGATACAAATTTCACAACTCTTAATTATAAACCTGTGCTTTCCATCGAAATTACTCCTTGCCTGAATTTTCGGACATCCCATATAAATCTAATTTCAAAATTCATTTCCTGGAGTTTTTCGCCTTATTTATCAGTATGACAGATGTATCTTTACTTACGCGAGTAACGATCGTCGATACAAAAATACGCGAGTACATTAACATTAGAACTACCAGCCACTTTCTGGGCATATTTGAAACACCGCATACATCTTCTAAAAAAAGAAGAGAGTGAAAGAAAATTTCAGTAAATCAAAACGATGATCTGTATACTGCATGAAAATCATGGGAAATCTCAAAACAATACATCCTTATAAAGCACTAGGATTTTTGAAAGAAACGACTGACCAGTTATTTTGACTGGTTTGGTAGTTTCAGTGTTAAATAACGATGAATTTCTCGAGAAAAATACATCCTTATAAAGCACCAGGATTTTTTTTAAAGCAACGACTGACCAGTCATTTTGACCGGTTTGGTAGTTTCAATGTTAAATAACGATGCATTTTCGAGAAAAATACATCTTTATAAAGCACCAGGATTTTTTTTAAAGCAACGACTGACCAGTCATTTTGACCGGTTTGGTAGTTCCAGTGTTAAATAACGATGCATTTTGGAGAAAAATACATCTTTATAAAGCACCAGGATTTTTTTTAAAGCAACGACTGACCAGTCATTTTGACCGGTTTGGTAGTTCCAGTGTTGAATAACGATGCATTTTCGAGAAAAATACATCTTTATAAAGCACCAGGATTTTTTTTAAAGCAACGACTGACCAGTCATTTTGACTGGTTTGGTAGTTCCAGTGTTGAATAACGATGCATTTTCGAGAAAAATACATCTTTATAAAGCACCAGGATTTTTTTTAAAGCAACGACTGACCAGTCATTTTGACCGGTTTGGTAGTTTCAGTGTTAAATAACGATGAGTTTCTCGGGAGTTTTCCTCGAACTTTATCCACGAACGACAGTGGGCGAGTCTCAGTCCGCGTTTTCTCACAGCAATATCCGTTTCCACGTGGGTGACAGCGAAACGGTGATCGACGCATTAAGGAATAAGTCGGTTACTCACCTCATCAGCAGGTGAACGTATCCTATGGGATACGAGGAAATGGTCTGTTCCACGCCTGAGTATGTCCGTCACGTTGCTTCCATAAGTATGTCGTACGTTCTTTCCGGTGGGATGGCTTGAGCGCTGGCACACGTCGTGTACAGGATGCGAGTTGGTTCTGTAAAATGCGATTGGATTGCAAGATATACATAAATTATTGCACGGCGCGCCGCTGGCTTTTACATTCTCTCGGAAATAACGCTCGAGTTCGCGTTACTTCTTTGAACCGAGCAAACGATGGAGGATCCAGCGAATGCTGGTACGTAAAGGAACGTTGCGCGTTTGAATTTTATTAATACGATAAACAATACGATAAATCAATACGATGAACAGAGGTTCTCGAGAATTTTTCGTACTTTACGAGGGATAATGTAAACGCTGTCTGCGTTTCGTGAATTATTCTCGTAGAATATTTTCTTCCTCCTCGATTTATATTCTTTAAAATAATGATTTTTTTAGTGGAGCGGCGCTGGTGTTTGATCGCACGAATTTCGGTGCTTTCTTCAAAGCGATTGTTTTTTACACGGCGAAAGTTCGAGAGAAGTTTCCTTTTCCCTAGCTTTTCTCCTAGGCAACGTTTATTTTCTCCGGAGAACATTTCTTCCACGTACGACCGCAGATTCCGGGGAAAAGCGCCAGTTCGAGGCACAATTATGAAATAAAACGCTACTTAGGGACAAAATTTCTCTCTGTATATATTATATTATATCAGTGAATTTCCTCGAATAAACAGATCCTCCATGTACCATAATACATTCAGAATGGGAAGAGCGCTCACTTACCTGGCGCATGGCCACAAAATAAAATATTCCCTGGCAACAAAATACATTATAATAGATCAGTCAATTTCCTCGAACAAAAGTATTTTCCATCCACCATCGTATTTTCAAAATGAGAAACGCGCCTAGTCACCTGGCGTACAGCCACAATATAAAATTCTCCATAGTACAATATCAAAATTTCTCTCGCAATACACGACATCCTATCGAGCGAATTTCCTCGAACGAAAGTATTTTCTATCCACCACGGTATTTTCAAAACCAGAAGCGCGCCTAGTCACCTGGCGTACAGCCACGAAATAAAATTCTCCATAGTACAATATCAAAATTTCTCTCGCGATACACGACATCGTATCGAGCGAATTTCCTCGAACGAAAGTATTTTCCATCCACCACGGTATTTTCAAAACCAGAAGCGCGCCTAGTCACCTGGCGTACAGCCACGAAATAAAATTCTCCGCAGTATCAAAATTTCTCTCGCGATACACGACATCGTATCGAGCGAATTTCCTCGAACGAAAGTATTTTCCATCCTCCACGATATTTTCAAAATCAGAAGCGCGCCTAGTCACCTGGCGTACAGCCACGAAATAAAATTCTCCGCAGTATCAAAATTTCTCTCGCGATACGCGTATACATGTATACCCAACACATCCCTCGAACAAAGCTATCCTCCGCGTGTACCATGGTAAATTCGGGATGGGAAGAGCGCGTAGAGTCACCTGGCGCAAAACGGGAAAAAATTCGCCCCCCTTTCGCGCGCAGTTACAGCGCGCGGACTGTAGGCTCTCCTTATTCCGGCGCGCCGCTTCTCTCTCCATACCTTCCACTCCCATAGCGGAGGCCGCATACCTCCTTAGGATGCAGTGTAGACCTGTCCATTGGCTGGCAGACACCGGTTCTTTTTCGAAACGGCCGCTCGCGAGGCCGAGACACCGCGACTCGCCGTGGATAAACGACGGTGCCGATGTGACCGCGTGATTTTCACCCAAACACCCTCCCTTTTCCCCTCGTCTTCTCTTTTTTCTCTTCTTCCTCTTCCTCCTTTTCCTCCACCAACGATCTTCCTCCCTGGAGGCTGAAAGCAAAAGCCAGCGCGCCCTCGATGTTGGCTCCAAAATCCTCCTGCAAGAAGTACGAGCCTGAGAATCCCACATCGCGCGCGATTTTCGCGAAGCTCGCGCGAATGTGATCGAGCCTCCTTGGCATTTTGTGCTTTCGCCGCTGTTGACAAAAATACACGTGCCGTGCCTCGAGGATGACGTGATTTTGTGCCTCGACAGAGGAGGATCTTGGGACCGACTTTATGAGGTGAGTTTCGTTCCTGGATATTCGTCCCTCTCTCTCTCTCTCTCCTTTACTTTTCCTGGAGTCGGGAGATTTTTGGCATCGAACCGGTGTACGACTCGGGATGCTTCGTGGAGGTGCACTGCGTGGGTGTGATTCTCATCGACACGGGGCGAGTCCCCTGAACCCTCGGCATCGTCCGCCTCGTCCGGACTCGTCTCGACGCTTGCGTCACTTTCCAATAAGAACTCGAGATACATCATGAATTTCGCCTTTGATCGAATCCTCCATCCTCGAGGCTAGCTTCGATGGAATTCGCTCAAACGCTTTATCCTCCTGCTCTGAGTGAATCGCGGTGGAACACGGTGCGATGTTGAAATGTCCTTGCTTTCCCAGTCTCCTTGCCCGTTATTCGTGACGGTGCACCGCTGAATATTAAGATGCAGTGTCGAGATTTCGTGCTTTCGAAATTACGTAGCGTTCTAAAGACACTTTTATCCGCGATCTTTTAATTGGCTCCTATAATCGTGTTCCCAAAATGGAAGGAGTTGTGCGAGGAATGTTTCAAGATGCTGAGACGTGTGTTTTATTGTTGAAGAGTTAGATTAAATTGAAGAATGAGATTGTTGAAAACTTAGTTTCATCGTTGAAGAATTATTGAGATATGTGTTTTATCGAGGAAGAAGCGAGATGTAAGATTGTGGAGCAGAGCGTTCGATAATTATTGTTATTGTTTTAGATGGGAAGCGTGGTAAATGTTGGCTTCGTATTAAGATTCCGAGGACAATAGCCTATTGGTTAATATCCACGGTATTTATATCGAGGCATCGAAGCCGCTTGCTTAACAACACTTCGAAATTTCGAAAGACCCTTTTCGTCCACCTGCCTTTCGAATACCCAAGTAATCTTCCTACACACGCCAAATTTCAATCGCGCATCGACGGTTTCGATCTACTTTCAAACCGCCAGACCACGTTTGTTATACGATTAAACTAAAGTTACGTCATCGTCGAGATCCAATGAACCTTTCAATTAGAAACCATACATACTCGTCTTATAATTCCGACTACTTTTAAAAACAACATTTTCATCCATAAGATACGTTTCTCAAAAAGTCTGTATAAGAGAAAACTTGCGCGGAATGTACCTTGAATAGTGTATAGGAACTTTCTAAAGCAAATCGAGAGATAAACCTTGTATAAATATGAAGCACCTCTTCCTTCCTGTTGAAAAATCGTATTAAAGGAGATGGTGCATAAAAAAAGGGGCGTATTATAAAGCGACAGAGAGAGAGTCTCCGTCCAGAGGCTGGATTTAATCAGCCCCAGGAATTTGATGCCGATCGCAGATCCAGTTTGACCAGATTTGCGAATATCGCGTAGTCGGGGATTACGATCGGTACTTTTCTCCACGGCCGGAGGAGAGGCCGCGTGACAGAGCCTCGAAACTCGCGATTTTTGCCCTCGTCCTTTTCGCCACTTTGGCGGAAACCAGTCAGACCGGCCGCTCGAGGCCCCGATTTCAAGGAACCGGTGTCAAGTTCGAGGAACAGGAAACCTCCCCGATATTGCGTTTCCCGACCTTCTTTTTTCCTTTCCTCCCTGCCAACCACTTTTCCCGACGTTCGAAATCCTCGCATGGAAGCGAAACGCATTAGAGACAAAAGGAAATTTGAGAGCCCTGCTCGATCCTTGGAAAGATGATCGATTTCGAGAGGTTAATAACACTGATATTGACAATTATGCGCCAGTGGAAATCGTGTCGTTGCGATGGAATTTGTGAAATCGTGGAAAGCAGCAAGGCTTACCGCGCCTCGAGATTGGACGTTTTTACGAGCCTGGTTTTTGCAAAGTTTTACCGTTGTCCATAAACCCAGAAAAGACGTGGCGATGATAAGTCACGTGTGATCGTGGAACGTGGAACGGATTGTGAGGAGTGGAGAACGTGAAATTTGATTGATGTGGCGAGAATCAATTTTATTGCCAGCAGCGCGAATAAAGTCTTATAGGTGATAATAAAGTCTTATATATGTATCCATAGAATCGCAGTATTCCCGCCAATTATATATGATTTAATCGGATACGACATAAATTCTGCAAAACAAAATATAGACATAGATATATATATATAAGAGATTTATAAAATTATATATATATATATAATTATAATTAT